>OX388319.1:9953518-10439970 GCA_947579605.1 Athripsodes cinereus | reverse complement strand
ATACACAAAAAGTGACGGATTACATTGAAAATAATATAATTAAATAAAGTGTTTCATACAAAATGGCCACCGTCGATTTCCCTTCCTCACTTTTTGGCTTCGCTGTCATTCATACAAATTACTATAAACGTTCCATCCCCTACCTATATACATCCATGATTTTATAGTCTTGTTTTTGATGTTTTTTGAACGGTGATGAGATAGTGGGAGTGATAATCCGTAGAAAATAAAATAATAATTTTTAACCACAGTGTTGTGAGACAAATAAGGTTAATTTAATTAATATTCGTAATATAATTCACTGCACATGCTGTGAATTTTAGTAATATAACATTTTTTTCATATTTTAAAATGTCTACCTCAATCATTTTCAGGAGAGAAACATTATCTAAAGTCAAGAGTTTCTTAATTTATTCAAGAAAAATGAGCGTCGATATAGGTGGTAAGTTTTGAGCATAATTAGAATAATTGTTGGTTTTGTTGTCACTATAATATATGTACGGATTGAATTGCCCACCGGAAAACAAGACTAATGATTTTTTTAAATTCAATTTACTAACAGATATGCGCATTCGCTATAAGGATAGGAGTGAAACATTTCTAGAAGAACATCTGGTATCAAAGGAACCATTTGGGCAATTCCATTCATGGTTTGAAGAAGCAAAATCTAATAGTAAAATTCTGGAACCAAATGCCATGTGTCTGGCGACATGTACCAAGTAATTATACTTATTTGACTAATTAATTGATTGGTACAAATAGTTAAGAAATGCTGTAACATTAAAATATACTCTTTGATAAGCTATTAATTAAAAGTACAGAAGTATAACCTGTTTTTCGTGACACAGCAATATGCATAATTAAAAATACATTGTCATGCCTATGACCCAATCACTGTATAAATGCATATTTTGATTCAAGGTAGACATTATAGAAATACACAAAGTGACAGTAAGGTTTATTACACTCAAATAACAAGTAAAGTCCTAAGCCATGGGTGGCCAACCTTTTCAGCAGCCGGGCCAAATTTCAGAATGAGATTTCCTACCGGGCCGGGTAGGAACAACGGGTACTTGTACCGACTATTAAAAAAAAAGTGTGCATATGCTTCGTGGGCCGCACGTAGACACCCAACGGGCTGCGTGTTGGCTACCCTTGTTCTGAGCCAATCAAATCATACCCTGCATTTCTTTTTCAGAGAGGGTTTCCCATCAGCTCGATTTGTTCTCTGTAAAGGATATGGTAAAGATGGTTTCAAATTCTTCACTAATTTGGGGAGCAGAAAAGCTAAGGAACTTGTAAGTTTATATAAACAGTATGGTGGATAATAAAATTTATGATTTCATTATTACCTATTACAAACACATGTCAAGAGAAACCATAAAACTGTGTATTCTTTAAAAGAATAAATATTTAGGTATATTCAAGTCCCATCACACTGTTTCCATTGCAGAGTAGGTGAAAAGGATCAGGTGCCACTTATTTCAATCCTTGTAGATTTATTGCTTCCATATATTATAGTTCCTCGTGCATCATCTCCTGTGCAATGTATCCAATATGTAAGATCTAGTCTAGCCATTGAATCTTCTACTTAGCCATATATTTTCATAGTCGTCCTGTCTATTTTAATATGCCCAAACCATTGTACTTTTATTATTACTACTATACTACTATACCATCACGGCATATCCCACAAATGGGGTAGCCAGCAGACCAGCTGCATGTAAGAAACATGCAAACTGTCCTCTTCGTGCCAATATAAAATCAAGACATTCAGGATGGGTGGCAAACCTCATCGCTGAATTTAAGATGTAAAATGTCTTAATTTTTTCGAACACCTGCCTTTTACAGGACACTCGAAAACTTACGCAGAAGAGTGGGAGACCAATTCTTTACCGGGTGCTCCACGGGATAAGCAATAATACTTTGCTTGATAAGCAATAATAATACTTTTATTATTGCAGAAAGAAAATCCCAACGCAGCTCTTACTTTTTACTGGGAAGTGCTGAACAGAAGTATTCGCATTGAAGGGACAGTGTCAATGTTGAGCAATGAAGAATCTACAAAATATTTTCATTCTCGACCTATACCGAGTCAAATAGGAGCTTCAGCCAGCTACCAAAGTGAGCCTATTGAGTCCAGGGATATTCTTTGTGAAAGAGAGAAAGTACTCGAACAGCAGTACACTGAGAAAGGTGTGGAAGTGCCTAAACCTGATTTCTGGTAAATACTACACATTTCTTGCATAGGGCAATATTGGTCAGTCTCAAAAAATATTTGATAGACGTTTAATTTAAATGTTAGTTGAAATTAACTATCAGTTCAGTCAAACTTATAAGAATTGTCTGTAGTGCAACGGCTTAAATCAAAATTTATGTTTACTTGAAAATTTGTACTAACACATTCACTGATTCAATCCCTGCTAACTCGCTGACTTACTTAATTTTTCTGACTCACTTTCCGATTTGTGTACCTACTAACTCATCCACAACTGTTATATTTCATTTTATTCTTCCATTTTTGTGTACATATTTTATCTTATTTTAATTTAATTTTTACACTTATATTTTATTTCACATATTTTGTTTTGTTTTGCTTGTATATTTGATTGTTTGATCTTTACTTGACAAGACAAATCGATTGTTATGTTGTTATATAAATCCATTGTTATCCTGCCACAACACAGCCTTGCGGCTAGTGTGGTAGACAGATACTTGTGCATGTTTTAATATTTTTTCATGTGTGTGATATGATTGTGAACAGTATTATTTTAATAAAGAATATTATTATTATTATAGGGGTGGTTACTGTCTACATCCGAAATCCATAGAGTTTTGGCAAGGACAAAGAGATAGATTACATGACCGTATCAAATTTCGTCATCCAGCAGAGAATGAAAAACCAGATGGAAAGTTACTGCATCAAGGAGAAGATGGATGGGTGTATGAGAGATTATCACCTTAAGTAAAATGATTTTGAGTACATACAATGTTTCTCGTACTTTAAGATGGTTGCTTTGTTTTCTAAGGCCAATGATCAACTATTTGGCTAGGATTGCAATTGATGAAATGAAAATTATTATAATATTTATCATGCAAACATTAATATTTTAATGGTATCCAAAATGTCTTCCATACATGTGATAACAATCTTCAAATATATTTATAAAAAAAATGGATTTTGCAAAAAGTATGTTATGGGTATTTTGGTAAACTAAAATAAAATGTCATTTAAAAGTTAGTTTTAATATCTCTCTGATGACACCGCCTGATGATCTCCAACAAACTTCACAATTCATTTTATCAAACTTTCTTATAAAATCATTAAACTGAGTAACACCTCCACCAACACCAAAGTAATATGTCTTTGCTGCTATGTAGGCAACTCCATCACTTTTTAAATGTGTTTCTATGAATTTATATAATTTCTCATAACATTCAACATTATAAATAGTTTCTGATGAAAGGATATAGTCGTATTTGTACGCTTCATCCTCAGCCATTAGTTCAGATAAAGATTTCCAATCTCCGCTAAAAAATTTGCATCTTTCTTTTATTTTACTTCTTTCTTCGTCTGTATAGTTGAGAAGACAGTTTGGTATAGTAACAGAGTAGATGACTTCTTTGTTCTGAAAAAGTAATGATAGAAAAAATTCAATGATTATATTTTCGTGATCCTCTGTTTTCTGGCATGTATTTATATTCGTATAAACTGGAATTTTGAAACCAATGAAAGTGTTGACATATTTCAAATGGCAGATGCGAATAAATAAATGTTTTGACATTTCCAAAACCAAATGATTCTTAGACATCTTGAGTTAATCGCAACAAATGTTGCCATGGCATAAAGCGCTTAACCCAGCCAGAGCCGATTCGTAAGCATAATACTCTCTCTCTCTATTCTGCAAGTGATGTTCATCTTTAGATTAAAACCATACCTATTGTGATATATATCCTACAAAAATATCAGCTTAATACGAAAAATCAAAGTCTCAGATAAATAAGTAAATCATAAAAAGGTAGTTTATGCACCAAAAAAGAAGAGATAATCATTTGGTTCAGCTTACATAATCTTGAAAATGAACTGTAGAACCATTGATCATAGCAATGATTCCTAAAATTCCAGCACCACATCCTAAATCCATCACATTCTTAGTTTTAAAAGAAATATTCTCCTTATTGATGTATTGTGCTAAATCCATTGTACATTCCCAGATTTTCATCCCACCTGAAATGGATATAAAATAATATGTTATACACTTTTTAAGAATTGAGTTGTTAACATGTTGATCAGATTTATTTTTTAAATCTTTGCTGAGTAATTAATTGAATGTGAATAAATTGATTATAAAACCTAAACAATAAAATCACAACCTTAAATGTGAATTCAAAGATTGTCCAGAACTGTAGGCCATGTTTCTCAAGGGTCAGTATGAACATTTGCAAGGACACAGTCTGAAATTGGCGAGAGACAGATTTACCCAGACCCCTTGAATGTACTTCCTTGATAATTGAGTTGTGGACGAGTGGGACAGGTTGCTTGCTGTATTGGATGTTGCGAGAACACCAATCAACATGGGTGAACAATGAAACACCAATCAATATCAAGTGCATCAGCTTTAAGCTGCCTGTTGGATAGCAAAAAATAATGATGAAAATGACCATGATCGTTCAACCTCCACTGATCACTGCATTTATGGAAATCCAAAGTAAGACGAGTTCAACTTTAGAGTTGTGTGTTTATAGATGGTGCTTAACTCAAGTATAACTAAGCCACGCTGATATTTACATAGTTGCAACACAGATTTTTGTTGACCTCATCACTGATCTCTGTTTTGTAAGCTCCGTGGTATGGAAGCCCAACATTTTCTTACCTTCATATTTTCCAGTTACTAAATCGGAATGATTGCATTCGGCGGAAATAACATTATTCTTAATATCCAAAGATTCATTAGAATCCATAAGATACTTCATTCCATCTTCAGGGTAAACATGACCAATGTCCATATCACCACATATATACATTTTGGCTTTTGGAAAAATATCATCTAACTTTTCTACAATATCATCTGTGGGAACTATTTCTGATGCATCCAGCCATTTGGTTTCTGTGGTCTTTGGGTCTGGATCTAGTGGTTTAGCTGTAAAATAACAAAATAATTGAGGAGAGTGTGGAGAACTTAGAATTAATTTCCTCAGTGTTTTTATAGCCCTCACTATTATTGTAGAAAAGTTGTTCGAAACTAAGGAATTGATAACAAGCACTTACCCTCACGTTCATCACTTTCTTCGTTATTAAAGGAAAATTTAAATCCTGACATTTAAGATTTAAATTAATATTTTAAAGGTACAAAATAAATCAATCAAAGAATATTATAATATTTAAAAATCAATCCGAGACCGCCGACTCCGAATGTTATCTATTCACTTTCAAAGTGTAATAAATTAATATAATAAATAAATTTTATTATTCTATTTCTACGTTCACTTTTAGAGGTTATATACATGTTATATACCATGGACCTAAATAGAGTAATGGACAGACACTTTGGTAAACATTTTGTAGCTGCGCGGGGAGGGGAATGACGACCATTTTGTAAGAAATAAATTTTGTTCGGTGCGTCGCATTTGGGCTGCGTTCAGACAGTCACCGAGTGATCAGTCGACGACGCATATTTTGAAAGTACCTGGGCATTTTCAGATTTTTTTGCTATGAGTATAACGTACGCGTCTCGAGAATTCAAAATTGTTTCTTAAATGACCAATTATTTCAGTTTTGCCCGAAATCACAATTATTGATAAAATGATGATTTTTTTCTTAGTTAAGCATAAAAATAACAGGTAACTATTTAAATTTTGCAAGTTAATGTGTAAATCAATAACACGGAGTGACGTATTTCAACATGTCTTCAGCGTACCTCTCAACTTTAACAACAAAATTATATTTGTCTGCCCATTATATTCACAGGTTTTATGACTTCATTTAAAACTTAATTGTCTCTAAATTCAATAAAGTCCCATAAAATATCATAAAGCAAACCAGAAATATGTTAAATATGTATTTTTTTCCTGTCCTTCAAATCACAAAAAGTGGAATTCCTATTACGTCACGGCCATTCTAAACCTCTATTTTACTTATTATGGTCAAATCGAGTGTCGATTATAATTAATGGCAACATTATTTTAGTCTATGAATGCCGCTATATTGTGTAAAAACGTCGGTTGTGCAGATTCTTGTGACGGAACTGGTCCCCCTTGTTGCTCACTAAAATTGGTGTTCCATTACGAACGCAGATTTCTAAGGTAACTTAAGAGTTTTATTTGTTTCTTTTGGACTCTAATTACATATTAAATATTGTTCATTTTGAATTACAAGTCGAATGCATCCTTATATTCACTAACAAGGTGTAAACATGTGGATGAACAGAGATCGATACTTATACGTCACGTCCATTACGGAACGTTATGTATTGGTGGAAAAAAACTGTCACGTAATGGAATTGTAAAGCCTAGCTTACATTGAATATTTTAATCTTCCGACTATATTAAAAGATGTTAATAATTTTTATGATGGCGTTATGATGTCCAATATTTATTTATTATTATGAAAACAGTTCAAGTGATTGCTAGTAAATCATAAATCAGTACGTCAGGCCAATCAAGTGTAACAAAAACGACAAATGCTACCCCCGATTCTATTTCATTTTTAGTGTGCACTAACTAAAATAGTAACGTTCCAATTTTAGTTAGTCCAGATTGGTATTCTATAAACCAGGCATGGGCAAACTGCGGCCCGCGAGTAATATAATATTTTAAAAAATGATCACGTTTTTATCTTCAACAACTTTTTCAACAAAGATTGAAAATAAATTAAAAATAATTTATTAAAAAAATTAATAAACTGACATATTATATGAATATGCTATTATCATTTTTTACTTATTGTTTATATTATTTTGGATTTAATTGTTATTATTTTTTTTCTCTTTAATAACATGTAAAAGGCGAAAGCCGTGAATATGCATAAATAAATAAATAAAATATATAAAAAAAAAACAAAAAACTTATCTCGGATTTTCGACTGATATAATTAATGAATATTATTACCATGCGACGTTAGCTTTACTTTTCCATTACGTAACGAGAAACTTCCTATTACGTTACTGTCCTATTATATCTCCGACTATTTTTTTTAGATTTTATTCCAACAACTGATACAACTGTATTATTGTAATATATAAAATATAGTATGTGAACTGAATTGTTGTTGGAAAGTGCAAATCACCAACAAATTTGCTATAATTAGTGTAGAATATAAGAAAACTCATTACTGTATAGTACAAAACGTAACGTAATGGACCAATTGGACAGAAAATGTGACATTTTACGTTATTTTCCTAATAAAATTATATATTTTCTTAAAGAATGTTGTGATTATAACTATATTAAATACTTTCGACAACTATTCACTAAAACGTTTTTATTTAAAACCCCGTTGAATTGTGTGATGTAATGGAAATTTCTTGAGATATTGCTTCACGAAAACGCATTTCCTGAAAAAAAGAAAACACAAAACTTAAAAGTAATTGATTTCTCACGTCCGTTACTGTTGTATATATATTTTAAATACAAAATCAGGCATAATTTGTTACACATATTTTTTTAGGTTCCACTACGTAACGAAGCAAAAAAATTTGAAAATGCCCACCTATACAATGCCAGTACGCATTCATAGTGTTCATGTACTGTATGTTACTATGTTTTCAAAATGTGTAACAAAATAAGAATTATAGTCTCAGAAAATATACTCGATTTCTGCGTAATTGTCATTTAAAATTTCTGACGCTGATTCAGTGAATTCGTTTGGATAAATTTAGGATATAAACTTGTAACAAGTATTTGGGAAGTATACAAGCTCAGAAAGTTAGATAATGGAATAATTTTAAAAAAAAGTATAAAGCAATTAGTTATAAACTAATCAAGTAGTTATTACTTTAACTGTTAATTTTAAAGATACCTATTAAAATAATTTATTCCTTCGTTAGAGACAAAAATATTTTTATCATTTAAAAGAAACACAAAAGTACTTGAATGCTACTATAAAAAGGCGCCAGTCAAATAATAATAAAAATATTAATTATTTAAATATATTCATAATTTACGTCTTTTACACGTCGGCGAATTTAAGAAATTATAACAAAAAGTAAATCCAAAAAAAAAAATTTTTTAAAAGTTATAAAAGCAATAAAAAAAAAAATAAAAAGACGTAAAAAATAATGGCGCCATTACGATAACATTGGGTCATAAAACGCTCTAAGTTATTCACGATTATCCGGATTACATTCACCACTCACTGCAACTTCATGGTCGTTCAGGTCAAACGACTCCGAGTGACATTTATGCTCCCATGAACCAACCCTTGTATTTGTATGTTTAGTTGTTTTAAAAATGTTTCAAGTTTTTGCACATCAGTTGAATTTTTCATATCGGTTTTTGTTTTTATATCTAGAAGAATAGGAATCATCTTATGATTAACATGGTGATGTGCGCTATAAATGGTTGTGGTTATAAATCCAATCCAACTTTCGCAGGAAACAGGATTGTCATATTTTCGGTAAGTTGTTTTGTATTGTAGTTTTTATCTTAATATATTGCGATTTTAAAGTCGTTTATATTATAATTCGTATACTTATAAATGATCATAATAATGTTATAAACGTTCTATATAATTATCTGTCCTTATTCTCCTATATCTACACATGTAACTTGTTTTCCATTCTGTCATCTGACAATACAAAGAACCTACAATCTGATGTTTGATTTGTTTACCCGTTAGAATGAAATGTTTCATGCATACAAATCTGATCAGGTTAATGATATTATCGCATGTTTATAAACAAAATCATTTTTTGTAGTTTTCCAAAGGATCCAGAAAGGAGAAACTGGACATTATCCAATATTTGACACCAAGTAAACGTAGTGTTTTGTGTTCAAAAACATCTCGTTTTTCTGCGAGGTTGGAGAAAAACGTCATTCTTACGAAATATCCTGAGTTTCCCGCTCATTTGCAAGTTCGTGTGTTTTATATTATTCATTTAGATATATCCTTCAATTGTCATTCATTCTCTCCATATTGTGTGTATATGAAAACAAAGTTTAAAAATAAATAATGATTTTGAAATGAAATACTCAATTTTATTTACTCATCCTATTCCCTATTTCATCAAGTATATGAAAACTTTAAGTTATGTGGCATTGCAATTATTTTAAGAAGTAAATATAATGTTTTCTGATACTGTGAATAATTTCCATACATTGCCCATACAAATGTTAAATAAAGTATTTCCTACAAAATGGCCACCGTCGATTTCCCTTCCTCACTTTTTGGCTTCGCTGTCATTCATACAAATTACTATAAACGTTCCATCCCCTACCTACATACATCCATGTTATATACACACCATAGAAAAACTAAGGAATTGACATGTTAAAATCACAGAATTCCATATCTATGGTTAAAATAGAGGTGAGAAAAAATCGACTCTACTGATTGAGTCATTTTTAAAAGTATTTTACTTTAAAGTAAAGACTCAGTTAGTAGAGTCAAAACGTGAAGGAGGAGGAAGTTCGACAAGACGCGGTAAACCCGGAAGAGCACATACATCTATATATATAATGAGTTACAATCCACTGGATTGGTCTGCAACGAGTTTGGTTTTTCTTCTCCATTCGTCTCTATTCTCAGCCAGTCTTTTTAGCCCTACGTATGAGCCACAGTTCATCAGGCCGATCACGTAACTTCGTTACTATTATAGTAATAGCGATTTTGAACTGTCAAAGTGTTTTTGCGATCACCTAAGCCCATCTGACACTTCAAAATCGCTATTGATAATTTTATTGCACCCCAAGGTTTTTTTTTGTATGGACTTGCTAGAATGTAGCGATCACGTAACCATTAATAATAGTCGAAGTGCAATAAAATTACTATTACTAATAGGAGCGTCTCGAGAGATGCTTCTATCAGTGAAACACGACGTTTATTTTACTTAAATCACTCACAAATGAGTGGATGGTCTTGAAAAAATAGGATAGACGTTTATTTTTGTGTGTTGGCAATTAATGAATATTAAATAATTCATATTATCGAATTGGCGTTGCGTTTTTGTTGTTTTTGTATTCTTCGCGTTATCACATTGTGTATAGTGTTATCGTGTAAAAACTTACGTAAGAAGAAAGTAAGAAAGCTCTATAAAGATTTTTTTTGTGAAACTCGACGATGATTTTGCTTTTTGGCTAATTATTACATAATATTTAATATTACCGAATTTTGGTTGTAGGTTTTTTCTGTGTTGGTGTGATATTATTGGAATTTGCGGAAGAAAAAACCGACAACAACGGCAATGACCGCCAACCCGCCAACAAGTGGCGCCAATGCGTACTAAAGCATTCTATGCGCAAACGCACAAAGCTTGCCTGCCGAAATACAACAAAAAATAAAAATAACGATACACCCCAAGGGACAAAATTGTCCGCATTTGAATACAGTGAACCAAAAACAGTTTGAAATCGCGTCAAATTCCACAATAATGTGCTAATATCACACTCAAGAATTTCTGTTTTGGTAATTGGCTAAACAACTTGCGTTGTCCATGAAATATATTACTTTTGCACAGTTTGGCACAAAAGACCGCTGGTATCGGTAATTTACGCTGCGAGTGTACCAATGTTTTAACCTTGAGATTGATTGTAAGGTCCTGTAATAGTAATTGTAATGCCTTTTATGGCTTTACGTGATACCAATTTTATGACTTAATTATTAATACGTTACAATACATTACAATTACAATGGAAAAATTACGTGATCGGCCAGCATGTCTCTCTTCAGTTGGTCCATATATGCGTCTCTTGGTCGGCCTCTGCCATTTGTCCCCTCGGTCTTACCCTCTGCGATGGCGATGAGTAGTCCTGGATGCCTGATGTTGTGGCCAATCCAGTTAGCTCGTTGTTGGCTGATTCTCTTAAGGAGTTGCCTTTTTTCGCCTACCCTGGTTAATACTTCTTCATTTTCGACGTGCTCCGACCAATGGATCTTGAGCATGCGTCTGTAGCACCACATCTCAAAGGCCGCCAGCCGTCCGCTTTCACTCTTGCTGATGGTCCATGTCTCACAACCATAAAGCAGAATGCTCCATACAAAGGCTTTAGTAAGGTTCTTCCTTACGCTTAAGTCAATATTTGGGGATTCCAATATCTTTGATTTTTTGTTAAAGGCAATCCTTGCCTGGTTTATTCTGCTTACAATTTCCGATTTGGAGCGTCCATCCTGGTTTATTCTGCTGCCCAGGTACACGAATTCACTTACTTGTTTGATGCTCACTCCATTTATGGCAATGTTCGCAGTCGCTTCCTCTTTTCCAACGACCATACATTTTGTTTTTTCTTTATTTATTTTCATGTTGTACTTTGACAACAGAATACTTTCCATTTTTCCTAAGGCTTCGTTCAGCTCCATTTCGGAGTCTGCGAGCAGTGCTATGTCGTCAGCATATCTGATCATGTCGACCTTTTTCCCATTTATTTTGACTCCTGTCCAGTTCTTCATTTCTTCTCTCAGTTCATCAATGGCTCGCTGTATATAGCAGTTAAAGAGAGCTGGCGACATTGAGCATCCTTGTCTTACGCCTTGTTCGACCCTTGCTTCTGCGCAGCTCTCTCCGCTTTTAATTACGGCCATTTCGTTCTTATATAGGCTCCAGATTGCTCTTCTGTCTTTGTAACTCATTCCTATTTCGTTTAGGATGTTAAAAAGTTGTTCCCATTCTACTTTATCGAATGCCTTTTCTAGGTCGATGAATGCTATATATGTGTTTTTATTAACTGTTATTCTCTTTTCTAGAATAAGTCTGAGACTCAAGATTGCATCTCTTGTACCAGTCTCCTTGCGGAATCTAAATTGATCTTCTGAAAGTGTTTCGTTTATTTTATTTTCCGCCCTTTTCACATCTATATCTCATAATTATTCCCTTTACCCGACATAATTTTGATGAAAAGTCCTTTCAGTGAAACGACCATAAACAAGTTTTATTCTATCATTTTTCTAATTCTCTATGAATTTGTATTGAAAGTCAGAATTATGTACAAAGTTATCATGACATGGATCGTCCAAAGTGAAGCAATGTGAATGCTACGTAGTCTCATTCAGTGGTTTATTGTATGTAAAATAAAACTCGTAAATATATATAATTATATAAATATAATGTCTTTGGAGATTTTTTTACTGTGTCGTGTCATGGAGTGTTAATATTATTGTTTGACTCTTGTTTTTTGGTATTTGTGGTATTGTATATCTATGTGGTGCGGTATTGTATACTGTATAGTAGGTATATTCTTTATGGTCATTGCAAATGTCGATCTCGGCGGGGTAGTACGATTATTAGTTTTATCGGAAGAGTTTTTTCCTTTATTTTACGTTTTGTGTGCGTTTTCAGTTAAGTAATTGGTGTGAAGTGTCGTTATAATATATTTGTAAGAATACAATCATGGAGGACACAGCCAAGAAGGTAAATAAGAGAAATATTTATAAAATAGATCGAGACGAATCAATCATGTGTCAAGGCATGGTGAGTGTTGTCTGTAGGTTTATGGTTAGGTTCGTTTGGTTGGTTGAAAATTTTACACAAAGACGATTTTGGCAATCGCTCACAGTTTGTTTGTTCATAGTTTATTCTTGGAGAATCACGGAAGAGTAATAAACAAATAAAAAGTGAAGGAAGCGTAATAGTACATTCATAGTTTTTGTAAAACGTGTAACCTAAACTTGTTCTTGAAGTATAGTGAAAATATTTTGCAAATAAAATGTCTGCGGTGTGTTTCTTTTCTATTCAGTATTTTTTTACAAGTATTGTTGAAAATATATTATTTATAATATATCCATTGAGCTATCAAAGCATATTGATTAATTTTTATTTTTACTTTATTGTGCAATTATGCTTAGTGTCCTAGATATATAATAGATAGTTATATGGTGTGTGTGCTGCTAAATGTTTATTTTTCGTATTCGATGTCGATAGTTCCTGATATTTTCAAGGAAAAGTAGGTATATAATGTTGGTGACAAAATTAATTTTTCATATTTTAGGTCCAAGAATACAAAGATTCTTTGAAGACAAAAGCAGAGCAGTTGATTATCAAAGGATTCCCTGAGAAGATTGTTAATCTCAATGAATTGTTGGAAACACCAAACTTCCAAAATAGGAATTTCGCAGATGTTTATCAGGTATGGTAATCAGGGATGTTCTTAAAATAATATTGTTAGGAACTTCCATAAAGAATTGCCAAATGATGTAATGATTTTTTTTTAAAAAGATGAATCTGGTTTTGAAACAAACCCCCAAATTCACCTCAGCCACCCTCACGCTAAGTATTATGTTTGTATCATGTAAGTGCAGGTTGGTAATGAGTGTAATTTATTGTGAGGTCTGTCAATTGTTAGTGTGAGATTCTTCTGTATCAGCTTACTGAACATCTCAAACTTAGTTTACTCTAATTCAATTAAGAATTAAGTTTTTAAAATAAACATACTCTGTGGATTAATTGAAAGATGTGCATGAATATCTCTTTGTTAATATCCAATGCACAATAAATTCTGATTTTTTATTTTGAAGGATCTGAACATTCCCATTCCACCTCCGGCAGCTGTTGAAAACAATGGAGCTCCGTGTGCCAAGAGGCCTCGTTTGGAGAGAGTAGGAGAAGGTGAGGGGGAGGGAGACCAAGGGTGCAAGGTGTATGTGCTGCCCAGTGGGACAGTACCATGTAATAAGCCACTATGTGATCTCATACACCTCGTCAAGCCCAGAATCCGAGAGCTTGTTGAGGATTCCAATCTGGTAAATTTCATTAAATAAAACATTTTAAAAATGTAGAAAATGTTACCGAGTATTTTTCACAAGTTTTAAAATAGTTAACTCTAAAATATAATGGATATACATTCTGTGCTTTTTGTGTTGAATCTCTTATATATATATTTTTTGAAGGTGAATCTGGGTTTGAAATAAACCCAGATGCATCCCAAACACATTCATAGTAAATAATATACTTGTGATATTGAAATTGATAAGTAGTGTCAGAATTTGAACCAGGGATCTGTTTATTAAATGTATGAGACTTGTGCTTCAGGCTGTTGACCATTTCATTTCATTCTGATTCCTAATTTGTACTTTTTTCCAGTTGAAAATGTGGATTTCGTTCATGATTCCAAAAATAGAAGATGGTAATAACTTTGGTGTATCCATTCAAGAGGACACATTAGCTGAAATACAAGCTGTGGAGTCAGAAGCTGCAACATTCTTTGATCAGATATCCAGGTACTTCATATCAAGAGCCAAGATTGTTTCCAAAGTAGCCAAGTATCCACACATCGACGACTACAGACGAGCTGTGCAGGTTAGTCCAATATTTTTACATTATATGACATGTAATAATCTGAACTCTTAGTATTTTATGTAGTTTTTTTTTGTTATTTAGCTCAATGGAATATAATTGTCATTTATAATAAAAACATTTTCTGACAATAATGTGGCAGAAACATGCACAAGTGGATGCATTGTATATAGAAAGTAACCAATTTATTGATTCAATTGAATATTTTCAACTTAAATGACTTTTATTATATATGTATTACAGCTACATAAGATACGTTCAAGGATTCATTTATTCGTGAAATATCTACTTTCTCTTGACGTCAGTCACATGTTTGCAATTCTAATACATATTGATTTGAATTATATCTGCTCAGAATTTGTTGGAAATAAATGCAGTGATGATTCCAACTATTTCATTACTCATTACGGTCAAATTTCAGTTTAGTAATCTTTATATCTAAATCTTGTTTATTTTTGGTTAGATGGAAGATATTGCCTCCAGGCAATAAGCTTGCCAATTGCTCATGATTTTTTTTTATCAAAATATGTTATTGTTATTTTTTTATACTTTAGTTCTTTAAATGTTACATTTTTTTAATGTATAGTCAAGCCTCGATAAGGAATTTCATAGAGCTGTTAAAAAAAAAATTGAGTTTTGATATCTTGCAAAAATCATTAGTGAACTGTAGACTTCATTCTGTCTATAACTTTGGTTATAAATGTTTAACTTACCATATTATTTCGGAAGATCATTTAATACTGTCTATGATAATTTTTTTGTAAAGTGTGTTTTGAATTATTTTATTTTAATATGACGTGGTTAGATAGATGGAAGAAATCACTAACATAGTGATAATCTCGCCACTGCATATCATCACATTTTTCTTATGAAAATTGCTTTGTTGATTTTGTTACATAAATGATGATGTCTAAGAAGAATAAAATAAATAAATATTTCTAGGTGTTTATGGTTATTTAGTGTGAGATGGTAATTTTTGTTATTTGTTGAAATGAGGTTTTCAGGACTAGAACCTTCTTCCGTTAGTGGGCATATTAATAGTTGTGTGGAAATGACTGAAATAATGAAAAGTGTATAATGTTAATTTGATTCAATCGTTTTGTTTCAGGAGCTGGATGAGAAAGAGTACTTGTCATTGTGGTTGGTGATGTGTGAGATCCGGAATAGATATTGTTCCTTGCACGATATTGTTATAAAGAATCTGGAAAAGATAAAGAAACCTCGCTCATCCAACACGGAATCGTTATATTAAGTATTAGTATTAATTATATAAATATATATACATTTTAATGTATGTGGATCACATCTATACGCAAGCAAGACAAACCCCATTCCATTTCGGCATTACTATATCACTAATTATTATTATTATACTTAAAATTATGTACAATTAATATTATTATTGTTTGGGAATCATTAGAGCTTTGGTGATTTATTTATTGTTTCCTCACAGGACATGCGATGGAGGTGCTGCGTTGTTTCTTCAGAATTTATTCATTATGTGAAGCAAATATCCTTGTATGTAGTTGACAAGAATTGTATTGTTTTTTATTCCAATATCTACAAAAGCTTATTAACAGGTATCCTATTATTGCATAAAGATTTTACCACATTAGAAGTTTGTGCCAATTCAATTTCCTATTTGTACTTATTAACATTTTCTCACTCTTTAAATTATCTGTAAAGTATCTATGTACGATTATCCATATTTATTTTCTTTGTTACAGCCACGTAATAAGTAATAATATTGATTGTCCAGTTCCATATGCCAATAACTGGAAATTACAATATTCTGAATGGGGTTATGCATGTAATACACATGCAAGCTGACCTCTCAGTGCCAACAAAAATTAAAACATTTGGGACGGACAGTTAACTTTGTGGCTAAATTTAAGATGTGAAATGTCTTTAATTTTTAGAACACCTGCTTTTTACAAGACACTTCGAAACTTACGGAAAAGAGTGGGTGACCAATTCTTTTCCTGGTGCTCCATGAAACTGGAATAATATATAACAATATCACTTTCTGCATGTAACAAGCAAAAAACTTTGATTTAGAGAAATATCTTATTTGGCGTATGGAGCTGAGCGATTGATATCATGGCTGAGATAGAATATTAATAGCGTTGACTTGTGTGAAGCAATATGATGATGAAGCAAAATACTGTTTATACATAAGTTGAATATGTTTTTGTAGTTTTCAATCAGTTTTTGATTAATAATTCACTGTTGTCAGTTCTTACGAATGTTATTGAAATTTAAATAATTTTGTACTATTACTGATACTATTACGAATTTCTCAGAAGTTGTGATTGAAATTAATTTATATTGAAAACCAAATCAATTAAAATTTGGTGTTTTTCACATTGTGTCACATTCACATTCTCCGAAGACGCATGTTGCCAAGGTTGCACAACTAAAATTGTATCAAAACTGATTTTCCAACACTATGCATATGTATTCAATACATTGAGCAGAGGTAAGAGTCATTTCTCACTCTCTCTCTTATCTCCTTGAAATTCTAAGCTTCGTAAGATGTTTAGGTTTAGAGGACTTGCATTGACTGGGTAACACCAGACAAGCAATTTAGGAGTGTAGTAGATAATTATAAATGGCTATGCGCCAGGTATCATGGGTACCATAGATTATCACACTATTTGAAATGTGCTTAAGATCTCTATTTGATTTTATAAATTAAAGGAACAAATAATCAATTTTCATTTTGTAATAATTATAAATATACGGCATTATTTTTTTTTATTTCAATATTAATATTTAATTTATATATGTGCAAGACTTCTTCTGGTTGAAAAATTCTTTTTTATGTGAATTTTTTAGTGTACAATGAACTTTTTTGATAAATATAATATTTTTTAACTTTGCTTGTTAAAAATTAATTAGTAAAGCTTTAGTGGCTGAAAAAATACAAATACATAATAAAAAAAACAAAAAATAAATAAATTGAATACAAATAATGAATAAACAAATACAAAACATGGGCTTATAAAAAAAGAAATTTCGTCCAGTTAACCCAGTGTAACAAACCTAATCTACTAAAAAGAATAGTAACTATATTCAATATTCTTTGTACTAATGGTTTGATGTGCAATTCTTATTATTCAAAGATCTAAAAATTGTACAAGATAATTGAGAATACTTATATGTATCTATAACAATGCTTAGAGCAAATTTGTATGTGTATAAATGTATATCTTTATTTTTGAGAATATTTTCATTGTTTTTAAAAATGGATTACTGATTTGTGATTGTACGTACCGTCAACCGTGGCAACTTTACCACATTTTTTTGGAAAAAATGAAATATCTCTGAAATAAATATCCATAAGAGTGAATTATGACTTTATATAAGTTTAAATAATAAAAGGTTGTAAATTTCTGCATAAACGTATAAATAAAAGTCAAAAATTAACGAGTTATTGATAAAAATAAATCATAGGTAAAGATGGAAGGAAATGGGCAACTTTACCCACTCACAATATTTTCAATAAACGGGGATTAAGAGTGTAACGAAAGTTGAATTATCATGCCTACCACACTCTCTACACTTGTCTTTGATTTTTATAACTTAAATAATACATTTCCTGGCAACATTGTTAATATTATAATTTGTCTTATGATTGTAGGTAAAGATGCCTTAGCTTCTATGAACATTTTCATACTAATCCATGTTTTATTGTAGGGCTGCCACAAATTATTTTGAACACCTGTCCAATCACGGCAATATTTTTTTTATTAACCTACCCACACTTCTAATTGAATTTAATATAATAAACATATATGTAGTAAACATTCATTAAAAAGCAGGAGTATTTGTAAAAAAAAAATATATTTCAAATAAAATTGTACCATTTAAAATAGGACATAGGTACTAAACTAGAAAAAGAAAATAATGTATAAATAACAAAAAAAATTGCCTGAAATATAATTTTGGCAATCGAAATGTAGGTACCTTTTCAATTTATTTTAATGTTTTCTTGACTTCCCTTAAAATTTCATCCACATCAAAATCATCATCTTCATCGTCGTTATTTGACATTTTGAAACATAAATGGCAAAGAAAATAGCCATTATCCTGAATTTCCGGAATATGCTCTTGATGATAGGTAGGTATACATTTTTTATGAAATTTTTTATTGCAATCGTAACAAATAATCAAATTTACTTTTTTCTTTTCTTTTTCGCATATAAAACACATATCCATTACAACAGGCATAGCAATTGGACAATCAGGAGGTTTTATCATAATATTAGATAATATTTTTATTTTAGGTTCCTTGGAACCTTCTTTCTGCTTTTTGATAGGAATTGATGTCTTCTTTTCTTTAACTTTTATATTTGAGCCCTTGGAGATTGATATATCCGAACTTTGAACCGATTTTCCAGCTGGAGCACTCATTTTTTTATTTGCCTGTCGCTTTATAGGGTTTGGCGCTCTATTTTCTTTGAGGTAATCAAGTAACGCTTGATCTACGTTGTAGCAAATTTCATCACATTCAGGAATTTTTCTGTAGACCTGTTGGGGATCAAACGGATATATTCCCGTGGCCCTGAACCCACTAATTATATTGGTGTGTTTATAATCAGAGTCTTCAAGTAATCGTTTTAGCAATACTGGAAAATGACTTTTATTTAAAGAGGTCTGCTTGGGATTCTCGATTTTATACTTAAATAAAATCTTCCTCCACGACTTTTTTAGTGGACCAAAAAAGGCCACATCGAGAGGCTGTGTCAGATGTGTAGATGATGGAGGCAAAAAAACAAATCTTATGTTGTGCTGCTCACAGAGCTCTACTACATCCAAATTAATGTGGCTAGAAAGGTTATCTCCAATAATCAGTTTTGGTCCTTCAAGACGTTTTGCCCACGGTATTATTATCGTCGAAAACCAGTCGAGGAACGTTGTAGAATCAAACCAACCACTTTTCGTTCTATTGTATCTCGCTGCTTCCGGGCCTCCTTCGCACCATTGAGTCCACACACATTCTGATTTATATACCACATAAGGTGGTAAAATATCTCCGTTGGCGACTCCGGCAAACATGATCGATATGCATCCTTTCGAATAATTTAAAATTCGTTCAGGGTATTTGACTCCACGTCTGAAAATGCACTTGCTAGCTCCGGGATCATCGCTAAGATTCGTCTCATCATAATTTAATATATTACTTGGTGGCACATCTTCAATGGACACTTTCAGATTGTCATAAAAGGTTTTGAAATCCTCGAGTGATTTTTCGGCTCGGACTTTTTTAATATTTTGGGTAGCTCTTACAGTGAGCTCATCGGAATGCCTTTTAATAAAGTTTTTAACCCACCAGTCACCTGGAGGTTTGTTATTGAATAAACTGCCTTTATTGTTTTTCATGATGTAATCAAAGACTACCAGACGAAGATCAAGTTGCGTCAAAGGGTATCCATACTCTGATGAAGCAATCAATACTTTTACAAATTTCGATTCCTCATCTGCAGAAAGTCTATTTTGAGGACCAGGTTTATCGGAATGCAGGTTTTTTACTCTTTTCTCAATTGTTGTACGGGGAATTGAAAACTTTTTTTCTGCATCATATGAACTAATTTTTTTATTTCTAACCAAATCTACAACAAGCAAAAGCGTCTCCTCTGAATAATTCTTGTACGGCCTTGCCCCAATCTTTCGTCTGTTTCGTGTATTGCGTTTCTGAGATGACATGGTGATAAAACCTAAAAAGTTGTAATTATTTTCTTTATGTGAATCATAGAGAGCATAATTTATTTACATATTAATTAAAAACATAAATTTCCACGTAATAAACAACAATACAAAGTGTGACGGTGATGGCGGGATTATCGCGTAGAGCACTTTTTCCCATCGAACTCAGTACAAAAATTATTAAGTAGATAAAAATATAAATATATGTATTCATGTTGGTAGCCCTAACATTAGGTAAAGTTGCCACCACTTGAAGTGGTGGCAACTTTACCTAAAGTGATTTTTAATATAAAGTAAAATATTTTCAAAAACAGTGAAAATTAAAACATTCTGATTATCTTAATATCTTCATAAGTATGTGCTGTTTAGAATATATAAATATGACTCACCTCAGTTCAGTAATTACACAATAATTATATCAAATTTGGTGAACTTCCAGAAATGACTGCATGCAATACGTTCAGAAATATAGATATAATTTGACAATTATTGCAGTGCTGCCAACGAAAACTTTTTTTAGTATTGCCAGTTAATTAACACACATTCCTAAACTGAAACGACCATACAACTGCTGATACATTTTGTGAAGGAATAGTTTTCTTGAGACCTGATAGAGGTAGGTAAAGTTGCCATTGATAGGTAAAGTTGCCACGTTGTACGGTATATCTTAATATGGGTTTGTCCAATGTTGTCAATATTCTAACATACCTCTTTCCTGAACAACCAAATACGATTGTGGTGACTGAAATATAAGTCATAAATAATCTATAGATTCCAGTCGCAGTATCATATCTCTTACTACATTTTGTGTTTGTGTGAGGTTTATTTATTTATTTAAACAATATACGGCAATTGCCTTTACAAGTATACAGATAAACTTTATAACGTCACACAATCATTCAACACATGTACAAAAATATAAAAACAGACAAAACATTCTCCAGTTAAAGTCAAAAAATAAAAATGAAAATTTAAATACAAATACAATAAATTCATTAAAAGACAAATTTAGGACATGAACTATGCACAAAGTGTCATGCTATGTCTAGATTGTGTCTGAGGTTTAGACCATAAAGCGTATGTGTAATGTTGTCACACTATTCATATTGCGACTGCGAGAGGTTTAGAACAAATAGTACATATATATATATAAATATAAATGTTTTCTCCAGACATTTTGAAATATCTGTCAACTGAAGATGATGAATAATGTTTTATCGAAACCTCATGGCAAGCCCTCTGCCAGTAGGCAATGTGATGACACACAGCTGGTGGTTACCCAACTTATCACAGTATATATAATGATGATACTGTTTATCCAGAGTACGACTGAATGAAGTTTAAGACATTAAGCGTAAACGAAGTAGTCAATTTTTGGGGAAAGAGTAATTTCAAGGTCTTTGTTAAAATTATGGTGTTGCTCAAAGCGGCCGTACTAAAACTACAATACTTAATGTCAAAATAGTGTCTGAATATGATTATCAGAGCCCGTAGACAAACTTTTTGACAATCTACCTACATGTAACATATAATTATGCGTTATTGTTGCAGTTATTGTCGAAAATATGTTTGTAGTCGATCGCCAAGTACGTGTTTGTCTAGGGGCTCTGATAATTATTAAAGATTCGACACAGATTTGTTAATATTAAATCCTAATTTTTATAATATGATCCTCCAGTTAGCCAGTGATCCAATTATATTTTTTTCTCATCTAAATATTATAATTTTACAATAATATTGTTTCCCTTAAAATTTTTGAGGACACTCTTGTTTTCAGAGATTATTTGGTAAAATTGATCGATCAACAGCCATTGGCACTATATTTTTTGTATAAGTTTGCAATAATCACTCACTTTTTAAAAAACAGCAAACAAACAAAACATAAAACAATCGTAGAAAAATGAGTGTGGTTTAAGTTATCATATAATGCTTAGAAAAGACAACATCAATTGTATGATATTTTCATATTATGTTTAATTTGTATATCTCCTTTTTGAACCTAGAGAGTGATATTAATTGTTAATTTATTTTGTAAATTTTCTTACTTATTATAATAAACTGATTTTGACTGAATGATGATTATATTGATCGTTTGCTGTGGCCTATTTGAGTTGTCTCACATACTCTGTGTGCTGCAGGTATCAATTTAGCGTACAAAGGATTTAGTTCCCTACATTATATGTATAGGATAATATCCAAGACTCTAACTTTGTTATTGGATTACAATGGATTAACCAAAATTTGTGAGTATTCTTCCAGCTATTTTAATCCAATGCCCAAAAAACGTAAGTAAGTTTACAAGAATCATTATTTTTCTTGTTTTTTTTTTAAAGAAAAAGTATTTGTTGTTTAATTAAATATTTTCAGTAAGCATGCTTGACTTATACAAATTATTGTTCTGTGTAATTAATATTGAATAATTTTTGTATTTTCATAGATTCTGTGCTGTTATACTTAAAAACAGTGTCAATTTAGCAATTATTCATAGTGAAAATAATGACTTTAATAATATTATTGGTATATATTTATTGAAATTGAAGTAATAATTGGTAGTGCCTCCATATATAAATATAAAAAAATAAATAAACTGGTGCGTAGGACTGAATGAAATCAAATTAACAATGAAATACGCTTTACACTCAACATTATTATCTCATTGAAAATTAGTGGCATAATAATGATATTTGGTTTCTCATTTTGAATAGTATTTTGTATAAAGGGTACAAGTAAATTATGATTACGTTTTTTAAAATACCTACAAATTTCATGTATTTATTTAGTATGTGTGTGTATATATTATTATGTAAGATTATGCTATTTAATAAATATCTAACAAACATACTGAATAAATAGAAATCTTATACATCATCTGCCTTTTTATTTATTTCTAATCTGTACGTTAACTATACTATGTAAAAAAAATCAGTATGACAGTTGTAGCTTTCCAACATAATTACAATACTTATAACACATTTATTTACATAAAATTTCTGTCAAAAATAATTGAGGGTAACTGTAACTGCTGTAACCTTTGTTGCAAGTCAAATAAACATTGTTTTGCTTGATTAAACTAACATGATTGTTTATCTGTAGATACTTAAATATTCATTTATTTAAACCATCAAGGAATTTCCCATTAGTGAAGTAGCCAGAGGACCAACTGCATATTATTAACATGCCAGTTGTTCCTCTGTGCCGATAAAGTATAAGATATTCAGAATTCGTGTCATGCTTCATTGCTGAATTATAAAACTTAATAGAAGACTATTAAGAATACATGAGGCTTGATGAGTGTCTGTCTTAGAGCTGTGGTTTCCAACCTTTTAATCTCCACGGACCAGTCAATATTTGATCATTTTGTGGCATCTCGCTGATGGGGAAACATTGATTTTTTACCATGGAGGACCTTTTTTAGGTCTTAAATTCCACTATTTGATAATATCCGTAGCACTCAAATTTTTTAACCCCCATTGTTAGTTTTTTGAAAAGGTATAGGAATTTAAAATGTTAAATCCTTGGTTTAGCTAAAGAACATTTTCTCATAATCTGGTACAGAAGAATGTTCTGCTCAGTTTTGTTAAGGAATATTTCGCAAATTTTGCACAAAAACAAAAAAGACTGACTTTCATATTTCTTCTGTGGCCCGGTACCTGTCAGCGGACCGGGGGTTGGAGACTATTGTTTTTTGAAAAGAGTTTTTAGATATTACAAAATATAATGCATTATAGGTGAATAGGTCTTTCTATGACATTAGAAAGAGTATAGAACCATTATAAAACTTACACTGTTCACATGTCACTTTAGCCAACAACGGACATAAGTCTAGTTTTCATTCTGATACACATAATTTTTTTGGTACTTTTTCTGTGTGGTTGTAATCCACTGTAGCAATCAATCAAATTTAGAACAATTCATAGTTTTCAATTGTTTTGGTAGATCTTTCAAAAATTTGACACATTTGAGAAATGCTGTCTTTTTCTTGTAATGTATCATTTTCTGGTTATTAAAAAATGTCAAGTGGAAATTCTTTATCAAACGTAGAGGGTGGCGATAGTTGTCACACACGGCAAGTACTTGAAACGGCTATAAAAGAATTAAATTTAAAGACTGACTTTTACAATACAGCACGCTGTATTCACAATGACAGTAGTTCAGGGGGGGTATTTCAAAATAGTTTGCGAAGAGTGTGGAAGGATAAAGTAATAACTAAATCAGCAGATAATATTCCTAGGATATTACACGAGCCTCTGTTGTCTTCACGTTCGGATAGAGTGCCTCCAGAAAGTGATAGAAGTTGTTATTCTATACAAACTTATAATACGTTTGCAGTTATCAAAGACAATATTAACAATACTCCTACTAATGTAAATATTGCTGAGCAACTCTGTGTGTGTGATTTGTATATAGAAGAAGAGGATAAGAAATATAAAAATCTTACACCATTTGAAATCAAATTGAAGAAGGATTTAGAAGCATATCAGATAGCGAAGAGGGAAGCATTCGACAAGTGGCTAAAGAGGAAAGAGGAAGAAGTAATAATTGTTTTCAGTTTTTCTAGAAACTAATTTACGTTTCTGTAAGTTTACTAGTGTCCTGTAAGAGACAGGTGTTTGAAAAAATAAAGATATATTACATCTTAAATTTAGTGATGAGGTTTGCCACCCATCCTGAATGTCTTAAATTTTTGTTGACACAGAGAAGACAGCTTGCATGTTTATCGCATGCAGCTGATCTGCTGGCTACCCCACTTGTGGGATGTGCCTTGAGGGTATAGTAGTAATATTATTCAGATACTTTGCTGTTATTTTTCAACTGTGATGAATGTATTCAAATAATTTTTGGCAAACTGAATAACATTACAGCCATTCCAGATTAATAAGATGCTGTAAATGAATTACTTTTAGCTTAAGATCTTTGGTCTTAATTTATTATCCAAAAATAACAAATATTAGTTTTTTTCATAACTTGAATTAATATTGTTTCTCAGATTATACATACATCTGTAGTACAGCAGTACTTTAATATTATTTCTTTTTTTATTATAAATGCATTTTCAGTGTCAAGTTAATTTTTGGTTTCAGCGGAAGGCACGAAATAAAAGAAATAATAAACCTGTAGTAGAAGTAAAAATTTCTCCAGAAGAAAGGGAAGAAACCTTTAGGAAATGGTGCGAGAGGAAGAAACAGTTAGAGAGAGATGAGAGGCAGAGGAGGGAGATGGAAAAACAACGCAGGGAGGAAGAGAAGAGGAAGGCTTTAGAAGGGAAGGAGGAGAAGCTAAAGGAATGGTTTAGGAAGAAGGCTCAAATTCAAAGAGGTGAGGGTTCTTTAGTGTGGTAGATTTTCTGAATTTTGGAGATCTATTAATTATCGCATTCGTTCAGTTACACTAAGTTGTGTTAGTGGTCTTATATGTCCTGGATTTCATTGACAATTTATGATATATTGGTTTTATTATTACAAAATAAAGTTTTCATACCACTGTTGACATTAATAGATTGATTTTCTGGTGACTAAATAGTCTATATACCATTTTATGCCATTTTAATGAAAATGTTGATTTTGTTT
This sequence comes from Athripsodes cinereus, assembly GCA_947579605.1. Classification (NCBI taxonomy): domain Eukaryota; kingdom Metazoa; phylum Arthropoda; class Insecta; order Trichoptera; family Leptoceridae; genus Athripsodes; species Athripsodes cinereus. The sequence continues at coordinate 10,414,253 of OX388319.1, read as the reverse complement.
ATTTATTTTAAGTTTCTTTTTTATTCAAATTAAAAGTATGTTTGATTTACAACATTTTCGAATTGATAATAAAGCAAGGAATCACTATTTAAAACATTAGAAATCTTTTCAATATGCGCTTTATTTTTGTCCATAGAAATAAAACGCAAGCAAAAAGAACAAGAGATAAAATTGACAAGAATGAAGGAGATCCGTAAGAAGGAGAGTGAGGAGGCATATAGACAGTGGCTGAGGTTGGCTAGACATAAACCACTACCTGTGCCTCTCAATAAGGGAGAGCTTAGTAAGTTGCAGTAATTAAAATTATGCATATTCATTGTGTACATGTAACAGAAACTTTATGAGGCATTTATTTATCCATTCTTTACTACACATTGATTTCCAACATTTCTATAAAAGATATACATTCAAATGCAATCAATATACAGAGGTCGAGTTTATCGCAAAGGTGCAATCTCTTCCAATTAACTATTTTATAAGTAAATATTTTATTCAAAATATGATATATGTAAACATATTACTTTGAATGAACACTCAGTATACCAAATAGGTATGTCCCATAAATGGAGTGGCTAGTGGAGAATAAATATGATTGTCTTCTTCATGTCATAAAAAATACGCCTTATGATAGACATATCTCTGAAATTGAATCAAATCAAACATAGGAATGTAGAATATCTGTTCTAGAACTTTTTGTATTTTACTGTGAAAAACAGATGCCAACTTGTCCTGAGTAAAATAGGCTCGTTAATTATAATGTGCCCAATTGCAACTGTTTTGTCTCGTAAAAGAGAAGAATGATTATTTTTATTTTCTACCTAGGATCACAAGAGAACTTATTCAATATTGAATCTTTAACAATAATTGGATATATCAAATGAGCAGAATGCATGATCATTAATATTTCATTGTTTTTGTTTTCATATTTTCAGGTATGAAAGGTTCATTAACAAAGATGTATGTTAATCCTGAGCCATGGAAACATTCTACAGACGGAAGCTCGACAGCTTCCAATATCTCCGACTAGAGAAATCAAACATCCTACCATAGTTTTTCTAAATGTTATGTATTTTCGAGTATTTTCTTTTTGTAATCCAAATGTATTTTTGTATAAAATGCACACTTGGTTATTCTTTTAAAATTTTAAACCATTACGAGAATTACAAAATGTGTCAAAACAAAAACACAGTTTCTTTCTCTAGTACTTTCGTCAAGCTAGCTTGATATTATCAAGAGAACTGAGTAAAAAAGAAAGTCAATATTAAAACAACAAATAATAGTATATAGAAAAAGAATGATAAGACAAAGGATAATAGATAGAGTTAAAACAATTGGGGATGATTTAGGAATAAAAGGAGATGGGGTAGGTATTTGAATATTTACAATTTAAATTTTAAATTTTTGTGTATTTCAAGTGTTTCCAAAGCAATTAGTTTTCTATATTGGTTTTCTGAATTTAAAATGAATATTCAAATAATAAACTTTTTTATAAAATGTAGTTAACATTAAAAATAAACAGTGTTTTTGTTTAGACACATTTTGAAATTCTTTAATATGTTTATTCACAATGTAAATGCACAAACCTTCAAATAATAGAAATTAAAGTGTGAGTAATTATAGGAGATTTTATTCTCATTTTTAATATACTTTGTTTTCTATAGAAATATTGAAATTCTCTCATACTTATCAATGAAGATATTAATTGGCATTTACTTATTAGTATGTTGGCCTGCAGTTATAGTTGTTCCAACGTTAAATAATATTCTTCTCCTCTCCAGACCATCCAATAGTTTGCGAGTGATTTAGGAACGTTGTATAATATATTTTGTTTCTTTTTACATCCTTCAACATATTTCTTGGAATCGCAGGGCAGAAACAAACACTTTTTATCCAGAGTGACTCCCCGCCAAATCTAGTCACCTCTTTCCATGGTAGTTTTAAAATAAATAAAACTTTATTGGTATCAGTAAAGTACATATAAAATCATATTGCATGGTTACAAGAAATGCCAAAAGGCGGGCATATTGCAGGTGCTATTTCTTCTATTTAAGCTGGAAAAAATTGATACTGATGTTGTTGTCTTAGAAAAGGTGTATTGTGAAAGATGTTTATTCAGGTCTTTGGATGTCTTGTAGGTGGAAGACTGTTTCATATTACTACATAATTAATATTTTGCATATAAATGCACTTTATTCACAAGATTTGGGGTATTGAATAAATTAAACAAAATTTTATTAGGTATAGTTTATTATACTTCATTGTGTTGACAAAATTACATACCAAGAACTACAATGAGAATTTATCAATACATTTTAACTCTATATAGGCTTGTATTAAAGTAAGAAAATATTTTGCAGAACTTTTTTATGAAAGTGTCTATAATAAAATGAAAATCTTTGATATTTTTTACTTACGTTATAGACATTTCATGATCTAAATTCAAGCATGAATCCTAAATTCTTGTGTGAATAATAGAAATAAAGAAAATAACGCATGAAAGTATTGATTTCAATTGATTGATGTCACTAAATATGCAGACCATGTGGCTTTTCCCTATTTGTTCAAATAGGGAAAAGCCACACTTTGAATTAACACTCCTCTACTAAATTCACTACGTTGTGTCTTTTGTTATAAATGCCTCAAGCTCATAAATAATTAAATAGTAAGATTATGGACAAAATATAATAGTTGAAATGTTTATTGTACGTATTACATTGTAGAAAGAATCCTCGATTAAAATAGTATTTATTTTATCTACTAGAATATAATTATAATGCATTCACTGTCATTTGAAGAACTCTTAAAAATGTTTTGCTTAAATTATGAGTGTAGAAATCAATTGTGGATAATAATAATTAGTAAATTATTTTATTTAATAGGAACTATTGTATTGAGTTATTGTTTATATTAAATTAATTTTCACACGTGCTGTGGGTCTCGTATGAGTTATAAAGTAGCTTACTTTACTACAAATTAAGTTTTCTGTGGTAGTTGTAAAGCTTCAATCATTTACTTTGCAGTAAAATAAAACTAGATATTATCTAAAGCTCGTACTTGACATTCTAGTTGCGGAGTTTCTACTTAGGATAGAAATAAAACTGTATAGGCATATTACTTTGTTACAAAGGTACTTAAAGGGCCCCTTTAGCAAAAACGATAAAACATTCAATTTTCAACAAGTTTGGTACACAAACTCTCAAAACTTGTTGACCCTACGGACATTTTATTTGATAAAATATGAAAACAAATATTAATTACCAATATCAAACTTTAACTTTAAAAAAAAATCTCGATTTTAGCTTCATAGTATTCGTTTATAAAAAAGCATATTTCTTAAAATCAAATTCGGGGGTGTGTTTGGTACATAAATGCACGAGAATCCTACAAATTTTCATATATTTATTTTAATATCAAGAATATTTACATAGTTATTACAATTATAGAACAAAAAAAATCTTTTTTTTTGTTTTTTTCATGGATATTGACCGACTTAAAAAATATTTTTTTTGATAAAATTTCTCATATTTTGAAACCAAAAATCACCATATGAACTCAATTTTTTGTATACTAAAAAAAGTTTGCTAAAATCTTTAGTATTTATATGCTTGATAAGATGAATAAAAAAAATATATATTTTACAAATAATTTGTATTTTGATATAACAAAGAGTAGATACCTAAATAAATCTCGTCAGTCTGCGATTTATTTGTTTTTTAGTAAAAGATTAATATTGGTAATAAATATTTATTTTTTTATTTAATCAAATCAATATGTTCGCAAAGGTCAACAAGTTTTGGCAGTTTTTCTATCAAATTTGTTGAAAATAGAATATTTTAACATTTTTGCTAAACGGGGCCCTTAAGAATGATGAATGAATATTGTTTATTAAGAAAATTAGATTGACAATATTGATTAAAAGATCAACTAAGTATATAATTGCTTACTCCACAAAGAAATGTCCACATTATTGGTTATTAACTTTGATAAAGATGATATATGTAGATATATATATAGGTATATATGTTCCTTTATGAATATAATAATAAACAGACAATGGTGATTGTTGTAAAAAGGTGCACTTATAATATATGTACCATCAATATATTCTGAATCAACTCTAACATTCCTTTATAAATGCATCTACAATGAAGAATTCGAGGGAGATAATATGAAGGAATCTTTCTGAACCAACACTCATATAAAACTTATTGATATTAAATTATATTGATTGTAAAATTTTACCAATTTTTTTTTGAATTTCTAGTCTATACAATATATTGGTTGAGGATGTAGATGAATATATGTCTAACATCATTCAAACTTTCTATATAATTTATTTTATACACAATATCCTTAAATATCTTTGCATATTTTTAAAGTAAATAAAATAAAATAATTTTAATATTAAAACCTGCCGAATTGACAAAGGGAGATAAATAGAAAAGTTATGCATTAAATTCCTAAATATACTTATGTTTAATCTGTTCATCGAGTTATAAATCTGATCTTATCTGAAAGAAGTTTTTTATAGATTCGAAATAAACTTAAAGAAGTTTTGAATATTCTTGGAGAAGAATGCAATGTATTTAGACACTTTAATTTGACCATTGGATATCTCTCTATTGAGTCCAAAGCGCTCTTGCCTAGTTTTTTTTAATTGAAAATACCCTTATTCTCTCGTATATATGTACAAATCATGATAACTATTTTATTATTTGGAGTTCTGTGCTTAAATTAATGTTATAATATTATAAATACATAACTTATTTCATTTAACTAAATAAATTTAGCTCAACAATATATCCCAAAACATTTTTCAATAAAATTAAAAAAAATTTCAACCACAATAATGAATAATAATTTAATGCAATATTAACATCTAATTGATATAAGCATTTCAATAAAACTATTTTCAGTAGATTTCATTAGGTAGATTTAATCTTATTTAATAAATATAATACTCTCAATGTGTTGAAATACATAAACATTTGAAAATCGATAACAAAATAATGGTAGGGTTTCCAGGAATACAATTAATTTCAGCAAACTGTATGCTTTGTTTTTTTTTTTTTTAATTTTTTATATAGGCTAAAAAAGATATGAGTTAAAATACACTTGTTTGTTAGTAAAAATGGACAAAGCCATTGGTAAACGGTGACAAAATATTCCTATGAAACCCTAATTTAATAAAGGAATAGACATTTGAACATTGAATCGGAATAATAGCAATGTACATATTTGTACATTTGAAATTTATCATTCATTTGCAGATAACACAAAAAATTTAATTAGATTTATTACAAGACAAGGATATATCCAAAAAGCTGGAAGTTTCTTCTCACCTTAGAATTCAGATTAAATTTACACTGCATAAAATTGCATTACAGGCAACGCTGGATCAAATGGAGTCTTGAAAATCTGCCCCTTTTATTTTTTTGTTCACATTCAATGTAATCTGGTTAAAACAAGATTTCAATTTGACTATTACTAATTGAGGTAAGAACCCCTCCCTCCAGAAAATGTATTGAGTACACTCTTGTTACAAGATTTTATTTTATAAACAAATAATGATTTATGAGTAAAGTTCTATGTCCTTAATAAGCTTCTTCTTCCTCTTTGAGTCTGAGTATATCAGATTTGTTCATGAAGTAATAGGAAGGTTGTCTTCCTTTGAGATCCTTTAGTACTCTTTTAGCTCCTGCTTTGATGAGAAGTCTGCTGGTGGATTCAACATTATCCACACCCATAGCGTAGTGCAAGGCAGTCCTCTCCAACTAAAAATAATATAAATAAGATGGAGATTACATATAATAAATGATTAATTGATATCTGTCTATAATTTGTTAAAAAAAGTTTTATATCGATAGGTTGTTTTTGTGGCTACTCTTTCCAAGGCGTTCATAATTGCTGATATTTTTTTGTACAGTTTGTTGTAAATATGAGTTTTCTCAGGGCTGAATTTTCCCAGTAAAGACCAAAAATTTAACATTTGAAAAATATCTTTGAAATCGTCACTTCCAGCATTCATTTTATTTACATATTCTCCTTCTTTTCAGGAGTTTAAAAAAATATCATCTTTAGGTATATGTACGGTAAAGTGATTGAGCATCTTTACCAGGATTGCCTATTTTGTAATTTTTATGGTGTGCTTCAAAGTTTGTATAAACAACGAATCCATGAAAAACACTAGTGACAGGTATAGGTACTGGATATTAACGTACCTACATAGTCAATGGATTTTAGCATATTTTATGAATTATAACCAAGTCTAATTTACTACTACTACTATTATCGTACCATTACGGTATATTCCACAATTGGGGTAGCCAGAAAAATCAGCTGCATGTATTAAACATGCAAGCTGTCCTTTCCGTGCCAACAAATAAGACGTTCAGGATAGATGGCAGACGTCATCACTGAATTTTATCTTTTCGAACACAGTCATGTCTTTAACAGGACACTCAAAAACCTACGGAAAAGAATGGGAGACCAATTCTTTGTCGGGTGCTCCACGGAGCCCAACGAATCTAAATCAAGGTTAAAATACAATTCAAAATAATAGTTCTAAAAGAAGTTCTAAGTTTGACATTTACATTGTCTCCGATCCTTAGTGTCTCTGGGAATTTCTTGGCGATGTGTTCCACCAGTTCCTCCTGCTGTGCCAGTACGGCTATGTGTAGAGAGCACCTCCCAAAGGAGTTCTTGGCAGAGGCCATTGATTTACCAGAGAGGAGGTTTTGTATATGGTCAGGTCTCTGTGCTGTGTCCATTATTTCATGTGCTGTATCCTCATCTCCTTGTCTGATGGCTTGATGAAGACGCTCTCGAGTTTTCTGTTGAAATACAGTAAATAATGAATTTGATGCTTTGGTGGCTATGGAAATATTGAGCAAGATTTTTATCCAAGCCGAATATAACATACCTATGTGATGCTTAGGTATGTTACTTATGCTTTAAACTCTATATGCAGAAGGTATGTAAATTATTTTCTTATTAATTCAAAAATCATTTTTTGTGATATCTAATGTAAAAATGATTTCAAAAGGCACAAACAAAAAAAGCGGAGAAAATTTTTCCAGATTAATTTATGTTTGATTTACAATTTTTTTTATCACCTTTGAAATTTGTGACCAGGGTACCTAGACAAATTGCATTTCGCGATCGACTACAAACGAATTTTAGTCGATCTTTAGTCGATCGCCAAATGCAATATGACTAGTTACCCTTATTATCGATTTTTTTCAGGTGACACATAATTTTTGATTAGGCTTATTTAAATATTGTACAAAAACATATTGTTCTGTAAGTTTTAAAATTAAAATGTGTCGCTCGTTGATATTGATAATTTTATAATTTAATATTATTATGTTTTATTACGTATGTGTACGAATATAAGTATTTATTTTGAATAATTATGTAGGTATATTAGTCTTTAATATTATTTTATCGGGTCCGTTGAAAGACATTGCTTCTGTGATGAAATCGTCCTTTGCAGAGTATTATTGATTGGTCTCACTTCAATTCATAATTCTGTAATTATACTATACTATATTATACTATAGGTACACCATCACGGTATATCCCATAAATGGGGTAATCAGCAGATCAACCGGATCTAATAAACATGTAATCTGTCCTGTCCGTACCAACAAAAAATAAAGACTTTTATGATGGGTAGCAAACCTCATCGCTGAATCTAAGGTGTGAAATGTCTTTTCGAATACTTGCTTTTTAAAGGAGACTCTAAAATTTACAGAAAAGAGTGGTAGTTTTTTGTTGGATACTCCACGGAAAATTTAAATTTAATGTTCATTATTTGCAATAAAGTTCATTATTATTTTTACCATGAGTAGGTACCTGTCTAAGTATATTCGTAACTTCTAAAGGATACATGTAAAAAACAAAACTTACTTCAAATTCAGGTATGATAGCCAGCAAGTCACTCATGTCTGTGAGCCCTCTTTGTGCAACGACTTCTGTTATTGGCAGACCGTCTTCATCTTCCACGTCCAAGATGTGATCATAGCCGCTGACTAGCAACTCTTTCATCTTCTCTATTTCACCTGCAATATAATCAGAAAGGTTGTTCATATCATTTTCCGTGCCTTTGGTCGAATTTCGACGTGATGGAAGCATATAATTTATAATTTAATTCAATAGATATGGTATGTGATTATGTAATATTATTTTCGACTCTGATCCGAAATGTATAGAAGGTAAAGAACCAGTCTATTCTGAGCCTATGAAAATTAATATTTTTAGAATGGGCCGCAATTTTTTTTCCTAAATTAATTTTTCCAGTTTTTGATTCAATATCACAGTTTTATGCAACTCGACACACAGATTTTTTTAATTAATTTATTTAACATATTAAACGACATTTAAGCCTTTTCACGTTATATTACAAATTATCTTTGATCACATTACATAACAATTATTATTTGTTAAGGTCACATATACCTACATTTTAAAAGATAAAAACAAATCTCAATCTAAAAATATTTATATACTACCTATGTGAAAAAAATCCATTCTTGGATTTGCCCACTTTCGATTCTAAACCAAACATTTTTACCTCTGGCAGCTGTTTCAAGTAGCCACATGTCCATCTCCTTAGTATTATCTGGCATGTTGGCTTGTATGGACACATCCCTGGCCGTCCTGTAAAGCTCGTCTCTAAATGCTGGACTCACTCCGGCTTCCCTCACAAGCTGTAATAGAGCTCCTCTGGCGTGGGCACGAGCTGATGCGAAGTGCAACATTGATTGGCCATGTTCATCCTAAGAGAGCAAGATTGAAAATATGGAACTAACAGTGAGTAATAATTATTTTGGGAATGGTTGAGAGGAATTTCTGGTGGGAATGAATCGGTTTTTGTTTAAAATTAATTTATTGTGCTACACACATTTTTTTGTAATTTATATATTTTAAATATTTTTGGTGGTATTATCATTTTCTTGGATCATCTATTTTTCTGTATCACACAGACTACAGATCTTTGCACGGCGCACATACATCAGCACAAATACTCTCTTGTGACATGTTTATACCACCTGCTATTCTCACTATGACGCTGTATACTTATTGACAGTGTGATATCATTATGTTTACTGTATCACACAGACTACAGATCTTTGCACGGCGCACATACATCAGCACAAATACTCTCTTGTGACATGTTTATACCACCTGCTATTCTCACTATGACGCTGTATACTTATTGACAGTGTGATATCATTATGTTTACAATAATCTAAAAATGTATATAAATAAATAAATATTTATTAGCATTAATACATAGATAATGTAACAAATAGACAAAGTGTTACAAGATTTTTTTATGGCTATGGTCATCTCTTAAATTAACCCTCAACAATTAAATCATAGTTTCATATTTTATGGAGATATTTTGAGACCATTTATATTTCCTGAGTATTGTCTTCTAAAAACATTTTTAATTTCTTATTATTGATACAAGAAAAAGTATGGCCAACTTACTCTATTCTCACTGCTAAAAGCTACCTCCGGACCTCCTGGGGTATGTGGGGCAGATGTAGCTTCTCCTACTCCTATGGTAGTGTGAAGCTGACTGTTATGTGGCAGTTCCTCTGCCTTTATTGGGGCATGTCTGACTGGAGGGGCAGCTTCCAATTGTTGTTGTTCAGATTTGATCAATGCTGCAGATTCCTAATAGAATAGAATAAAATAAAAGAATAAATAGAATAAAAGATAAAAATCTCAAAAAATAACAATAATTACATAATAATCAAAAAAATCATATCAGGAATAAAATATGTTTAATTATTAATGCCAACAAAGTTTTTTTTTATTATGTGTATCCAAGAGGATGTGCTAAAGAAGATATGAAATCAATTTAAAATTACATTTAGATAATGGTTGTTTTTACTTCAGACAAGTTTGAAAATATGCCTCGAAATATACCTTAAGTAAGTAGGTATAATTAAGATAATTTATCTTTGAAGAATGTTTAAAATTTCAAAATAAAAATATGAACATTTTTCATTAAGTATCGTTAAACAAAAGTAAAACCCACATTTTTTTTAAACGCACTCAATTCAAATGAAAAAGTGATTTAAACCCAGCTACAACAAATATTAACAGTTATGTTAACATTAGATTTTAAAAAAAAACAGCTGCATTAACAGCTTAAACTTTGATGAAATAATAGGTACGATTTACGAAATTTAAAAAAACATTTGAATTAAAAAAAATAATAAGATTACACCTAAGCACTACGTAAAAAAATTAAATTTATGACAACTAGGTACTTACTTGAGTTCCAACTCTTGATTTGTTCTGATTGGCAAAGTTGTACAAATAGGTGGCTAAAAATGCTATGGGATCTTTAGGTCTTATGTTGGCCACTTCAGTTAATCCTTTGATTAGAGGATCACCAAGAGCTGTAAAGACATCAGTTGGATCATTGGAAACAACATTTGGATTATATCTCGAAGACGAAGCCATTCCTTGGAGTATATTAGGATTCATTTCAATAAAAACAGTAATAAATTATGAAGAGTGTTTTTTACTTTCTTGCTATTCAATAAACTATTTCACATTCTATTTTACTAATCATCTAGGCGCCTGCTATAAATCGTTGCAGGCAACCTCTATAACTGAATTTGATTTTTTAGTTTAGGCATCAACACTCTAAATGGTTTATTTATTTTTAGTATTAATTTTAAAATAATTAATATTGAATTTGTTTTTACAAGTGTACAAAATTATTTTTAATAACATCATTCAGGTATTTTGCAATAAATTTGTATTTATATAATAGAATTTTATATATTTTACGAAAAAAGAAACTCGTTTGAACTAAATTAAAGTTTAGAAGTAAAGTCAGGTTTTTTCATCAAATTAGTAAACTGGAAGCAAATTAGTTGGAAGAAATAGCATTCACATAAATGATTTAAATTCTATATTATTTAATGTAAGTAAATGTCCACAGTTCGTTTTTATTTGAAATTTATATTTTTTCATCCACAAAATCGATAAAATTATCTATTTTGAACACAGTTTACACAACAACGTTATATACTAAAACTATATTATGAATGAAGAGATACGTGAAGTATCTATTTAGAAGCAAATAGAAAAAAATAAGGGACACAAGTATTAAGTATTTGATACAATTGGTTGTCTAATGTATGTACAAACGAAAAGTGTTCTTATGCTATATGTATTTGATTGACAACTGAGGTTAAGATTCCTTGAAAACTTTTATATAAAAATGTATATACATTAAAATAACATCGATAAAGTATCAGAACACGAAATGCTATTAGGTTTTGTATCGAGTTCAAGGTAGGTCTTATGGGCGTCTTAGAATCACAGTAGCAGATATAATCGTTAAAAGAACGCGAGTGTAAAAAATAACATGCAAAAAAATCACAGATAGAAAAAAGAGTATTAAGTGATGAGAAAAGGAATATAAATCTGAATTAAGAATCCCCTGTACATTTTGATACAATATTTCAACGAGTAGTTAGAGTACGATATCAGAGCGCAAGGAATGTCGTGGGAAGAGGTGACGCAATTGGCACAGAGACGCTCTGAATGGAGGAGGCTGGTTTCTGCCCTGTGCTCCCGAGAGGAGCGTTGAGGGCGATGATGATGATGATGAGTTAGAGTACTTAGTTTATGGATTAGTTAAATAAATTATTGATTAAACATCATCTGATAGGTTTAATATGTTATTTATAATTTTAAATATTATATACAATAAACTAAATGATTAGATGACATAAGATAAATTTCAGGAGTGAAATGGATAAAGTGTGCGTCAAATAAACAAGTTTATGTCTAAAGACGAGCTCAGTATGGTAAAAGAACAATAAATAGCAGTGAAAAATAATAATTCACGTTACTCGCACTCAAATGTGATTGGTATAGAATTCTAAAATGAGCTGTGTCAATTAAATCGAAGACACATACAAGGTTTTGTATCGAGTATCAATAACATTCACAGGGTGATTGGATATCCGTCCACTATATTTTATTGATAGTCGAATATTTCATAAATATTTCAATGAGGTGAGGTGTCAAGTAGTAGAAAAGTGTTGATTCTTACACATTGCTAAGTATTTTCCTTCCTCAGTTCTGAACAAGGGAACGTCCACTTGGCCATTGTGACCTCCTTCTGTAGTGGCGGGCGCGGTGAGGGCAGACTCTGAAAGAATTTCTGCATTATTAAAACTTGATTAATGTTTAATTGTGAATTTGTTCTTAATCGACTCTAAATTACAGTGAACATTGTATGTATTATGAGTTCAGAACAAACATAATATAATCGTGGGCTCAATAACACAACTAGACATCTCAAATTTTAGTGGTTTTGAGTCACGTATTCTCAATATTTGCCTTTAATGTTTGAGTAATTTCTAGTAATAATTATTATGAATTAAGAGACATTGACCTTGTATTGTAGTCAAAGTGTTTCAATAATATATAACATTTATTATGTATTAGTAATCATCTTTATGAGTGCAATGTCATGATTTATCCATTACCTCAAAAGTATTGATTTTGAAATGTCTATTTATTGTTTTGAGCTCATGATGTGTAGAAAATTTGAAAATAGATATAAAACATAGCAAATTATAGGCGGAACCAAATGTACCTTGAATTCAAGGTGGTAAAAATGACTTGCAAGTTTTTTGTTTCCTGATTTCTTATAACATTCCTAATAATGTAGAATAGATATTTCAAAGGTGTAAATTAATTAGTACTTTATGTTTTAATATATATGTATACGTACGGGCACACAAGAAAGGATATTTATTTAATACTTTGGGAACTAAATGAGAATTTCCTTACACCCTATTTTATATAAAAAGCATTTGACTAGCTGACCCGGCAAACGTTGTTTTGCCATTATACATTATATATCGACCGGAGTTGAAAATGATTGAATTACTAATATCGCTTTTAAAAAATAAAGGTTGATAGTAGAAAGGTGAAAATTTAGGGCTGTATGTATTTTTTAATGCCTCACCATAAGAAATAAAAATAAAAAAAATTGACCAAAAAAAATCGGCTTGTTCCACCCTTAACTTTTAGGGGTATGACAAATAGATGTTGGCCGATTCTCAGACCTACCAGATATGCACACAAAATTTCATCAAAACCGGTTCAGCCGTTTCCGAGAAGTATGGTAACAAACACCGTGACAGTGACGTGAGAATTTTATTTATTAGGTAAACGATTTCAGTGACGGTCTGTATGGACTAATTGAGAAAAAACCCCTACCATAAAATAATGACCCTAAGATAAATATTTGATTATGAAGACAAACACTGAATTTAATTATTATATAGGTATATTATGCTCAAATCAAAAGTTATTTAAGTTAAAAACAAAGTGTATCAATTCTTTATATTGTGTTTATGTATTTGAAAAAATCAATACATCATGGTTATTTGGAATTGTATTGATTAGAACAAGGAGTTAGTATCTATCGGTTATGTAATAAATAATTAAATTATTATGGGAGGGTTATTATGTAAACAAACGTAATGAGCAATTGTTGTAGCCTAGAATAATTTTGATTCGAAAGTATAGTCATTTGTATGAATTAGTAATGACTGTCTATACTTACTGTAATGTAGGTAGGTATTATCTATCTATAATATGAAAGTTGTGCTTTATGTTATCATTATTGTGACCTTCAATAATTCAATATAATAGACATGAAACCGGAATTGTTATTGCTTTAAACATAATAAGACTTTCATGCATGCGCAATATATTCATTAAAACCACTAGGGCGGGTATTGTTCTATATTAACGGGTTAGTTGGAAGACATCGCAATCTAACGATAAAATCACAGTGAGATTAAAAAATAAATGATTTTCAACTATATATTTAGTCTATATTCAATAAAGAAACACATAGTAGAATAACACATTTGTTTTCTGATATTATTATTGAATTTTACTACCTAAACACCGACACAGTAAATAGATATTTTTATTGAATTTTACTACCTAAACACCGACACAGTAAATAGATATTTTTATTGAATTTTACTACCTAAACACCGACACAGTAAATAGATATTTTTATTGAATTTTACTACCTAAACACCGACACAGTAAATAGATATTTTTATTGAATTTTACTACCTAAACACCGACACAGTAAATAGATATTTTTATTGAATGTAAGTTTTTAATATTATACTGATATTGTTCTTTTATCTATACAAGGTACCTATCTGATGATTTGGAAATTCTTTTTTTTCAATACACCGTTCTTATAACTACGACATCGGCCTAGTCAAAACACATTTTAGCGTTACGTTTTCGTTCGAACGTAGACGACGTTGCGAGAAAGTGTCAATGTTCGTAGCTAAAATACACAATTAGCTACGAAACTTGACACTTTCTCGCAACGTCGTCTACGTTCGAACGAAAACGTAACGAAAATGTAACGCTAAAATGTATTATGACTAGGCCTAGAGCGCTTTTAAAAATGTCTTGGTATGAGCTGACAAAATTACCAGAGAGACGCTCTGAATGGAGATGGGAGGTTTCTGTACTGTACTAAGCGTTAAAGGGAGATTGGATTGGATATTTGTATAATACATACAACTACTACTGAACCATCATGGCATATTTCATGGGTTGAGTAGCCAGCAGATCAGCTATATGTGATGAACATGTAAACTGTCCTCTCCGTGCCAAAAAAATAAATAAGACATTCAGGATGGGTGGCAAACCACATCTTTATTTTTTCGTATTACTGCCTTTTACAGAACACTCGATAACTTATGAAAAAAAGTATCCCTAATAAAATAATTATTTTTATTTTATTCAATGCAAAGTATGTGTGTAATACTATTGTGTTGATATTAAAAAAAATCGAAATTATTACGAACACGGAGACGTGTAAAGGAAATAAATGTTGTTATTGTTTTATAGAGAATCTATATACTTATTATATTGTTCATGTTTCATAGGTCACAAAGGTAATTACCATATCTGCTTGATAAAATCAATATTTTATGTATTTGCTGCTATTAAAATGACTGAAACCGTTTAAATACTGTATTGTATGAGTATGTTTAATTCTACATAAATATTAAGGATACAATCTGAAATAGACAATAAAGTTCCATTATTTTATTCAAGGTAAAGTTTAAAATACAACAGATAATTTAGGACGTATCACAAAATAAACAATCGTTTTGCTCAAAAGCTGCTTTTGATAAATTCAATTTAAATATACAGAACATACGATGCTCACTGTATTTTTTAAAGCGATATTTCATATTATCGGTCGCGTCAAACGATAATTGGAAGTAATTATAATAAAGCATATGTATGTAAAGCATACATGTTGTGATGACCCTACCTATTTTAAACCATTCTAAGCTCCGAATTTGCAACATCCTAGCTTCTAAACTATACCTACTGTAATAATTGATTCCCAAACTAGAAGTGACAACCCTATTCAGCTAGCTAAGAATTGTATGAATTTTCGCATTGTTGCAAATATACGCACGAAATATCGCATTCCTAATTGAATTAATTAACGAATTTTGGCCTTCCGTGATCGTCTAGATTTATCTATTAACTATTTTCATAGATTTGGACCCAGTACGTTGTGTTTTGACGATAATTTTACCTACGTTGTGTATTTTTAGAACGCAAAATAAGTCACCTGAAATATACATTTCAGGTAATCAAAAAGAACAACAAAATCACAAAATCAATAAAACAATTTAAACATGAATCTTGATACATATTAACTCTGAGATCAACTTTGACGTCAGATCACTTACCTTGAGATACTGTAAAATAACATAATAAAAATAGAGCATAATAAAACATAACAAAATATAACATAACAATCATCATAACATAAAATTCAAATAATATTATTCTATATCATTACGAGAATGTTGTATGGTAACTGGTTGCCGATCTATGTCCCTACATAAGATAACCATTTCATAGTTTCTATAGCCGATGTATGTACATATGTTCTACAACATACCTACTAATTCGTTGCGTCGTAAAGGACAGTGGCGCACCCAAAAACATAACTTTATTACTTTTTAAAATATTGATTAAATTTCAACACGATTGCTATGACATCATTTTCAGAGACTAACTACCATGTTAGTGCATGAAAAGCATGCTGTGTCCATGCTGAAGGAGCGCCGCCTCCGCTCCCTCACGTCTCAAACTGTCCCATGCCGCATTTTGAGCCCGTGTGCACTAATCTACATCCCGAATATATAAAATAATATATAATATGTATACTCATTTGAACATGCAGCTATATATATAATAAGAATAATTATAAATATATGTTAAGAAGCTTTGTCTAGGACCCTGGCGGGAAACGGGGCAAGACCCATATTGACCCTTGTCTCAAAAGCTGAATCGAAGAGATAGGAGCAGGGCTTGCTAACGGTACACCTACATTTCGAAGCAGGATTAGGACTGGAATTGTTAGTATATAGTATATGTTTCTACAAAGTACATAATACGTCTCGTGCATAATTGTATAATAATAATGATAAATATGTGGTTACGAATAGATCAAACCCACACTATAGACACAAGGTAGCTAGTCTAGTGTCGATAGGCAGAAGGGATCCATATCCATAAGGTAATCTCGACAAGATTTAGCTATAAAAGACTACATATTTATGGTGAGGTGAATTTAGGTATCATGTAAGTCAAATAAAAATATATTAAGACCAATAAATACATAAATATTACTTATGATTAGTGTCATGCAAAATATCAAATTTGTTCCTTCCATGATATCGCAGCAATTACAGCATGTTGAACAAGTAGAAAAATCCAGTAAGTTCGTAGAATACAAATGACATTCGACGATAAAATATGTAATTAAATTAATAATCAAATAATATCCTTCTCAACATATAACTCCTCTTCAAACTGTATACTCCATCGTTATGGTAAAGTAAATTAAATAAAAGTATAATATTGGGTAGAGCGGTGCGCCACTGTTATTAGTCTAGTTCTAGATGTGTCGGACCGCGCTATATAAAATCAGCCACAGGTACATACATACATACAATAATACTGAAAATAAATGTACATATAACACATAATTCCTTCGTTTTCAAAATCCGTAAAATAATAAATCCTTGAGTACAAATATTGCCTTGTAGACAACAGACATCCTGAGAGTATCCTAACACCTAGATATAAATAATAAATTAATAATATTAAAAGAAAATCTTATCTTAGACAGCTGGCAGCATCACGGATTTTAAATGCTAATTAAAAGTAATTTAGGATGATCTTTATATATTCCCAATTGTGGAAATATCACTAAAAAATAATGTACTAACTACTACGAAGGTGGGTAAATAAATATTAAAATATATCGAATTCAAACACTGAGATTAATATGATTGAGTCCCACCTCTCCCAGGCTCAAAACTAAACTGCCAAGAGTATTAAGTACTCTGTCTTCAGACCCTGAAAATGTCGACCCAAAGCAACAAAAAAAAACTACATCCATCTCTTCCAGACACACACCGAAATATATCTGTATCTGTCCCCTACATAGATAGTTGTGTTCAACAACCACTTGAGATTGCCTCATTCCCAAATTAATTACCTACTACAAATATTCGATCTAGGTATATAGAAATAATATATACCGTCTTGTATATATTCATTTCATGACATCCCCCCTTTGAGATCATGCTGAAGACAAAATGGATGAGGCATTATCTCACAAACAATAATTATTTTCTAATTATTTTTCATAATTATTTAATTCCAACTTTCGAGTACGCCCCTGTATATTCCGATAGGTCGTAGGTACCTCGTCAGCTGTGCTCCTCTATTCAAGTCATCAATAATAATAATACATGCATGCACATAATACACCGATGCGTCCACTTGAGAAATACTCGTTCAATATTATTGTCCCAACATAACATAATATTTTAATATTCTGTTATATTTTATTATTTCGAGTTTCGTTATTATTTTATGTCATCACATCTATAGAACATAAAATAGTAATAACAAGTTTGTCCCAATACTTAAATATCCAAGTTGCATGTTGTTAAAATTCGTTTCATGTGATCATATTCACACATCATTATAATTATCCATAGTACTTGTGGTTCCCTATAGCCCATATATGCATTCTTCAGGGTGATCCAATTCGCTGGTAACACCAATCTTGTACTACTCGCCAGATGTCTCATATCCATGATTCCTTTGCCGATGCAGCCAGTAGTCCTGCAGCACACAAATAGATACGCAAATCGTCCTCTCCGTAACGACACAAATTCAAGACATTCAAAAACGGCGGCAAACCTCATCGCTGAATCCAAGATGCTAAATGTCTTAATTTCCTAGAACACCCGTCCTCCCACAGGACATACGAAGACTCACGGAAAAAAGTGGGAGACCAACTCTCCACCGGCAACCCATCCTAAATAACCATTCATCTCTCAGCACCATCACGCTGCGTCTCAGATGGGGTAGGCAGAGAGAAACGATTGACAAATCCCTCCATCCTGGCCTACATCCTTCGTTTCCACCACTGTCATACAATTTCTCACAGAATGCAACCCGTTTTCTCCTAGTCAACACGCAGCCGTCCATAAGAATTTGATCCACGTGATCAAGCCACATAATTCTACAAGTAGTGCAACATCCTCCAGCTAACCAACAAAATTCGTGATAATATGTTGACAATGTGCCTAAATAATATCAAACGCGAACAGCTAACCCAAAATACCTATAATTACGTAAAATAAATCACCCATAATAATACCACAAATAATCAAGTGAAAGATAACGTACTATGTTCTTGAACATCCAGGGGTAAGTGGTGGGAACCCCTCCCTCAATGTGTTTACGCACATTCAAGCATATAAGATACATAACACAATATTTAAACGAGTTGCATTGACAATATCTACATAATACATCCCAATATGTTATTCTATAATAGGTATATAGAATTTCCCTTGTATCCAATATAACAGTCACCTAATGTATATACCTACATATTAGGTATATATATATATGAATCGTCCTCATTCATTTCAAAAGTCCTGAAAAAAAAACACTTATCTATTTCAAACTATATCACACACACAACTAAATATAATACACACAATTGTAACTCCATATGCACATATCATAATATTCGTTCCACTTGTAAAATAATAATAACTAAACACTTTATAGTTCACATCTTCACTCTAACATTATTGAATAATATTATTATAATATTTGACACCACAATTTTAAAATTATAACACATTAAATAGTTTATTCCATTTGTGACATCGATAGATTCACAATCGATTCTCAAACTGTTACATCATAGCGTGGTACTTTCTTATCAAACTACTTCTCTTCAGCGATTTATGTTATTGTACACCACTCTCTTTTGGGTTAACAGAGAGGATCCAACGCTACATAATCTCATCACATCACCCTTCTGGCCTCCAATAAAACTACTATCATCGCTGTCCAAACTTTTCACCAAGTAAATCATGTTGGTATCCTACCAACAGATATTCAACATCAAATATTTCCTATATAACCTCGTATACTTTATGTTTCAGATTTCCTTGTTCCATTCAGACAATATCATCAAATCAGTCCAAAAGTTTAACAACCACTGATTGCATACATCCCGTTAGGTACTATAATATCCCGTATACCTTTCTGCTTGCATCTTTATTTAAAACTATAGTTTTTTTTTTTTTCATTCCAGTAATAATATTATTTCCTATCTCGTTCTTGGTTTAGAATAATATAACGTTTTAATCATTATTATATCCTAGGATCCATAGGTTGTAGGTACATCTTATTTCTCTATTTGGAAGACGATGTATTATATCGGCGAACATCAACCTCTTTTCTCCTTAGAACATTTTCATAAATGAGTATTCTCTTGTCCTCAATTTTGAAATGATAGATACCACCTTTCAGGGTATACAAAGAGTTCCAACGTTTCCTAAAACTCCAGATCCTGGAATGCCCCTCCTGGTTTAAAAGAGTCTGCTTTCCGTGTAGACTGTCTTCCCTCTAAGCCGATCATTCCCCCCCCCCTAGCCTGTAATTTCTTCCAGCTAACCGTTTAACATATAACCGTAATCATAATCAATAATCATTCGGTTATCGCCTTCTCATCCGCTCCATGCATATATTGTATTATGTATGTTATCAGATACTCATAAACTCTGGTCTAATATTATTTCAAACTCAATAATATATTCACCATTCTTACCTCGATCATAAATTTATTTCACACCCCAAATAATTAACTTGACAGAATTCTAAAAGTTTAAAAACAAAACACTTAACTTACAAATACTGTAAAATGTTAAGACCATATTCCTCAAGAAATAATAATACCTATAATATCAGTCCCTAACAAACATGTACTTGATAAATATAACTAACATCAAACTATATACCTATTATTTATCCTTTTTACTCAAATACTACAATATCTAAAAATCATAAAAACTCTAGTCATATATCCATATACATAAAATACACTTCGCATACATAATACCCATGTTTACAAGTCTATTTGGGAATATAATATTCCATTTTTCTAACACCCAATCTTCTTATGAAAGTACATATTTTTGGTACCTACCTATATACATTATTGAATAAAATAAAGAACTATTCAGGATTTCAACATATATATACCTATCCAATTTTATACCTGAATCACAAGCGTTCTTTATTAGACTATTCATAAGGACATAATTCCTAATGAACTCTTAAGGGTTCACTATTCTTATGCATAATGTTAGGTATATACCTATAGATAGCCAAACACAAATATAATATCATGTTGCCTAATTCGACTAACACTATAATCCATGGATAACCAACCCGCGGTTCTCGAAGTAAAAATCATCAACCAATTTTCTCACTACATCCACCAAGTATAGATTTTATTCCTCCCCTCAAAACCCAAACACATTCCTCTGTCCATAACCCAGTTCTACTCCTCAAAACCCATTTATGCTCTCCCCCCCTCCAATATTCATGATTTTAGTTATTTATCATCGCAAACCCAAAACCCACTTCTACTCCGTAAAAACCCAGTTTATGTCTGCAATGACAGACATAATATTCTGGTCCAAGGCACCATTTGTGATGACCCTACCTATTTTAAACCATTCTAAGCTCCGAATTTGCAACATCCTAGCTTCTAAACTATACCTACTGTAATAATTGATTCCCAAACTAGAAGTGACAACCCTATTCAGCTAGCTAAGAATTGTATGAATTTTCGCATTGTTGCAAATATACGCACGAAATATCGCATTCCTAATTGAATTAATTAACGAATTTTGGCCTTCCGTGATCGTCTAGATTTATCTATTAACTATTTTCATAGATTTGGACCCAGTACGTTGTGTTTTGACGATAATTTTACCTACGTTGTGTATTTTTAGAACGCAAAATAAGTCACCTGAAATATACATTTCAGGTAATCAAAAAGAACAACAAAATCACAAAATCAATAAAACAATTTAAACATGAATCTTGATACATATTAACTCTGAGATCAACTTTGACGTCAGATCACTTACCTTGAGATACTGTAAAATAACATAATAAAAATAGAGCATAATAAAACATAACAAAATATAACATAACAATCATCATAACATAAAATTCAAATAATATTATTCTATATCATTACGAGAATGTTGTATGGTAACTGGTTGCCGATCTATGTCCCTACATAAGATAACCATTTCATAGTTTCTATAGCCGATGTATGTACATATGTTCTACAACATACCTACTAATTCGTTGCGTCGTAAAGGACAGTGGCGCACCCAAAAACATAACTTTATTACTTTTTAAAATATTGATTAAATTTCAACACGATTGCTATGACATCATTTTCAGAGACTAACTACCATGTTAGTGCATGAAAAGCATGCTGTGTCCATGCTGAAGGAGCGCCGCCTCCGCTCCCTCACGTCTCAAACTGTCCCATGCCGCATTTTGAGCCCGTGTGCACTAATCTACATCCCGAATATATAAAATAATATATAATATGTATACTCATTTGAACATGCAGCTATATATATAATAAGAATAATTATAAATATATGTTAAGAAGCTTTGTCTAGGACCCTGGCGGGAAACGGGGCAAGACCCATATTGACCCTTGTCTCAAAAGCTGAATCGAAGAGATAGGAGCAGGGCTTGCTAACGGTACACCTACATTTCGAAGCAGGATTAGGACTGGAATTGTTAGTATATAGTATATGTTTCTACAAAGTACATAATACGTCTCGTGCATAATTGTATAATAATAATGATAAATATGTGGTTACGAATAGATCAAACCCACACTATAGACACAAGGTAGCTAGTCTAGTGTCGATAGGCAGAAGGGATCCATATCCATAAGGTAATCTCGACAAGATTTAGCTATAAAAGACTACATATTTATGGTGAGGTGAATTTAGGTATCATGTAAGTCAAATAAAAATATATTAAGACCAATAAATACATAAATATTACTTATGATTAGTGTCATGCAAAATATCAAATTTGTTCCTTCCATGATATCGCAGCAATTACAGCATGTTGAACAAGTAGAAAAATCCAGTAAGTTCGTAGAATACAAATGACATTCGACGATAAAATATGTAATTAAATTAATAATCAAATAATATCCTTCTCAACATATAACTCCTCTTCAAACTGTATACTCCATCGTTATGGTAAAGTAAATTAAATAAAAGTATAATATTGGGTAGAGCGGTGCGCCACTGTTATTAGTCTAGTTCTAGATGTGTCGGACCGCGCTATATAAAATCAGCCACAGGTACATACATACATACAATAATACTGAAAATAAATGTACATATAACACATAATTCCTTCGTTTTCAAAATCCGTAAAATAATAAATCCTTGAGTACAAATATTGCCTTGTAGACAACAGACATCCTGAGAGTATCCTAACACCTAGATATAAATAATAAATTAATAATATTAAAAGAAAATCTTATCTTAGACAGCTGGCAGCATCACGGATTTTAAATGCTAATTAAAAGTAATTTAGGATGATCTTTATATATTCCCAATTGTGGAAATATCACTAAAAAATAATGTACTAACTACTACGAAGGTGGGTAAATAAATATTAAAATATATCGAATTCAAACACTGAGATTAATATGATTGAGTCCCACCTCTCCCAGGCTCAAAACTAAACTGCCAAGAGTATTAAGTACTCTGTCTTCAGACCCTGAAAATGTCGACCCAAAGCAACAAAAAAAAACTACATCCATCTCTTCCAGACACACACCGAAATATATCTGTATCTGTCCCCTACATAGATAGTTGTGTTCAACAACCACTTGAGATTGCCTCATTCCCAAATTAATTACCTACTACAAATATTCGATCTAGGTATATAGAAATAATATATACCGTCTTGTATATATTCATTTCATGACAATGTGTATTAGATAATTATTTATTGATTTATGTAAGCAACAAAAAATGTGGTTAAATCGATACAAAGAAAATCTACCTCATCATCGTGTAAATCAGTTCTAAAAAACAGTATCAAAACGCTGGAGTAGAATTAGAAATGAGCAGTTTTCTGAGATTCAGTGTTCTAGGATCGATATGTCTTTGCATTTGAACCCCTCATATTATGCATCTTGCCAGTTAGGCCACAGCTATACCTATGGTCGTGGTTTAACGTGAAGTTAATATTTAGACATTTTATATTTTATAATATATTTTATTAAATTACTTCCAATTATGTATTTATTAAAGTAAACATATACATTTATATAATACTCTCAAGCAAATAAAATTA
Source organism: Athripsodes cinereus (assembly GCA_947579605.1). Classification (NCBI taxonomy): domain Eukaryota; kingdom Metazoa; phylum Arthropoda; class Insecta; order Trichoptera; family Leptoceridae; genus Athripsodes; species Athripsodes cinereus. The sequence goes on along the minus strand of OX388319.1, from coordinate 10,390,382 downwards.
TCACACAGAACAACATGATGTACCTAGTAAAAAAATATTGATATTTACATGTCCTTAAATGTATGTCGATACAATTTTTAAATAATTTGTATATATGCCACCAATTTTGGAAATTTAGGTAGGTAATAAGCAATTAACAATTTATTATTAGATATATAAATAACACGGTAGAGATTCATTTGATTTCTTGTTTTTGCTGAGTTTAGATGACATTTTATCAAAATCAAATTTAACCATATTTAAAACAATGTCATTGTATGGTGCAAATTTCAATCAAAGAAAGTATTGACGCTTTCCTTGTGGTTTTCTTCGACAGATATTGTTTAGAAATTTCAGAATTTTTCGTGAAAATTTGGAAAAAACCTAGTTCCGTATACATTAATGTAGAATTTGATCACTTTTTTTATGAATGTAAGAATGATGATCAAAATTATTCATGAGAGCTGCTTTATTGTGAAATAAGCACTCATTCTGAAAATTCACACAAGTGATAAATATTGTTTAACATCACATAAGCTAAGCATGGGAAGGTATACAATAATGAAAACACTTTAAAAATTGCTTGTATTGCGTAAAAATATTAGCAAGAGTTTATTCTTGACTCATTTATTTATATATTTTAAGAGATACATCTTTCATCTTTCAAGAACAAGAAATTGAGAATGAACTATAAAGATGTATAAGCATATCAAAATAAATCGATTTAAAATCTACAACAAAAAATGGTGATTTTAGTAAATCCCTAATTTATTCAGCAATAAAGAATGGATTTGTTTTTAAAAAAAAATTGGTTAGTTTTAGATGAAAGCTTTGATTATTTGGAATTTATTGAGACGACTATGAAACCTAAAATAAAGTGCCAAATTTAATAATTGAAGACAAATTAACCGATATAAAAGTTACCCACATACGAATGATATTTTTTGAGCCATGTGTATGTAAGTATACAAAGATATTTATATTATTTCATAAGAGTGTTTTCATCATGTATACAAGGAAAATGGTAAAGAAGTATACATATAAATTATATTAATGAATAAATAAATCATATCTTTACGCATGAAAAATGTACACATAAATGGACGATAACAATATGAAATGGTATATTGTTTAACGCCAATTAATTATCAATAAAGTATTGCATTCATACAATACAATTTAATAAACATCAAAATTTTGTAGGGAAGAACGACAACATTAGTAAATAGATAGTTAAATATAAACATTTAAGAAAGAGATGCGCAAATTATTTCCGTAACAGCCAGATTTTCAAATGTTTTTAAAAATATTTAAATTAACACATAGTTTCCGTAAAAGCTGGTGAATTTTAAAATCAATTTAGGTATATTTTGAAAATCTTCCACTTCTTTTATTTTCATGAATCTCTTAAACATAATTCAGTGGAATCTGGTTTGTAGATTGTAATTTGCCCATCTCTCCAAGCCCTGATTTGGATCTAAAAAACGGTAATGACCATTTGATATACCTAATGCAATTAGTATCTGAATTTGCCTGTTCGCTTAGAAACTAAAGAGAACACCCCCTTCCTTTTAACGTTGTTGGAGATTATTTTTTGTGTACTTTCTAAGTTTATCGGGTAACAGGCAAGTTCAAATACACATAGAATACCTGTGGAAGTATAAAAATAAGAAATCATAAGTGCTATTTATATATTATAAGTGATAATACACCCAGAAGAAGATAAATAAACTAAGAATAATCTTTTTATTGAATACTTTGCTTCTTACAAACATCGGATGCATTGGTTGTAGTACGTAACATTAAAAAATACCTTATGAACCTGAAAATGTCAGCTGTTTTGGTATTTACTATAATAGTATTAAAAGTTGCGTGTTGGAATAGGTTGCGTGGTAATTTGGTGTAGCGAAACTCCAAAAACAACGGGTGCCAACAGAAACATGTAAAAGAGCTTTTACGTGAGAGGATTTTTGATTATGTATTATGAAAACAGAACCACGAAAGTGAACTTTGTTAATTATCAAATTCAATCTCGGAAAGTTCTCAATTAAATGTAAGAAACGACATCAACAAGAAATTGCATACTCGATTAAATTAATACCTACAATGAAAAAATATTGCTTTTAGTTCTATAGAACTGTGAGTATTTAAAAATATCAAAAGTTATTTAACTTGATGAAGTTTAGACGAAAATGAATATCAAAGGAGTTTAGGTATGTTTCCAAAATTATTGGGTTACCTATATATTTAGTAATAACCACAGATTTACCTACTTAAAATTTAAATATACCTACTTAAGTTTTATTATTTAACAGATAATATAATTGATTTGATTATATGTACAACGCGCGAATATTTCGTTATTTCAAATTTATTCCCTAGATAATTGATAACTTACATATTATAGTTCATGTTCGTGATTTGTCTACGTGAACCAAAAGGACTTTACAATCATGTAATTAATATACATACACACAACGTATAGGCATATCTAACGGTACTGACCTAAATGAATCCGATGCTGTTGTAAGAAGTAGCTTCAGATTTACCTAATATTTATATTAATTACTTTTTAACTATTCACTATAATAACACTGACAGCAACAATTAGAAACAGAGATCAAAGTTTGTGGACATAAAAAAAGTCTGTAGAAAACAATATGATTATGTATATAGTTTATTATTTAAATGTTGGCATCCACTAAATTATTTCGTTTCCTTCTAAATATTTTTACAAACATTTCAGCAATGTGCAACGAGTTCTGCATTGCAAGGTCCTTTTCAAGTTGAAGAATATTTCCAACGGCAGTCGTGAAATCATGGAATGTTTGTAATTCACTCACACTAAGACTCTGATAGTTTCCAATTCTAACGATTTCTGGTGTATGAGTCTCTCTGTGATGTAGTCCCCGTACTGTGCACAGATGTTTTAAATTATCTGGTTCTTTGCTTAAGTACGGAAGACCAACTGTGAAGGTGAAATGCAGAGAATTTCCGAGAAAACTCGGTCGAGCCGAAAGATAACCTAGTTTTTCATCTTTTTTGTATTTGAAATGTTTTTCAAGATGAATCATTACTCTCGATATCAACGAATATGCTCGACCAATCTCTGCAGGGTGGTGATGAGTTGTGCAAGATAAAACTCTAATGTGGTCTTGTACGTTTATCCAAACTGCAATACTTCCATCATGAGTAAGAAAGACACCTCTTCCATATGGCCAGTGTTTGCCATGCAAACGTTTATCATCATCCAATTCCTTGGTATCATATAAAGGAATAAGTAAACCAGATGCTGCTAAAATAGCTCTTATTTCAGAAGGAGTGTCTAATACTTCATTCATAGTGTAATAAACTCCACATTTCTCATCGTACTGCATATCATTCGGTTTGCGTTTTAAAACGCTAGCAAAATCGTCACTTAGTAAAATGTTCGTCATGTTTCTCTCAACAACTTCTAATTGTCCCACATTCATGTTCAGAGGTAATTCGAATTCATCTAAATTTCTGGTGCACTCAATAGTCCCAGCCAATATATGTTTAGCATGAGGATCTAGATCAAGATGAATATCCATCAGTTGGGAATCCGAATCACTTCCACTTCCATCCCTTTTGTTTGATTTTGGTAAAAATAATGATTCAGGATGATTTTGCAGATCTGAGTACATATTAATGCAATGTAAATCTTTGATTAATGGCATTGTGAATTCTTCGAATACTGCATACGCATAATAATCTGGTGCTACAATTCCACCATTGAAATCTTCTTCTACAACTTCTATGGCACTTTTATCATTTGGCAATTTTTTCACAGCTGGCCAGATAACATCAAATAGATTATGATCTAATTTGGTGATTCTACCTTTGACCTTTTCAAAAACGTTTCTTGTTAGAAAGCGTCCTAAAAATGTTGTAGGGGATCCTTGGTTTGAAGAAGCACTCGGTGGGGCTCCAGTCTTAGAAGGTCTTCTATGATCTTGCAGAAGTCTGAAGCACCTCCACAATACGGACTGCATGTCCGGATCTGACAGCTCACGGCGGGACGACACAGTGTCGTTGGTAACTAATCATCAATAATCATTAAATATATTTAAGCAAAATAATATATGAAAACAATGATGTTACTTCAAACATTGATTGTGCTTATTGTTTGTGACTTTACATTTATATTGTATTAGTAATAAAAATATTTGCATTGACCCCGTTACCTTTATCTGCGAGCATTTCGTCAGCTAAAGACTCATCTTCACCAAAACTTTTTAGCAATTGCTGGTGCGATAAATAGTGATCATCCTTCTGATAATCTTCTGGAGTGAAGCCGTTCTATGAACAAAGTTTCAAACTTAATCAAATTAATTGATATGTATGGTCAACAATAAAAAAGCTTGTTCATATATGTACAATACTAACATCATCTTGATCTTTGGGATTAGCGCCCATGTTCAATAGAATATTATAATAGTGTTCATTATCCTTGAGAACAGCGGCGTAATGCAACGCGGTGCGACCTTCAAAGTCCACAGCTGATAAGGTTTCCGGAAATCTAAAAATAACAGATAAGTCAAAAAAAAAAAACATTACACGAGTAAAGAATAAAAATAATGAACACATTGACGAATTCAAAATTACCTTCCTGCTAGATATCTTACGATTGGCGTGTGACCAAAAAGTACGGCAACGTGTAAAGGAGTGGCTCCGCCAGGAGACACTTGATCACGTGCGACTGCGAACTTGCGTCTATCTAATGCAGCTTGAAGTTCTCTAATATTTCCATCTTTTGCAGATAAATGAACTCTTTTTATTTTATTCTAAAACAAAAACGAAACATCAAAAGTTATAATTTTCAATGCTTCTACACGCTGTGCTGCACACTGCAGCAGCAACAAAACCAAATTGTTTTACGCACCATATATGATGGAACATTATCCAAGAAAGCTTGAAGCTCTGGATTTCTAGCCATGTGTCCAACAAGTCTTTCTCCTTCTCCGTTTAAAACTAATGAAGCTAATTGTTCCATGTTACCAGATTCAATTAACATCTGAACTTCTGCATCATCAATGTTCATATCACCCTGAAAATTAACGGAAATATTATTATTATGTTCTCTAAAGCATTTGTGACACTGTATTGATTAGAAAAGGTAAACATTATGAAATATTACCAACAAATATTTATAGTATCAAATAAAATGTTGCCTTACAAGAAATGTAAAAAAGTTGTTTTGTAAATCATTTTCCTACGAAAATTTATTATTATATGATACTTTTGAAATCAAATGGGTATCTTTATATTCCTTTCAGTTAAAAATCATGCTAATATCATGCCAATGTAATCAACTTAAAATAAAAAAAGCTAGCAAATGAATGTAAAACGGCGCAAGACATGCCTTGTAAACGCATTCATTGAACGATTAAAAAAATCGCTTAAAACATGCAATAAACCTGTATGGCGGACGAAAACATGGTTTGTGTAATTTATAAATGTTGTGTTGTTTCATGACTGTACAGATCTTTCTTGAATTCTCAATTTTATATAGGAAAACATCAGTATCGCCTAAGGAGGCAAATAAAAATATATAACTATAAATTGAACCATACGAAATTAACAGCAAGCGAAGGCCACGGTTAGGCATCATGCAAATGATAAAGGGATGTAGCATTAATAACACAATAAAAAGTGAACGTTATTTTACATTTTGATGCTTGAATCATAATTATTAACGTAATAAATTATACGCCACACAATTTAATGAAATGTTTTACAAAAGTAAAGTAATAATAGAGAAATGTCTCACTATAACTGAACTTAATTTTGAAAAGATAATGGAATGATTTGATCTGATGTAGGTATAGTTTATATTGTTATGATTAATACACAGTAACCATGTTGGAGCAGCTATTACCTCGTCTGGCGTATTCCCCGACATCCTCTGATCAGCGTCTAACGAGTCAACTTCTGCGTCTGCGTTGATAACCCCTTCGATTGTTGACTCACTGCCTTGTGAATGACCTGTTTTAGAATTTGACATTCAACTAAAATATTTACAAATACCTCCTATAAATGACTAAAACAATGAAGTACACATACAATATACTATGTACCTACTTAACACTACTTCTTAGATACCTACATATTATGTATTGAGACTTGTATATACAGCAAACATTATGGTGAACTATTACAAGATTCACAATTCATGCGACTTTAGTTAATATTATACAAGTTAGTAGTACCTAATGCTTTTTCACCGATGCTGATATTTAAAATTACCTGTTGTTCCATCTCTGTTTGTTTTTACATTTTCTACATCGAGTAAATCTGCAGCACGTGAATTCGTCGATGATTTTCTGCGTGACATTTTTGATGCGGGTCGACTTCTTGTTGGCTCATCAACACTATTTCTTGAATCCAAACGTTTTATTTCCCGCAGATCCATGTCGGGATCATCTCCTTTTTCATCGTCAATATCTTGGACCTGTGGTCCTTTGAATTCACTTTCATCAGACTTTTCCTCACTTTGACTTATACTGTCCTCATCATTTTCATCTATTTCATTTGATTTCTCTTTTAAATCAGTCTCATCGTTTACTTCAGGATCAACATTATCATTGATATCATCATTTGTTTCGTGTTCAATATTGTTTGATTTATCTTCTTCATGGTCATTATCTACATGGGTTTCGTGGTTTTCATCACCAGTTTCATGGTGATGGGTTTCTTCGTCATTATGCGTATTTTTATTTTCGTTTCTTTCTTCGTCTTCAAGAAAAATATTATTGGTTTCGAGATGTTCGTGTTCAGTGTCCAAGTCATTTCCATTGAATTCACCTTCTTTTTCATTTTCAGCTGTACTTGAAGCAGTACTTTTGGCTGATGCTCCTCTGTAAGAACGAGCACTACTTTTTCTTCTTATAGCAGAACTAGGTTTTGAAGAAGTGCCATTATGCAAGGCATCTGGATCTGGAGAGGCTGAGGGAGTGCGATTAAAATAATGTGCATTATCAGGTGATTGATTAGATTCGTGAGTGCTGTGTGCAGAATCTGGTTTATTTGAAGTATCATCATTTGAACTATCATTAGGTACTTCGGGTGTTGGTGATTTTGAAGCTTCACCAATAATATCAGTCTCTTCATCAATGTTATGGTTCTCATCATCGTCATATACTGTTTTAACATTTATTTCCTAAAACAAAATACTCCGTTATTGTGTGAGTGTGAATTAATGCTACCATTATAAAATTTAACATGCTTATTAGTAAGGAAAATGCTATGTAAATTAACAAAGCCAAGCAAAATAAAATAGAGGGCGTCACACATTTAGCTATATTTACAGTTAAGGTATACTAACGTCTCCCATGTTCTCGTCAACATGGTTGTTTTCAATATCTTCTTGTTCATCTTCAAACTCCGGTTCTTCATGTTCTTGTTCTTCGTGAATGTCATCTGCAGGTAGGTCAGGTAAATCAGATTCCGGAGATCTTAAGTCTAATATATTGTTTTCTGTTGTATTTTGTGACTCCACCGTTTCTATACTTTGTATCGCAGCCTTTTCAACTGTATGTTTTCTTGAGCGAGGTATATTATTAGAAATTGTTTGGGCATCGGCTTTTAATAATTCCCAATCCCAGGATGATGGATAGGTCGGACTAGCCACTCGTGGTGCTTCGGGTACTACGTGTAATAACGCTTTATCTAAGTCAGTGGGTCGATTCTTATAGAACGCTGCTGATTTCATTTTCTACAATAAACAATCTATTAATTTTTAGAACAAAATGAAAGACAGGAAGAAAAAAGTAGTATTTTTCAAATTAGAGAGTCAATATTTTTATGTTAAATATTGACAAGAGTTTTTAGAAGATTGCATACAATTAAAAAAAAATATTGATTGGACATGTTTGCCAGCTATACTCCTAATTATGAACACAAATATAAAACTGGTGTTTTTTGTGGAAGAAAATAAAATGTAATGTGGATTAATAGACATGCTACCACCACTGCCACACCATCATGACATACATGTATTCCTCAAGTGAGGTAGCCAGCATACTATACTTTAGCTGGTCTGCTAGCTATACTATAGTTAAGTATAGTATAGCCAGCAGAGCAGCTGCATATAATAAACATGCAAGCCATCTTCTCTATGCTATCATAATATTAAGACATTCAATGAAGGATGGCAAACCTCATCGGAGAATTTTAAATGTTTTTATTTTTTTGAATACCTGCATTTTACAGGACGTTTGAAAAATTACGTAAAAGAGTGGGACACCAATTCTTCGCCAGGCACTCCACGGCTCAATTGATTTGAAAAATCTAAATAGACTTGAAAAAATATAATAAATTTATCAGGTATGCTTTTAGTGAGACTTACGTTATCGAGTTTTGATTCGATTGCACCATTTTCTGTTAAAAGATTATAAATTTCATCATCATCTTTTGCTAATATTGACCAATGCAACGGCGTTCTTCCATCATTGTCAGCAATTTTTGTTCCTTCGGGGTATTTACTCACAATGTATTCTGCTATATCATGATGTCCTAGTCCAGCGGCCTGTAATAAAATATACAAATAATACTCAATCCATTGACAGTCCATACGAAAAAAAAATTATAAAATAATAAAAGCATAAGTCGTGATTTTTTAATGCAAAAATATAATACTATAAGTTATGATAATTACCACCATTTCATAAACATTAATTATATTTTTTTAATTTTCCTTCATATCACTACAATATGATATATTTATGGAAAATGTTATTTACTTAACTCATTATACGACCTAATCCTTATACATAATAAGCACAAACAAACTTAATAAGTTATATCGATGTTATTTTTACAATTAACCATTGTATGAGGTCACATACGTAAATTTAACACATGAAACTACCATATAAGGCTTAGAAAAGTCAACGTCACCTCATTTGGTATTCTCCTATCTATCTACATTTGGAAGTATCCAGTATGCGGTACCCATACTAGGTATCCCAGAACAATACCTACACATGAAGCTATCATTGGGTTTATAAGAAAGAATATCGGAGCCTCTGGTAAGTCGCCCGGTAACTTAATTGGACAAAGCACATCTCGCGACAAGATTCAAGTGCGGGTTCAAGTCCCGTCCGGGGCACTACCAAATTAGGTGACGTTGTCTTTTCTAAGTCTTATATGGTAGTTTCATGTGTTAAATTTACAAACTTAAAAGAATAATTATAAGGAAAAATTAACAATCATATTATAAGTTTATGTAATCCTTATATAATATGTAATGGTTTATATCACAAGAAATTAACCATGAACAATGCAACCAAAAGCAAAGCAATATGATAACACAAACATCAACATCATTTTTCTTGTATCTCACACTTTTTATAATTTCAACATATTTGCTAGGTATACATAGATTTTGGTAAAAATTGCTTGATTTTATTGGCACTTACAATGTGGTTATCACGAAACAATTCTAATGTTTAGAATACGTTTCTTTGTAATGAACCACTTGAATAAATGGCCAATAGTACATAGTAACTAATTCTAGATATTAAAAATGTTTGGTAAAATTATTAAATGAGATAATATGCGTCACTTAATTGAGTTACTACCACTACTACTATAATGCCATCACGGCATATCTCACAAATCGGGTAGCTAGCAGACCGACTGCATGTAATAAACATGCAATCTGCCCTCTCCGTGCTAACAAAAAATATACATATTCAGGATGGATAGCAAACCTCATCGCTGAAATTAAGATGTGAAAATAATGTCTTTATTTTTTTATAAAAACTTGCCTTTTATAGAACGCTTAAGAAGTTACGAAAAAGAGTGGGAGGCCAATTCTTTGCCGGGTGTCCCGTGGAACTTACACGATACTGAATTAATTAAGTAACAAAAACTGAGTTGATTATTTTCTATTGGAATTATCCATCACCAGCAGGTAGGCACATAATGAACTAAATAATCAGCTAAGACATCCACCAACATGCTGGACGAAAACAACAGAGCAAACAAGTCCTGCTTCTATGATAGGGCTTTTGGCGTCGCAGGACCCGTCATTTGGAACCGACTCCCTGAGGACCTCCGTAAAAACCAGCCGATTACAACGTTCAGGAGCAAGCTGAAGATTTCGCTCTTCCAACATAGTTTCCCGCGCCCTTGAGATGGATGCTCCATTAAACGGCGCCGAATATATCATCCAATATAATAATAATAATAAAATTATGATAAAACCATAATAACAGATAGACAAATACATCATAATAGACCCGATTTAGTATTACATGATAAACGTAATAAAATAACGTACCTAATAGATATCGTTGTCCCAAATACACATAATATACAAACAACCGTCGCAGAAAAAATACGTAAATATACAGAACTAGCAGGAGAAATAAAAAATATTTGGCATTCTAGATCCGTTTATATAATTAATACCTTTAGTCATGTCAGCTACAGGGGTAACTCCGAAATCTTTAATAAATAATTTACAAAAATTAGATTTACCGGTTAATTTGTATATTAAAATTCAAAAATCTTTTATAATAAACACTTGTAATATTGTAAAAAAGTTTTTGAACACAGATATTTCAGGCACAATGCTGGTATTTTGATCCCGCGTTTTGAGCCTAATCCTTTGATATCCGGTATATCTGGATAGGTGAATTTTTCCCGGCATAGACTGTTAAGTTTTTGTGTGACCATGACTGATCATATGGAGACTTATCTGGTTGTATAATGCTGAGAAGTGTGGATGGCAATTCTGCCGCCGCGTAAAAAAAAAAAAAAAATAAACAACATACTCATGTATACACATGACAAATCATGAACACTCCAGTAGGTGTGATAATGTATTTAATGGAACGCATTCCTTGAATCTAAATTACTCAAGACATAGCGAAATGAGTGGTTTAGTGTGTAATAGCGTGTTAGACACTAAATTTACTTAAAGATTAGATTTAGAATATATAAGTAGGAGCGGTTAGAAAATCAGGAGTTTCCTATATAGATTGTTCCACATATATATCACCCCTAATTTCAATGACATTAACAATGTATTAACATACCTTATGCAGAGCTGTTACTCCGTTTAGATCTTGACTTGATAGCACTATCGGCGGCACAGGATCTTCTGTAAGAGCTTTTAATTTTTCCAGGTCGTTGTGAATCACAGCTTTGTGAATGTCTTTGATTGTGCCCTGAAAAAATATGTTACATTTAATTTAGTAACTCATCAATTAGATATTAATTCTGAAAATATATTAACTGTTGATTATATTATTCAGTTTTGATCTATTTATTTATTTATTTCACAATAGCTGAAATAATTAAAAAAAAATACTATGAAAACAAGTAATGGAACTTTGGGACACTCTCATTGTTGTCATGTTTATTAATTTATTTATATGGTTGTTTTGCTTTTCAAGATCTTATGACAGATACGGGGATTAAAGATATAATCTTAAACATGTATATTATTAAAGGAAAAACTGGATATTCGAGATTAAAAATTAAATGAATTATAGGATTGCAATAGAAATAATAATTTTGCTTGACTTTCATTAGGTACATTTTTTTTTAATAAGGTAATCTGCTTAGCGGCAATTTAGTTTTGTCATAACAATATGATCAATATCAGTTTGGGTTTCTCTACATCTCAGATGGATTTCTCTACTTCCTTCTTTATCTTTATGTTCTCCATTGTGACACTGTTTTCATGTTCTTTCGTATGTGTGTATGGAATAGGTAAGTAGGTTAGGTTATGAAGTAAATGACAACACTGATTGTTTAATATTTATTTGAGTAATTATATCCCTGTTGTAATGTCAGACAAATGTTGTTCATCTATATTTTTTTACTCTCTAAACGTAGGTTCTTGTTTTTATCAATTTTATTTTTTTTCTTTCTTTTTTATTTAAATGTGAAAACCTTATAGGCTTTTGATATAATACAAATTGTTATTCTGTGTACACTTGTAAATAGGGCAATATATTGATGCCTTCTATGACTACATTGCGTATATATGTTGTCTGTAGTGCACTATTGATGCTTAATAAAAAAATAAATAAAATAAATCCATTTTTGATTATGTGTTATTATTTTCTAAAAAACAAATTCGGTCGATTCAAAAGTAATAACGTTTATATTGATGAAAGTTATAAAAAATGTTTCTAAATAAGGTTATAAAAACGAATCAATTCATATCCATCCACGATAAGGCAAAAATATTCACGTATAGGAGTATTTATAAGTTGAAACTCCATATAGTAATGAATAGAATTAATTATTTTTCACGATATAGTTACAGTAAGTCTATCGGATTCAAAATCATTTTTTGACCAAACACGCAACGTTTTTCGAGAAACAGCGCGAAAATATGTTTTTAATGTATTGGAAAAACGTTGAAGCGAAGTAAATACGTAATAATTTTTTTTTTTGTTTATCAATTCTGTTAATATTTCGTGTAAGTTGTCAATTATTGTTAGCATATAAGATATAAGTTTAAACAATGCTGTCATTTTCAATAAAAAATAAAGGACACTTTAACATATCGTATTCCATGGCCCGTAGTCAAAGCACATTTTAGTGTTACGTTTTCGTTCGAATTTAGACGACGTTGCGAGAAGGTGTCAATTTTGTAGCTGAAATACACAAGTAGCTACGTTTTGAAGGTTCAAAAGAAGAAGAATATTTGTGAGGGCAGCAGAGATAAATTTGCTAGACATGATATCTCATTCCCTATCCACGGAGAGAGTGGTACCGGGCCAAGTGGTAGTGAAGAACATTTGTTGTGCAAAATAGATATATTCCTTAATGAATGTGAGAAGATCGTAGAAAGTGTCATATTTCTATACCTTTTCGAATAAAGCGACGGGGGTAGAAATTTTGAGTGCAGGGGAAACCTAAAAAAGGTCATCAAAGGTACACAAACAATCAGCTATCTCAGCGGGCCTTTCTCTGTTATATTGGCGTAGGATTATAGTTCCAAGGAAATTTTATTGCGTAGTGATCGAATGAAAAAAAGTAGAACTTTCTTACCATAATATGTGGCACAGCCTCCAGAAACCTCTTAACAGCTGGTTGGTTTGACACTTCTGTCCTCAAGCGTGTTCCCTGGCCCTTCCACACTACCTGCTGGAGCCTGCCCAGGTCACGGTCGTGGCACCAGATGCGGATGTTGGATGGCTTTATCACAAGCTCAGCTGAAAAAAATATATTATCAACATTTTCTTACATGATGAATGTTACCCTTATTTATGCGGATATTATCATATCATTACATTTATTTTCTAAGATTTTATATTACGTAGATTTATTTCAATAAACTATGAACTATCTTAATTTATCCATGGAATACATGCTCGTCAGCAATTGCTTTACTAATTTACACTGCATTAATATATTAACGTATTCAAATAGTTACTACTACTACTATACCATCACGGCATATCCCACAAGTGGGGTAGCCAGCAGACCAGCTGCATATAAAACATGCAAGCTGTCTTCTCCGTGCCAATATAAAATCAAGACATTCAGGATGGGTGGCAAACCTCATCGCTGAATTTAAGATGTAAAATGTCTTATTTTTTCGAACACCTGCCTTTTACAGGACACTCGAAAGTTACACCTAATAAAAATTCCTGATTTTTTACTTATAAGAAAAAATAATAGTTTTATTCACAAAATGATTTATTTTTGACAACTTGTGTACTTTTAATATTTCAAACAGTGACAATGACAGTAGAAAAGTGAGTTTACATTACAGAATTTATCCGGTGTTTTTCTCATTCGAAACAATTAGTGAAAAACATAAAATAGTGCTTGCATAGAATGACGAGGTAAGCCAAATTGTTGTTGTCATGTATACGCTTTTTCGTCTCCGTGAGCACTTATAAGTCCCATACGGGTTTTGCGTTTCTTGTTATATTCCGCCACTTGGTTTTGTCGAGTAGGGTACATCCTCGTGGGAAACATCGCAGTGTCTTGTCTCACTCATTCACGCCATCTGCGCTTCGTCCTTCCTCTTGGCCTCTTGCCGGTAATCTCAATACATTTTACTTTATTACCTACATATTACTTAGGTGGTCTCCGGCCATATTGCCGTATCATCGCAATCTGCTCTCCTTTATCTTATCAGAGATATTCAGCACACCCAGACTCCCATTAATGTATGAATTTCTTATCAAGCCTTGTGACCTCGCACATCCTTAACATTTTCATTTCGGTGGTCATTATATGCACGAAAAAACGAAATAATTTATTTTGTGTTTTAAAAATTCAGCAAAACTCCATCTAATTATTACTCCCCAAGTGAAAGGTGTCCTTCAATAACTCCTGAATCTGTTACCATAAGGCGAAAGAAAAATAATTTGAATAAATAGTAAAGATTTCAATTTCGATAAAGAGAATTCTATTACAATTATTATTTGAATGAAATTCGCTACGAAAGTAATCAAGAATATTTAATTTTATCTAAATAGAATTTTTCTTTGGATATTAAGAACTCGTTATTTCACACAAAAGGTTTTATGAGTTTATTTCAAGGGCAAAAGTTTTGATGGCAATCGATTCTTGGAATAATAATTATCCATACTTAAAAATACACGTGAATAAGTACCTACACTACACGAGTTATCTGATTTAAGTGTGAAAATTATCAAGTATTTGATTTTGTACACGCCGTAAGAAAATAAATGTTTTTGAATTAAATTGACACGTATGTAATTAATTAATTAATTTATGAATACAACATTGAATTACTATGATTGGAGCAATTAATCATAACATGAAGGCGAACCGAATTTTACAAATAATAGGCATGCGTTTTCAGTAGGTACTAATATTTTTTCATAATGTCAGCGGGCAGGAACTTTGCGTGGTTCAAATAATATTTAAGACGTATTTTAATACATAACAAAAGAAAAATAAACCTAATGAGCCATGTTTAAGAATAGAGATTGTAATTATTATTATCCGTTATAAGAATGTTGTATAATAATTAAAGTTTTTTTAAATTAGTGTCGAGCACGGTTGTTTACACGTCTCTTGAAATATTTTATTTTTGGGAAATAATCGGAGTCGTACCTTAGTACATACAAACGAATGTTCGAGATGTACATACTATTCGAATTGGTGAAATTAGGATGTGACTGAAATGTAAGAAAATGAAAGATAAGTGGAAACTTTGAAAAGCAGTGAGCCATGACAAGTGGCGATTCTCAAATGAGTGTAAACGAATTCTGATATTTTGATATGAGAAAATGAAATGAACGATGCTGTATAGAATGATAAATGTACAGATGTTTATATGAAAATATCGTCTCTCCAGTTCAACAACTCAACTAGTCGAAATCTTATAAAATTTTGTTTCAATTTGGTAATAGATGAAATCAACTCTACTTTATCAATTCCACAAACAAATAACTATAAAAAATGCACGATTCCCTTTATATAGTAAATATAATACTAATAAAAACTTTATTGTCAAATATAAATTTTACAAAAGACGTACATATTGCCTTGAGGCAATGTCTTCCAGTTAACCTACTACAATGTTTAGTTAATAAAAAAAATAATGTACCTATTTTTTATTCCACAAACAAATATTTCGATTTGTTTAACTATTGAACGGAACAAAGATGCCTTTTACAGTGCGATTATTATTTTGTATATTTCACTTTCATGTTCTCTTTTATGTTATTAATTGTGTCGGTGCACACTTAGTAGAATTCCATAATTATGTAATTTGAAACAAGTGTTTCTTTCTTCTATAGATTATTGATTCCGAGAGAGACGTCTTTCGACTAATCAGGTCAGATTGATAATGACCTGATAAGTCGAAAGACATCTTTCTCGGAATCAATAATCTATAGTAGAAAGAAACACTGGTTTCAAATTACATACTTCTATTATGTTTTTAAAGCATATACATAAATAACTGGCTGCAGCAACTGGACCTGAGACTATGAAACATGACTGAGACGCAACAACAAGTGGTGAAGAATACTGCCCAAGACTCGCCATACGAAAAGTAAGTAATATACCAAAATTGCAAAAATGGCGATTTCTTGAACATCTGACATTGCGACTTGTTGAGTTATAGAACTAGACAGTCGATATGTATAAAAAATAGAGACTGTAAAAATCTTGTTTTATTCTTTAAAAAATATTGTGTTACAAAGTAGTATGTAGTTAACCGTTTAGTGTTTAAAGGTAGTTACCGAGTATTAAATTACTCTCATGTTAGCAATTTTCTCATATTTACTCACTAAAACGTGAAAAATCTGCATACTAATCGATCTTAACTTATCAAACGCACGACTTATTGTATTTTTCCACGGATTTTCAATCACGACAAACTGACATTATTTATTTTCGGTACACGGGAATTTAACATTGTTGATAATTCGGTGTTTTTCTTTGCGTGAAGAAATATGTACAGGATTGTATTATAAAAAATAGCCGAGAATCGATTGAAACAAAATTTAAAGGTCAAAGTCGATGTGTTACGAAAACGCTGTGATATTTAATCTTTATAAAGGATCATACCTAATAGAAAATGCAAAAAGAAAAGTCACGCAGAAATATTGTTTACATTGTGATTAATGTAAAAGTTTTTATCTTAGAAATGAAAAATATATGTATTCCAAAATTAAAGTGTATCTTATTTAACTTATGAATTAGGGGTCAAAATGGAAAAAATAAAAATATCTGATGTGATAATTTTGTCAAAATATTATGAATTGTGAATTTGTTTATTGGATCCATTAATTATTATATTGTCATTTAAGTTTTGTTTTTTAATACTGAATATTTTTTACAGTTACGTAATCTAATCAACATAAAACCTTTCACATATATAACACATATAAAAGAACACAAAAGTATACATTTTATTCAACTATGCACGCAATATAAACAGTCCACAATCTAAATGCAGGTAGATAATATTACAATTTGTGATATTTTTTTTAAATTCTATCAATATAAATTATCGATGAATTACACATAAGACTCACTGAAAATATCTAGGATGTATATATTATATCTAGTACATCTGTTTTGGATATTTGGTCTTTGGGACATGTTTCAAAAACTTTCGATGATATTCAGGCTAAGAAGAGTGCTTTTTTTTTTTTTTTTTTTTTTTTTTTTTTTTTTTTTTTTTTTTTTTTTTTTTTTTTTTTTTTTTTTTTTTTTTTTTTTAAAAAGATATATCTGGGTTTTGTTATAAACCCAAATACAACCTAACCTTATACACCTTTCACAGTAAGCTAAAAGCTTGTGTCGTGAAAGGGGAGTTTGCCGGCACCTGGGATCGAACCCCGGACCCCTTGATCACAAGGCCGCGACTCTACCTCCAGACTACCGACGAACTCAATCGAACTCAACTCAACTTTTATCCTTTAACTTCTTGCGCAGTGATATTTAAACTTAAAAAAAAACACTTGTTTCAAGGGGGCCGTAAAAAAAGTAAGTATATACGTGTCGAGCTTGATAAATGTACGTTGCAATCCAAAGTTGATACATACCTACCGATTATCTAGTTCCATTCTGGTCAACAACTAGAAATCTTTCGATAACTGGATTTTTTGCTTATTACACGTAAAAAGAGATATTCTATCAATTTCGCAAACAAAAAGTTATAAAATTTGTATAATTTCTATTAGAAGCACATACTAATTTGTTTTGATTTTTCGATAGACTGCTATTCTGCTTCAAAAATTTAACGTAACATATCTTGGAATATTAGAATTTTGAATTGTTGATTTGTGGAACTGGAGAGTCGATACGTTGAACATTATTCATGGACATTAACGTTCAGCAAAAAACATCCACCAATACGCTGGACCAAATCAGCAGAGCTAACAAGCTCTGCTTTTACGTAAGAATTTTTAGCATCGCGGGGTCATTTAGCTGGAAGCGACGTCCCAAGAACTTTTGTTAAAATTAATCTATTCACTTTTCGAATGTCTCGTGATTAACACTCTGGGATTCCATATTCATTATTAATTTAAAATAATTCATGTTTAGTATTGTTACTGATGATGAAACAAGTAGTTCCGAAAACGTTTGAACTGAATAAAGTTATCCAGTGGAAAGTACAAAGTTTCTTTTATTTTAAATTGATAATCTATTAGAGTATTCGGCAGCAAACTGAAGACATCGCTCTTCTCCCAGACTTTAATGTTCCCTTGAGATGAATACTCTATTAAACGGTGCCGAAGAAAAAATCCGTCATTATCATCCTGAACATAAATAAATAGGTAATGATATTTTATTTTGCATCCATAGTGACAAAACAACGTGAATAGTACTATATTATAAGTGTATTATGTATAATACATAACATACACATATCTACATTATGTACAAGTGTATGTATTGATTAACCTATTTATTGATTTGTATGGTATGACTAATATGTGAGATAAAACACAAGTAGTTGAATGTGTATGGTAATTTTTATTATTCATTGTTTAGTAGGTAAGTCTACTTTTTAATAATATGCATTCCTGTGAAAAGACAATAATTACCTACACGTTATCAGAACCAAGGAAGGGTGAATATTGTAATATAGAAGAGGGTTGAACTAACGAATTAATGAATTAGTTACACTATATTGAAGTGTCGGACAATAATAAAATAATAATGGTAATTAAACTTAGATATATATGCAACTTAACAAAGTTACAAACTTTAAACTAACAGAAACATATATTTTTAAAAGTTTTAGAATAATACTAGTGTTAATTTAAAAAAAAATCCATGCTATTTTTGTCACTTACTAGCATAATAAAATTTAGTAATTCTTAGACTGAAAAACAGATTCATACCTACAGGAAAAATAAAAATTCATCAACTTATCATCAAAACAATTATATACATAGATCATTTATAAATTTATAAATTTTGGTGAGAAATTGATAATAAGTTAGCATGTTAACTTAAGAAAATATATATACAATCGTCTGTACCTTAATTTGGTCGAAACGTTCGGTTTAATGGTGTAATTATATATTTTACATGATCAATTTTAATAAAAAAACAAATCCTAGATGCGATATTTCTTCATGTATGTATAATGTGGTGTTCTCACTTTGGCGAATATCGCCAGGCACCAAAATATCGCCAGCCATTTGAACCGTGTGAACAAAATGACAGCTAGTCTGAAAAGATAAAAACCAGTAAAAACGATATCGTCTCGAGTTGACCACCTTCCAACATTTTCGGCCGATTGAACGATTCGCGCATGCGCAGATGTTTGCGGCGTTCGTATCTATGGTAAAAACTTTATAACCTATACATTTTATAATGTTTCCCGCTTCGTGACAGCTTTTATCTTTGTTCTTGGCTTGTGGCGTTTGTTTCCTTAATTAAAAGGTGCCTTATAACCTCTACTATAACATTTTCGACTAAAAATAAACACTTCGCGATCTCCATCTCGACGCCATTTTGAAAACAGTGTCAAAATCAAAGCGCATCTGACAGATCGTTTCTATATCGGTTGAATGTGTGAACAGGTGAGGAGATCAATGGATGTCCGGCGAATTTTGTTTTTTCGCCTGGCGATATATTTTGAAATTCGCCTGGCGATATTCGCCAAATGTGAACACCCCATTACGTCATTATCTACGTACAATTTAATGCACAATAATCTTATATTAATCGTGTTGAAAATCTACATGGGTGCATTTTGTTTTTCTATTACCCACCCATCAATATCCAATCTTCAAGCTTTTGAGCCAGACTTGTTGCCCAAACTTCTGGACTAGTTGGGCCCATTCTAGGGCCTAACATGATAACTCCGACGATTCTATCGACACAATTTTGGAGCACTGATCATCATGTCAAAGTATACAAATTTGTTTTCTCATTCTTAATGAAATTGTAATTCATTGAGTTGTTTAATGCTTTTTCATAATTTACAAGAAATGAATTTTTTTTATAGCAATGCACTACATTAAGTCACTGAATGATGAATAATAAAGAACACATGCACCGTTTTGTTTTTTTTTTGTGTAGTAGTATGAAAAGTTTGTGTAAAAAGTATTTGGGGTCTATTTAATTATTGTTTCTATTTGTCACCCACAAAGTTCTTAATTTTGAAAATTATGTAATACTGGGAAAGGGTTTTTTTTTTTACTTTTATATCATAACCGATACAATTTATTTTCGTATAATCTATTGTTGACTCAGATAAATTGCCATTTATTTTCACAAGGTTCTACGAAATGTTTTTTCCATTCTTAAAACAATCGGTTTGAAAGAGAAAGTCAAAATGAGATTATTTGAAAAATAAATCAATCATCACAGCCTTAATATGGTAGAAAGGAAATCGTGGTGAATTAATAATAATTATTATTCTAACTCTATTAATAACTCACAAGTAACGTATTATTTTTACAATTATTGTAAAAATAATACGTTACTTGTGAGTAGTATGTGATTTCAGTTGAAAAGATATTTAGGGATTATGTTTTTGTAATAGTTGCGACATATTTAATGCATAGTAGATACGTATAGACAATATTGTATGTATAACATAAGTTTGGCACCTAGTTAATGTGATGGTATAAGTGATGTTCTATTAAAATAATGCTTACAAGTTTATCGTATATTGACTATGAAGAAGAAGTGTTGTTGTTCGCGTGACAATGTAAACTTAATACTTATGATGTCGTCGTAAAGAAAATAATAAACGTTTAAAGGAAAGAAAAGTTTAGTACAACAACACGCCAACACTACTTGGCATTATTACCTACAACAGTTTTACTATGAAAGCGTAGTTAGTCGAAGCATGTACGTACTTAAGAGAAGGCCAGGGGAGGGGCAGCTTGCCCCCTTTAAGTATGAAAGTAGAATTTAAAATAAATTTTATTGAAGATGGTTATTTTGCAATTGAAAACGTTTTAAATAAAATAAATTTAAAAGCAGATTATAACGTGTTTAATTTAATTTTGAATTACTTTTTGATTATGAATTTCCACAAAGTTGCACTCGAAAACATGTAATATGTATCAAAAAGTAATATTAACATACACGGCATAAAATAACATCACGAATTTCTAGCATCTATTCACAAATGTTTTGAAGTCCATCTGACACTAGATAAAAAGGGATTTCAAATTTTGAAACCATGTTGCATAAATTTTCGAATCAAATTACACGTGATAATATTTTAATAATATTTTGTCAAACTCTCGTATAATGGATTAAATAGGACCCCGAATTTCTGCCCCTCTTTACCTTCATCGTAAAATTACTTGAACTCAATTCCCACGCATACCAATGAAAAAAGGAAATGCCCCTCTCAAAAAAAGCTTGGTTGTACTCTTGAGTCTATGTATGGTATTGGAATATCTATTGTTGTATCAGGGGACTCTAGATACTATCTATGTAATACTATGTTGATACCAAACTTGACAACTTTACCTTCTTATAAAAAAGGGGGTGGGGGTAGGACTAAGTGAATACTCGTAGAAGCTTTTATTTATCTACTAATTTGTAATATTTTATGATTATGTTACACTACATCACCAATTATTATCTCAAGTGTTTTATGCTTGTGTGTACGTATGTTTTTTTTTTTCATATAATTTTATTGTCTTGATTTTTATTTTTCTTGTGTCGATAATTTTGTATTTTCATGCTTCTGTGTCTTGTTGATTTGATATTGTAAACCTGACAAACCCAAGTGCCCTATAATGGGGTCTATGGTGTGATGGATATAAATAAATAAAATAAATAAATTATTTTGCATAACACCTTTTTTAATTATGTACATAGATAATAAATAGCTCAAAAGCGTTTAGTAAATAACGCAGTCTCAATCCAAAATTCCCTTAAAAAAGCAAGGGACCGATGTTGATCCCTATTATCTGTGAACTTTATTTAAATTAGGTTAAGTTTTGTATACCTAATTAATGTTTGTATAACCTGATATATTTATTATTTTTTGTTGAATTAAAACAATGTCACATATAGGACAGTTTCAGAGTTATGAAAAAATAAATATGATCTTGACTTAAATATCCAGTCAATGATTAAACATAAACTTATGAAAATGAGAATTTAAGAATTTTTTTAGAGACGTAAAATCGCATTTAAAAGAAGTTAATGTGGGTATAAGTGAACAAGAACGGAATATAAAACTAAAGATTAATCACATTGATACAATATTAAATATATCAGATTTATTTATACCATTAAATTACCTACGGTTTATCCATCATAAAAATATCCTAGACTAGACGTAGTTAATAATAAATTTGATGATGTCGTAAAAATATACCTGATGGTATAAAAAGGTATGTATTGGTTATATTTGGCCACTGAACTCTCAGTATGTGTGTCCAATCGAAAATATTACTTGTCAATTTAATCGATATAATATAACAACATGTAGGTTTTATAATATACAGTTATGTTATTTTCATTATCAAAAGCCTCAATCAAACAGGGAAGTTCCTTATTTATATAAGAGTACAACTAGTAACACTGAATTATTTTTCTTATGTATATCAAAAAAAGATAAATAAAACTACACGGTGTAAAAGTACTGCGGTAATTTATTAAAATTTTGTATGTATAATACAAAATAATACAATATATCGATTGGAAGTGTTCAAGATGTGAACAAATGTTTTTTTTTTAGATAGATCCAGTATAAAATGCAAAGGAGAACTTCTGATGGGTGACTAATCTCGATAGGCTTCGTATATGGATCACATTTTGGGGGAACAAAAATATCAAGTAGGTACCTACTATATATGTAAAAAAATGTTTCGTATACGTAGCAAATGGAAAAGGTTAGAAGGAATGGGTGGTTGGTTACCTCATCGTTGAATTTAAAATGAATACAATTCATCGCTCGGCGTTCAACACCGCGAATTCGACAATATAGGTGAAATAGTTTTTTTTAAGATATTAGTGACAGAATTTTGAAATACGCGATTGTGTAAACAAAACATTTCCCAAATATTGTGTAAATTGCTAGAATGCCGTATGTACTATACTATACTATACCATCACGGCATATCCCACAAGTGGGGTAGCCAGCAGACCAGCTGCGTATAAAACATGCAAGCTGTCTTCTCCGTGCCAACATAAAATCAAGACATTCAGGATGGGTGGCAAACCTCATCGCCGAATTTAAGATGTAAAATGTCTTTATTTTTTCGAACACCTGCCTTTTACAGGACACTCGAAAACTTATGGAGAAGAGTGGGAGACCAATTCTTTACCGGGTGCTCCACGGGTATGTAACAAAACCGCAAATATGCATTTGGGTGACGCCTTAACCTTTATTCAGTTTATTCGGCCTCCTGTAAAATCTTGTAATTGTTGCATTCGCGGTATTGAACGCCGAGCAGTCCTGCTTCTTATAGTACACTTGAAAACTAATAGAAAAGAGTGAGATACCTATTCTTTGTCTGGTGCTCCATGGCTTATTTTTCTGCTAACTACTTTTATTACTTTGCTAAATATTAGTATTTAAGGAGTTTAATTATGAAACATATTGACACTATGAAACATAGTAAAGGGGGGGGGGGGGAATATGACGATATTGATGTATGACTAACCAAACATTTCAAATTAAAAAAATGCAAAGCCCTTCCTCATCAATATTTATTAACTGTAAATGTGTTGGAGGTTATGTCCATTATATGACTTATCATTGCAAAGTATTAGTAACTAGCTTTCAATCCGGTTATAACAAGAAATTAGTCACTAAATCGACAATCAAATAGAACGAAATCAAAATTATAATGTTTTGACTCTTCTTTTTTTTGATCTTGAAGAATGACGTGTTTACTCTCTATAATAATTAATTGATAAGTCGGTGTCACTAAGACTGTAATATTTTTTACTAATATACACTTGCTCTACTAGTACTTCTATACTCTCACATGGATAGCATAGAGAACGGAACGCCATATTGATCTATCCTTCCTTACAATAAGTTTACTTTCTCCACATGCAAGCTTTTTCTTCTACTCAAGATTTGAAAATTTGATACATTTAATTCTCAAATGTCCGCGCCTTCTAACCCTCTCTTTTGGACAAATATTCTAGTGTAATAATACTTATATTTTTCATAAGCTCAGCTTTTGAGTGCTCGCTCAGCCGATGAGAAACAGTTACAAAGGGTAGGTATATAAACGAAAGATAAAATACACGAACGAGTTAAAATATTAATGTGGTGATTACATAATGTATACAACTGATCAAACTAATATCGTGATCAAATAAAATAACAAGTGACAATAGCTTAGTATCAAGTACATGATGTGTTTGATAGTAAACCGGGTCAAGGTGGGAAATACAATTTGCTATCCCTATTATATTATACAATACTTCTATCACAAATGGTATAAATTTGGTCGCTAATAAAAAAATAAACAATTTTCTCCAACCTATTAATAACCTAATAATATTCAAAACCACTGGCACAATAAAGGATTTTGTAAATAATATAATACTTCGGATGAAAATATGTTTAGAGATAAATATTAAATTCAAATTTCAATAATTTTGATATGTATAAGCTTAGGGGAAAGGTAAGGTTTGATTATGTTTCTACAGAGCGATCATTATTGATGTGCATAATATTTCGAATTTTGTATGGAAAGATATCAACGCCTGGACCATATTTTTATCACGTTTTGTATTGATTTTGATTCTGTGGATGTAAATGAATTGTAAATAACTTATTTACAATTTGATTGCGAGGATATGATATCTAGAGTATAATCAGATTTTTGAGATGTATGTATATGTAGTTTGTTTTTAAAACTAAAAAAAATTATAGGTTTCAAATATGATTTGTTTTAAAATTGTATAAGTGTATGTATATTTTTCAGAATAATTACTTAAAAATAACACTACTCATAGCTGTCAAAACTGCGATTACTTTTTTCACAAAATGTTTTCACTATACTCCTCTTGATAAAACAAAATTCTAATAATAAAATTACATTCAAAATATTAAATCAATATTATTTCTGACAATAAGATAATTCTTCTTACAAGGGTCATTACTAATAAAAGGTCATTATCAAGGCCAATGCGATCCCAGAAGATTAAACGATATTCAGATGACAACATAACCACAATATACCCTAAATTTTCCATAGAAATCCCACATATATGTCACGTTAAAGACCATATGAAAAAATAACAAAAATATCATGCATAACTATAAATATATTTAGAATAAAATTTTGAATTTTTTGTTAATATGTTTGCGTTAAATCACGAATGAGGAGTATTACACAGTCTCATTTTTTTGAAAAAGTAGTAAAATTCATATTTCGTTAAAAAAATGACGGTAATTATTCAAAACTATTAGTATTTGTAGTATGTGTGTGACCCTCCTTTACACGAGTCTTGTCTTTACAAAGAGGATGATTAGATTTAAGTTTTTATTATATATTCTTTGTATTGTTATATCTGAATTGTGATTGTTAACGTTCAGTAAAATAAATTAAAAAAAAAAAACAGAAACATTACAAAATAGTTGAAGGGTGTTTGTGTTTACACTGTGAAAATTCATTTTAATAATTTATAAATAATTAAAAACACATATATTTTCACTATATTTATTTAAACTCTAATCCCTGCACCCACTCCTCTCCCCCCTCTGTGACCACCTTCAATTTTTGTAAAGCACATTATACTGATTCAGTACTCTTGAGAATGCCCATTGAAGTGGGCGAAAACGTTAGAGTTCAAATAAATATAAAGTGAAAATATAACAGTGTTTTTAATTATTTATAAGTTATTACAAAAAAGTATTATTATAGCATATTGAGGTGAATTAATAAAGTTCAAGTATATGTTGATAAATACAATGTTGTTTTAAATTGTAGATATATCAGAAAAGTTAGAATGATTTCATTAACAAGAACAATTCTTTTAATAGCATTTTGAGTACTTACAAAAATATCAAAAACGGCACAAAACATAAAAGGACAGTAAGAAAACACTTAATAATTTATCAATAGAACCATAAAAACCACGTTTTTTTTAAATAAATTCAATTAAGGACGATACATTTTGTTTAACAATATTAACTATCACTTATTGGTATAAAGTCAACTAATCGACAGCGAGACGTTTATGGAACAAGAATTGTTCACTACAATGACGCTGAACCTTCAACTGAAGGTATCTTTCTTCTAACGATATGTAAATATGAAATGGAATAGATACAATAATACAACGGCATGTTCTGTACAAATAATATCCTATACATAACAGCGTACGCAATATATTCTCAAAGATAACAAAAGTTGAGTTCTCCGATCATAAACTTCTCGAACCTTCATGAGATTTTAAGAACATTCTCGATAACTCGATAAATTGTTATTCTTTCAATGGATATGGAAAATATGAAATATGGAAAGATTACAAACAAAATTAAAACATTTAAGTTACTCAGCACAAGTATTTTTACTTGTATTTACAGTTCTAATGGTATAATATTTAAATGCGTATGTGTAGTTTTTACAGCAAAATAAAACGTTCTGTATGATTATTAATTAATTTTTTTTTGTTGAAAAAGATCTTCAAAATTCTGAAAAACATAAACAAGATAAAGTTAAAATATTTTATTTCCAATTAGTTTTCTTCAGTTAATGTAATCGCGATAAAAATTATCTTAGAACAAGTGTGCGACATTTCGATAAGTATAATGGATTTCTCGATATGGCGGCCAAGTAAATAATATTTTTGTTGTAGCGTGACAACAGAACTTTGTAGCAACAAGAGAAATAATTATTATCATTGTAGAAGTACCTACGGAGGACAAATTTTATTATGATTCTAGAACACCTAAATACATGAAGTGTTTTGTAGTATATTTCAACATACTTAATACATTGATATATACAAAAAAGATACATTAGATTGATGGAAAACATCTATAATATTTGTAAATTTTCGTCATTTAAACTATAAAAAAGTATTCTTCATATATGTAGTTCTTCATGCATGCTCTTTTGCGCTATACAGGTGCTCAGCAAGTTTTCATTCTTCTGAACCTTTATCATCTACATTTTCAAGTTACATATGTGATTCTTGGACGGCCTAGTTTTCGAGCACCTTTTCTCTTAACTATGTATATTTTCGTAGTGTCTCTGTCCTCGTTTAATCTTAAAATTAAACCATCGCAGCTTACTCATATTTGTTCTAGTTATTTTGTACACCAATTGTCATCCCACATTATTTACGAGAGAGTTAATAAATTAATTTTCCTTATTTATGCTATATACTAATATCAGTCTCCTAATTTCTCCAGATCTTCAGAACGTGCCTAAACGACATTTTTTTAGATGATTCTTATGTATTTCATCCGAAAAATAATAATCCGATGGGGTTTGGTTATTTATTGTCATTGTCTGGCTTTATTTTATGCTACGGCGTTCTGAACGAAATGCAAATAATTAATTGTGTTCACATGAAATTAACAAATTTAAGACGATCATTTCCCAAGTGAAGTACTAGGTATATAATAACATGAGTGTAATTACAAAAATTCATAAATTCGTGCATTTTGTCTCTCTTAGTTAAATTAAATTTATAAAATATGTTAAAATTTGATAAATAACAATAATTAAAAAAAATAACTGAAAATGCGCCCTTGCGGTGGTTTGTACCACAAAATGACGCTCAATAAATTGTCCAGATTATTATTATTATCTCATATTGATATTATTATTATTATTATCAAAAAAATAACTGCTAAGAAGTTAAGTAAAAATAATTGAAAATAAATTTTACTTACTAGGCCTGTTTCCATTTCTGCGTCTCTGAGCCATTTCGATAAGGTGTCTTTTTCAATTCTTTGCAATTGTTAAAATGTTCAATCACTTTTTAATACTGTCACATATACCTCGAAGTCACTGTTCATGTGAAAATGAAAGTTAAAACCAAAATATTTTTCCAAAATAATAATTTTGTATTGTGAAATAAAATGTAAGTATATCAGATCACAGATATTAGAATGTAGGATCAAAATAATAGGAATAAGTTATTGAATTTTAATTCATGTTTTTCTTTTTGCTTAGAAGTTATAAAATGCGAGAAAAATAGTTTTATAAACATGACATTTGCATTATAAAGAATTTGGGAAATTACCTTAAATATCCTTAAATGTGATCAAAGTTATTAATTTAAATGGCAATCAATTTTATAACAAATAATAAATATTTGCCTCAATAAATATTACATTGAAAATCGATCTGATCATCTTTTCGTATTTTTGAGTTTATCATTTCACCTTTTTTGTTTGGAAAAGCTTGAATTAAAATTTTATAAAACCTTGACGGAAAACAAAAATAAATACTCTATTGTTTTCAAATAGCTACTTTGAAGTAGGTGTGTTAAAAAATGTGAAGTGACACAACAAAATGAGCATCTATTGATGATTTTCGTTTTGAACGGAATATTTCAGTGAAATCGCAGATATGAAAGTTTTATAAAAAAAATATCAATACATTTACATTTACAGGTTTCCATAGAAATGTGTAACATGAAAACAAATATTTATGATTAATATTTTACATCAACATCTTATTTACTAATTTATCAATCATTAATTAATGTAATTAAATAGTTCCATTAATTCACGTTAATCTAACACAACAATGAAATTGAAGAAATATGTATACTTCAAATGAGATAACCAGGAAACGAAGTTTTACACATATTTGTAAAAAAATGAAAGAAGAAAACCTAGGAGTACACTTATGCAGAATAATACTCAATAAATGAGTGATTGGTATGTACAGTGATGTGTAGATACGATGAATAATATTATTCGCTTTAAAAGCGTAACGTGGATAATTAAAGTCGTGGAATTCAAATGTTTTAAAAAGAGGTAAAGAGTGTAGGTATATTATGAGTAGGTACCTATATTGATAATTCATAATAGATAATATTAGGGTGGTAATAAAATATGTATGTACTTTGGAGGAAAAATTGATGAGAAAATATGCATATGGTGGACAAATAAAGCTCTAAGGTCGTACGTACGTGACATACATGTAGGGTAATGAAAAGGAAACGGATATAGGTATCTACTGCCTTTGAAAGTAGTTCGTATAAACCTTCATGTATAGGTATTGGGGGCTATATTTTACACTGAAACTTAAAATAAAATTGTCAGATATCAATTATAGATTTGATACACAGCAAAGAGTTATTACTAATTTATTGGTAATTTGCAGTTTACATTGATTGAACATTTTATAAAGTAAATCATATTTTTTTAAACAATTCAGGTATACACTTGCAGAATAAACTATCCCGAATAACCGAAATAATATACATGATAGAAATATTGAAAGAATGTGGATATAAACATATACTAATCAGTCCCCTTGATTGGAGATACACATTGTAACTGTGTGTAAAATACAATCGAAACAAGTGAAAAAGGCGCCCCAACGTGCGATATGGCCTAGGCTGGATAAAGTGATGACTTTAGGTATTCTAGGATAATGTTCAACAATTTCGTCATCTTCACTGCCACTTAATAATGTCCACAAATCGAGAAACATTATTGCAAACCATAGAATCAACAAATTGTTTGGTATGTATATTTCAGATTTCGAATACCTACCTACATTGACATCTAAATGGCGCCTGAACAGGAGTTTAATAATTTTTCAACTTCTAGGCTCCGATAAAAATTACGATTTTTTGTAGATATGCAAGAAAAACAAACAAAAAATAAATATAAATAATTCTGAGAATAATAAGATTACTTGATATTTTGATTATATCAGTAGTAAGGTTTAAAAGATTGTAAATTTAGAAGTGTGTGTAAGTAATAAAATGAATTAATTCATAAGTATACATATTGTGAAAACTTATGTAAAAATTATTATTAAAAAAAATAACAATCAATAATAAAAAAAATGTTATATTTTCACATTTCTTTCAGAAGTACTCCTAAAGTGCAGATGAAATTTTTAGATCTTATTCCAGCAAGCAAAATGCATTTATTTTTCAAGGATTTACAATGAACTAAATCTAATAATACAAAATTAAATCCAAGTTTTAGTAAAGAAACGTAACAAATTGATTTTGGTTAATAGTTAATTGTTTACATGAAAATAAAATAATAAATAACCTTAGTAGTAAAAATAAAAAGATGCAAACTCATTTTTAAGAAAACAGTAATAATTATAAATTTTTGTTTTCAGTACAAATTAATTAAGAATAATTTTATTTGAATTACGTATGTGAGATTTAAGTTTTGATTTAATGTATTACTGTTTTGAATTCACAGGTCGTACCGGTTGTTATGGAGAAATGTTTCACAAAGCTTTTAACAGAGTACTGTGATAGAGCGAGCTTATAGCGTTAGTGTTAAGTTCTAACTCCTAATAGAGCTGCCATGTTATGTTGCATGGTAGTTATATTGTAAATGCTTTCATGTGATTGGATGTGGGGTGAATTATTACAGGTGTTTTCAAATCACATCGCTCAGGGTTGATAACTGAATCATACATCTATATTTCAGGTTTAGTATACATATTGAAAATACGATTTTAAAGGACATGAGCATTTGAGGTAGTGTGTGTATCCTATTGGCAACTAGAGCTTGTAGTGGGAAATCAGGATTCAATTTCCTCTTCTTATCTTCTTCACCATATTCATTCATTTATTCAACCATACCGTCCTGGAATTCCCTATAAGTAGAGTAAGAAATACTTCCAATTTTATTTAAAATATAGGTACCATTAATTTTGTCTAATCGGCTCTATGTAGTTTCACCATTATGATTCTACTAAAAACATCGTGTTAAAATTCTCAAAAAAAACTAACGATAGCCATCCTGGTAGGTATCCTGTTTTAATATTTCAAAAATGATATCGAAATAGGCAGCTTCCATTACTTGGGTGGACTTGTTGCTACGAAATTTTATATGTTAGCACTTCTGTAGGTAATCTACAAAATGGCTGTATGAAAAAAGAATAACGAAGTGTCATGAGAAAAATTTCATCGCCCAACCGGGAATCGAACCCGAAACCTCATGTGATATGCAATTATGCCGTATCGAACATCTGATTATTGAAAGTATTTTTTTACAGCCCCACGTACAATTCAACTGAAAGGTTCTGTGTTTTGTATTGTCAGCCCACACTCAGTAAAGCAAAATATGAACAGACGTAGTTGACTGGAATGTTTCTGAAAGGGTCTGGTACGCTAGGTATTATTCGTTTGTGATGAAACGGATAATGGTTTGGACGGATACTGAATAATAGGTAA
This sequence comes from Athripsodes cinereus, assembly GCA_947579605.1. Taxonomy (NCBI): domain Eukaryota; kingdom Metazoa; phylum Arthropoda; class Insecta; order Trichoptera; family Leptoceridae; genus Athripsodes; species Athripsodes cinereus. Next base: position 10,359,119 of record OX388319.1, on the reverse strand, counting down.
TAATCCCACCAGCAGGATTACTCTTGACACAATCTAAATACGATCTTAATCTTGTCATGTGACGCGAGAAGTGACTATAGTCAAAAATACGAGCTTACCAATTTCATGGCAGCACGGATTGTATGACAAGACTTTATCGCGGATCGTATGATTTAAGGGTAAGACAAGATTAAGGCCGTATTATTAGAGTTAGATTGTGTCAAGAGTGATTATGCTGATCTTAAACAAGATACATAGATGATTGACATGTTCATTTATTTATTTTTCATTTTTCACATGACAGGTATACACATATAGTGTATTACATAAATATTTGTACATTATATTTTATTTATTGTTTGTCTATTTGATCTTATCCATATAGGTTAGATACCGAATAGTTTTCGAATATCCGTTTCAATTCTACTAGGTATACATACATAATAGTTGGACGTTGTTTTTACATATTATAATTTGCTTCTGCGCGTCGTCGATGTGTTCCTATCATTGACTAGACATGGGGCAATATCACTTCGATGTAATGTCATATCATTTGTTACGTTGGTGTGATATTAAAGTGACGTCATTCATTATTTTGATATTTCTTTTACATTAGGGATTCTATGTGGGAATGAATCAATGACGTTTGTGACAATTATAATGTTATAGTAGGTATTGACATATTCTTATCCAATGTTGTCTACGCAACATATAAATTAAATAATAATCTTTTAGTAAGGCAATACGCGTTTGTCCTGGGCGCATAGGGTTGTTAGCGATATTCAAACATCGGATCCTTTGATACAAATCTGAAATGCCATTATATTAAATGAAATTATATAAAAAAAAAATGTAATCGATACGAAAAAGCTATTTTTCTCCATTTTTGTTAATCATTGTAACTAAAATATATTACTTAATAAAATATCGACATTTTATAACAAATTTTATCATATAAAATCAATTATGAGTTCTGAAGAAATTTATGAGTTTAATATAATATTTACTAACAAAAAATATTTAATACTACCCAAATAAATTTAGTTGAATGTGGGAGTTATCGGGCTATTAGCTTGCTGAGTTCAATAGGGAAACTGTATGGCAGAATTCTGATTGAGAGAGTACGAAAGGCAACAGAGTGTAAGATATGGGATGCACAAGGAGCTTTTTTGAATGGTAGAGGGTGCACTGATCAGATCTTTTCCCTACGAATGGTCGTAGAGAAGCTTCTGGGTAAACACCAGAAGCTTTTCTGTGCGTTCGTGGATTTGGAGAAAGCATATGATCGTGTGGATCGGGAATGCGCGTGTTGTCGGAGTATGGGGTGAACCACGCAATTTCTTCGCTCTACGTTGGGAGCTCCGCCTGCGTAGAAGTTGATGTAGGTAATATAATAAACATGTAAAATGTATATCTTGTAGTAGTTATACATGTGAAAAGAATGAACTAGGACAAAGGAGATGTAAATGACTGACTGAGAGAAAGGATGCTCAGGGAAGTGACCATCCTGGAATCAAATGGTAGAACCATAAAGGATGCTCAGGGAAGTGACCATCCTGGAATCAAATGGTAGAACCATAAAGGATGGACACGTTTTGAGTATGATGAAAGGGAGAGCAGTAAAACCTTTTTACAGGATATGAGTAAATGGTACTTGATCCTATCTGCTCACTCAATGAATGAATGACGCGGTGTACTGATTAGTATGACTAAATTGCCGGTGTGAATAAAAAATTCTCTATTCTGAGTGATTTTACGTAATGTCCCACAAAATACAGTGCGCTTTTTTCGTAAAGCTCAACAGATCACTTTGGGAGTAACACAAACGCGCTTATTAATATAAAGATAACAATAAATTTCAAAAGTTGTAAGTTCATATTTACATTTTAACACTATGTAATAATAGAAAACTACCTTAGTTACGCAATATTTTTTCTTAATTTCCGCAGATATTTAAGGGAATTTTTTTACATAACCATGTAACATGTTTTGTAACTTGACTCACATTATTATTAACAAGCAAAAAAAAAACTTTCACCCACAAGTTTTGCCACAGCAAAAATATAATAAGCATTAACATTACTGAAAGTGCTGTAATACACATTATGTTCACGTAATGTTTATTGTTTTTAGACACACAGCATTTTTTGGCAATCAACGAACGGTAAAAATGTCGTTTGTGAAATTTTATCGAGATTATTAGGAAATTTATGTAACCTAAGCCAATATGGGTGATATTAAGATACTAGACTTGATATTGAGCGAGCAATTATATTACACTTAGTCAAAGTTTTTGGATAAATAAAGCAGTATGTTTTGGAAATAGGCTCTTGATGTGTAAGAATACAATCAAGTATTCGAAATATGTAAAATGTTAAGGTGCATATGCTTCAACAGCGCTAAAGACAGTGTCGGAAGATTATATTTGAAATGAATACATTATTCCTATAAACGTCATAGCACGATCTTTGTAATATCGTCAAAGGATATTACTTAAATGACACAAAATCATTATAAATTGAGGAGGTTTATTTCCATTCTGGGTTTTTATTAGAAACAATGAAAAAGTGATATTAATAAGGATTGTGTTTTAAGGCATTAACCTATCAATGTAACCATCCATACTGAATATCATGGAAAAGACCACTTGTATAGTCATGAATTTTAGACAGCCTGCTCACCATTTTTTGGTGTTATAGATAAATAGATAAAATCATCAGAGAATTTTCATCACATTTCAAATACATAAAATAAATGTCAACTCCTGAAAACAGTTGTCATCTTTATGAAGTAGATTAATGATTTATTTTACTTACTTTGTTGTGGTGTAGGTGGCGGTGGCTCTGGTAGTCTGAGGGCTGTTGGCCTAGTCATGTAATATGCTGGTTGTCGTTGTTTGCTGTCCATGGGGTTCTTTTCAGCTCCAGCTTGTATGATCTCTTCAGATACAGCATTAGGATCTGAGCAGACGGCTGCATAGTGTAAAGGAGTCCTTCCTTCCTATAATATGAACAGTGCAGTAGATTAATTGACAAAATTAATTGTCAGTATGTTTGACTTTCAGTAAATTTTTAATGAGACTAGTATTAGGGTGTATGTAACCTATTTGGGCTTATCATTACCCCAAATTCATATTGAAAATATATTATATTTTCATACCATTTTGGGATTGCTGCAATCGTGGACCTTATCAAATTATGATCTTTTTCAGTTAAAATATCAGAAATATTGATTTAAATTGTTGACAAACGACATCTGATTGTAAAGTAAATTTTTCATACCCTTCTTAGTATGTTATTCTTGAAGAAATACATTTTTTATGTGTTTGTGTACACTAAAAATACTTATTTATCTTCTGATAAAATCAAATAAATATGAATCGATACGATAATAATTCAACAAATTTAATTCTTGATAAAATAAAATAGATAAGGTGATTAGAGTTAGTATTAAGATAGATATGGTTATTTAGATATGAGACATGATGCCTATCTGAAAGAGATGAAAAAAGAATAGAGACGTTTGAGATATGATTTTACAGAAGAATCTTAGGAATATCCTGAGTCTGAGTGAGACCACATCTCAAATGGCAAAGTTTTTAACAGAATCGAAAAAAGAAAACACTTACTTATCTCAGAAAGACACCTTAGACGGATTGGACACAAAATGTGTCACGAAAATCTTCTAGAAGAAATAATAGAAGAGACAGTTGAGGAGACAAATCAGAGGGGGCGTCCACGTCGAGAACACCTCGACATTCTGTGCGAGTATATTATGAGCTGCGGATCGTATGAAGAGCTGAAGATGTTCGCAAATGATAGAGCACATTGGAAAGAAAAATGCAAGACTATGCTACAAATTACCCACAGGATTCAAACCAGAAAGAGAGAGAGAGGGAGGTTATTCTGATATTACATTTTAAAAGTTTTTGTTTAATTTAACTATTACTCATTTTTGTATAATATTATCTGGACAAGTTTAAATTTTAATATTGTATATTTTGTGTAATTTTTGTTGAAATTAATGAAAATTACACAAAATTTTAAATGATGTATTTCAAAAATATATCATTTAGAATCAGTGGCTACTCCCCAGGTTGCCTATAAAAAATCGACAAAAGTAGTGCAACTTAGTACCTAAATACCGACACAATGGATATACAAAACTAGCATTCGTGTTTAATTAATTATTAAGTAGCTATTTTTGAAACAATTGAGTTATTTTTGAAATAGCGTGTAGATGTGCTCACATAAATATGTAAAAATCACATTACTTGTATGTCAGTTATAAGATATGGATCTTAACTATCGATAAATATATTTTTAACTCATGTTTTACAAGCATTATGGCATTGAAAATATTATTGTACCCTACTGTTCACACATTTAAATGTCCTCAAGGTTAAATAGAAGATTTGCATGTAAAAACAACTTTTATTAATTACTGAGTGTTAAAATATTTTAATAATTAAATATTGTGTTTGCTGTTACCATTTAACTTATAAAGAAAGGTTAAGGACAAATAATAAACCTACTCAAAATAAAACTATTTCATTGTCTACATAGATATTTCATAAGATTCCAAAGAATCTTCCAAAGAATCCAAAGATTCCGAAGAATCTTACGATATGTAAGATCGTAGGCATTCACAGTTGGTGTTTTTGCCCATCAGGCCACGGTCGTACAGTCCGGAGCATTTAATACATAATTCTACTGTATTTTAATTCCGTAGAGTAACAGAGTCGATCAAAAGATTTATTACCACTTTCATGTGACATCTCGCCTGCGTGTCATTTTGTACTTCACAATGATTTGTGTTTCAAGAGCTTCTGCTTTCATCATTACAAAACCTAATTTATTTCGAAAACAGAACAAATACTCATACTTCTTTTTTTGCATTTTTGCAACCTTCTATCGACAATTAATGTGGTTGAGTATTTAAGAAACGTAAAAACAAAATTATTGAAAAACACTTTTCCCTCATATATCGCTTCATGAATAATAAAGGTAAAATCGTTTCAAGAAAAGCGATACATTTTAAATTGCTATGCTGATATCGATTTTAGATTCTATCTTACCATAGATACACAAAGGCAGTTAAACTTAATATAAAATATTTAGTCTCTAGAAATTATAAACACGGTCACTATTAATTCATCTATTTATGTATTAATATTTTGATATTCCAAGATTTGGGATAATCAGAGCAAAGTCATTGTATTCAAATTCACTCGAAATTCTCTGACGTGGAATAGGCTGTCTGCCTGCTAAGGATCGTAAAAAGGCGCTAAAGAAAGAAACCTTTCAGCATTATTATTATTATTAAAAAAATAACTATGCATCCTATATAATGTATTCAACATCTTCAATTCAACGACGAGGTATGCCACCCATCTTGAATGTCTTAAAATTTATTGGTACGAAGAAGAGGACTTAGTAGTAAAAGGAAGTATTAAAAAAAAACAAAGAAAAGGTCTCCTACTTATTTCTGTAAGTTTTCGACGCCTTGCAAAATACAGGAATTCGAAAAATATCCCGTATACCATACGAGCTATACGAAACGTTTAAACTTTTATTGATGAGGACGATTTTTATGTTAGTCCGCTGGATACTCTAATTATGGGAAATTCCACGATGGTATGTATGTATGTATCAATATAGAACTAGTTATCCGTAAGGAATTACATTCTCTTTGATAATCTTATTTCAGGATTTGACCTAAAGAAAAATAACAATTACGAAAATCTTATCAAATTTATAAGTAGGTAGGTACTTTCGAAGACAATAGCATGTAGATCATATCCCAAATTTCTAGCTTGTGTGTCCAGCACCAAGAATGCTTCTCTCAGGCAAGACTCGGATCTTGCAATATTCCAATACTTGTATGGATATATGAAGGATGTGCCAGTGGTGTCTATTTTAACATCTCTCATGACATTTTACATACCTACATATAATAATATGCCATCTATTTTAATATGCGAGAAAAGCAGTGTATGAGTTAGTGAATAAAGAATTGTATGCGTCATGTATGCGACTGTCAACTTGTTGACAAAATTTTCCATTTCATTGCATTCCCCTTTATTTCAAGATAGTATAATGCATCGTCTTATATGATGTAAGTTTATTTGTAATGCATTTTATATTACTAGTTGCAGTGCTCAAGCCATCTTCAATTATTTATAGTTGCGTGTTGTGAAGTATTTAGCTTCGTAGAGTACATATGATTAAACTGTCAGACCGCTGACATTGCATACGGTATTCTTTTTTACATTATTAAATTGCAAACAGGCATAATGTTCTTTTTGTATTGTTCCAGTATGTTCTAAGACTTTTATTCAACAGTTGTAATATTGTATATTTACGGTGTTAAATAACATAAAGTTTGTTCTTTAAACATTCATTCATTCAAACCGTCATGCCATTTTTCACGCCATGGGATAGATAGAGGGTCAACTACATGTAATAAACATAGCATAATAATGATATGTTATGGGATATTTTATAAAAAAAACTGCCTTTTATAAGGCACAAGAAAAAGAGTGGAAGATTTATTCTTTGTAGACGACTCCGCGGAACATTTACAAGCGACTAGAATAAAATTTTAACTATATCTGTCAACGTTTTGAGATATTTTTTAACGGAAACTTTGTAGGTACCTACTTTATACAAAAAGAGTTTTACCAAATTTTATGAAAGAAATATTGATAATCTATAACACATTGAAGTTTACTTGTATGTTTAGGTCAAGAAACACATCAACCGATGCTGTTTCTGAAAATATGAATTCACTGAGTATTTTCCTGGTTTCAATTCTCATGTATGACTTTATATGGCTCACAATTACAACCTTTGTGTAAACTTACGCTGTCTCTCATATGAACTGTCTGAGGATAGTTGTTGAGAAGATATGTGATGATGTCTCTGTAGTCATAGTAGACAGCTTTGTGCAGTAGTCCAACACCAGCTCTGTCTCTGCACAACGCCAGGCGTTTGCGCATTGAGTCATTTTCTAGAATATCCTGAAAATAAATTGAAGAAATTTCTTAAATTATCTAAAAAGTTATAAATAAAGTGAATGTCTTGATTTTATATTGGCACGGAGAAGACAGCTTGCATATTTTATATGCAGCTGGTCTGCTGGCTACCCCACTTGTGGGATATGCCGTGATGGTATAGATAGATAGATAGATTATAAATAAAGTGTAAATTCGAAGTTCGAATCCTGTCTGCTTGATTATCAAACATTTATACCACCACGGCTTTTCATACAAGTAGGGTAGCTAGCGAAGCACATTTTTAGAGGACACTCCAAACTTAACACAAAAGAGTGGGAGATATATTCTTGGGACTCCATGGGACTAAGCATGTAAATACTAAAGAAATAAAGCTTGAAAATTGTGGTTAGGTAGATGGAAAACAAATAATATGTCTGTAGACGGGATTGATATTCAATAATTTTAGCTATTTTCCAAAGAAAAGCATTTATGTCGTAATTTATTCAGCACATTGGGGATTATTTAGAGTATGGATTTACCATTCATAATTATTTAGTATCAGCATGTTAGGAGAGTATGATAATTATGATTTATGGTGTTGTAAAACACCTGTAACTTAAGTTAAGTAATAAGGGTGAATTATTTAAATGTAAATCATAAAGTACTCAATGTCAATGCCACATCCGTAGCACGCAACGAGTTTTGTTCACTATAAATAATATTAGTAGGAACTACGTAACTCGTAAGTAAATTTCTACAAAATCACTTTTCTGTAGATGTCGACTAAGGTAGACATGGCTAACACTACGGTCAACATTATCTTATCGAAATAGGAATTTGTTTTTTACATATAAACATTTAAAATTAAGCATTGAAATGGATCTTAATAGTATGAAGATCGATTGTATTGAAAAGAAAAGCTTTACAGGAGATATGTGTCACATTCGGAAGTAAATAGGTAGATATACAATTCGTCTTTTATAAAGAAAAATATAAGACTAAGATGTATTATAAAATATTACACTATGTCAAAATCTTATTGATGCTAAACTGTTGCAGAAATGCTTTTTGCATACAATGATAATGGATTTTAAGCAGAATTAAGTTTATATTATATCATATTCATTTTTTATTTCACCAAGACGTGAAAAACTTAGCTATTTTACATTATATAGAGGATGTACTTACACAATATTTACATTTGGGTATTTAATACTTTTAATTTTGAGTTCGTCGGTAGCCTGGAGGTAGAGTCTTGGCCTTCAGAACAAGGGGTCCGTGGTTCGATCCCAGGTGCCGGCAAACTCCCCTTTCACAGCACAAGCTTTTAGCTTAGTGTGAAAGGTGTATAAGGTTGTATTTGGGTTTATAACAAACCCAGATATATCTTTTATAAAAAAAAAAAAAAAATTGAAGGATTTTTTAATTCTTAATAACAATATTGTATATTATTGTAATGATTGTCAATTTTTTTTCAATACAGTTTTGATTCTAAGTATAGTATTCAATACAAATAAAAAAAAGAAACTTTTTAGATAACGAATATGAGTTAATTGTGAAGTCCAAAAATTCCCGTAATATTATCACAATAAACAATATGCTCGTGTCGTGTAGGTAGTTGGTCGGTAGCAGAAGGAATCGAACCAGGGTTTTTTTTTTATTTTTATTTTTTTTTTATTTTATTTCACAAACAGTTATAACACAAATGACAATACACAGACAAAACAATTACAATTAATAAACCAGCAAATCAAAGGGATCTTTAGATTGAAAGTCCGTGACTCTACCATCGGGTTATCAGCCGCCTCAAACAAGTAACTATTAGGAATAGGACTATGGAAGCTAGTTACTCTGTATAAATTTAATATAAGTACGTAATAATAATTTGTAATCTTGATATGGCCTGGCCAGGAGATTAGGCACCGCAACTACGATCTTAGAAATTCTACGATAAACGTCGCATTTACCCTTAAAATATACCAAAAATATACAACATTATAATTTAACCTATTTTTAAGGTTAACTTTGTATACAATATGATTAAAGATACTCATTTTAACACTGTAGGTGGTGTAATCTGATAAAGAACGCTTATAATAAAGTACTCGTAAGAATAAGGAATGTTATTTCAAATTATATTACAAGGGTCATGTTACAAAGTAAAATTGATTAAAATGTACCTATGTGTTTACAGTGTCTACTCATAAAAATGAAAATTAAATATATTATATTCCATTGTAGGTTTATTTAGGTTCAAGAATATAATTAGAGAGACTTTAATGGCCGGTTTCAATAACCTATCTATCCGTGACTGTCAATTGAAATGTATGATTTAAAATATAGAACACAATAGATTTCAATCGACAGTAGCGGATAGATAGATTATTGAAACCGGGCATAAATCGATAGTTTCGGTCGACCGTTTCCTTAGATTCTATTATACTATAACGGCAATTATTACAAGTGGGGTAGCCAGTGGATCAACTGCTTGCAACAAATATAGAAGCCTTCTTCTCCGTGCCAATAGAAGTGAAATCATTCAGGATGGGAGTCATACCACATCGCTGAATAGTCTTATATGTGAGGTTTTAGGGACAATTGCCTTGTAGATACGAGACACTAAAAAAATTGCAGAACATCAAAGAAATGATCGAATTTAAATTTCAACCTTTGGAAAGTTTTGAATTTTTTATATTTTATTTAGAAAACTATCATTTCACTGTTACATAAGATTTAATGTTTATATACATTTTATAAACATTTACGTACCTACATAACATAATATATGAATAAATTGAGTTTTTTTTTCATATAATCCAAACCAGCGCGTATACAAGTGGATATTTTGAAGTCCTTTTAAGGTAGGAACATAATGTTCATCAAGGCGTATTTTTTCAGGACGTTTAATTAATGATTCGTGTAAAACGTATATCTTTCCTATCATCGTATACAATTATTTATTAGGGAACGAGTACTGTAATTATATTTAATTTCTTTGAATTTATATTTCATTAAAAGGCGGAGTAAAAGTGTGTTCCGACGTTTTTAATTGTTTTTATTTTGGGATAGTTAATACATAATTAAAACCTTTGTTGTTTTGTTTGAAATTTCAGCGACTACGTTTACTCATATTCTTTTGATTCCAATATAGGTAGGTCCCTACACCTTGAATTCATAATAATTATATGTAGAATTATTGCTTGTAATCTACGTATTTTTAAGAATAATTTTTAAATACTTAAAATATATGTACATGTAAAAATTTGTAATTTTATTAAATGTTCATAATTTATTAATCTGTCCCAAGTAAAGCACCAACCAAGCAAACTCTTAAGCATCCTGCATTCTGTCCTGTCAATTACAGTTGAATTTTTACGAGAAAACACTGAATAGATTTTTTTTTATTAAAATTAACACCGCTAGTGATTTGAGTTCTTAAACAAAGTAAAGACACAATTTTTCGAGAGAATTATGTTATTTATAAAGTTTAATTTTTATAGACACACATTTTTCAAGTACAGTACATTTTATGTAACGATCGTAATGGAAAATTCATTTAAATAAAGGCGGTATATTATACATATTTGTTATGTTATGCTTAAATTATGATGAGACAATATAATTATTTACTTATTTAATCCGCCGACTGATGTCACTTATATATATAATGAGTTACAATCCATTGGATTGGTCTGCAACTGGATGTCACTTACAACACATTAATTTAAAAAATAATTATCACAATAGCTTACTTTCATTTCTTTCAGCGATCCTTCTGTAGCGGCAAGATGCAGAGATTCACATTTAGCTATTAATTTAGGCAGGTCTCTGAGGAAGGTTCTTGCTTTCACTCCGGGAGCAGCGAGGCCTAGAAGGCGATGTGCATGCCCTCCGAGTGCAGCTTCTCGTAGGCGCTCCACGTCGCCACCACGCGCCCATTTACGAGCGTCCAATACTGAAAAATAAAAATAAAATCATAAACTTTTAGAACGTCTTTTTTTGTTGTTTTTATGAACGTTATTTTTAAGTTCTGTGTTTTATGCATGCAGGAAATTAAAGAAGAAATTGTGTAATGCATAACTATGTATTTACATTGCTAATTGTTAATATTTAAAGCTTTTTTTACAAAATAGACTGTTTTGTATTTAGAATTGTTTTTGAAAAGGCAAAAAAAAGCTCTCGTCCAAAGAAGCAAAAGAACAGAATCTTGTATTTTTTGTGAAATAGGTACAAAATATTAATTTTCTGTTTTGATAACAACGATGAGAAAGTATGTAAATATTGAAACAAAGAAATGCAATTAGTATGGCTCACTTACAAAACGTAAACTAAACTACTCGTTTAAGCGAATAGAACTGTTTGCATGGTTTGACAATAAAGGCAACATGAAGGCTTTTCTATTGTATTATTTTAATTCTTGTAGGTGCCTTATATAATTCTCCATAGAGATTTTATAACATAGGGTGAGTACGTTTTCAAAATATTTTTATAGTACTATAAAAGGGTGAGAAGTTTTCGTGGAAAACATGTTCATTTATTTATTTATGACATAGTCTCTAGGCGACATAGATTGATAGCGGGATTTAACCACGGGATTTTCAGGCTAAAAATTTGAAGCAATTGTTTATCAGATGACTTCGTGATTGAACTTGGGCCGTGAAGTTTGAGTTTATTAATTTATTTGCATTTATACAATTTTACAGGGTACATTATGTAAAAACAGGTATTTTAATCCGGAATATAAACTCACAAAAACAGATTTATCGTAAAATAAAAATACAATAAATGCTTTTTTGAAATGATGATAGTGTCGAATGAGCCATTAATTAAAAAAGGATTCCTTATTTACTTTTTAACATTGCAATTGGGAATACGGGAAAGAGCTAAATCTCTTCCATTCAGTTCCAGGACAGATATTTCCTACTTAGCTCACTTACTAAAACAATTTTTGGTATTTGCTAAAGAACAAATATAGAGTTTATAAAAAAAATGTGAAAGTTTCAATTAAAATATCATTCCATATTTCTATTGGTCACCCCATAACGAATGCATGTGAAGATTACGTTTAAAATTATATAAACCTCATATATACGTGCATTGAATGTAGGTACAATTGCATTTATATGCAATTTAAAATGTACGTATGAAATGAATTTATTTTACAACTACATTTATGACTATTTATTACATCGATGTATGAATGTTAATATTATAATTAAGTCCCCACGTACCTAATAACGAGATATAATGTCAGATTATATGCGAACGCATATATGCATATTTTATCGATAATCTGCATGTTTTCATCATTTTTTTTAAATAATTTGTAAATTGTATAATTTTTGTAATTCAATTATATATTTTTTTATTATTATTTCTTCTCAATTTTTAGATGGCGTGATTTTAAACAAATCTTGCATATATGCATATTAGAATGGATGTTATGAAAGTTCGAGAGAAGTTAAGGAAGACCCCAAAAGAGATGGATGGATTACGTTGTTCGAGTGTTCGTAAAGAAGTAGATAAGTAATAAGATGGCTTATATTCAACTGTGGAGATATGAGGGATAATATTGAAAGGACCCTCCACACACCCGGATATCTCAGGAGTCAAAGACTCCTATTTATCCGCACTTGCAAACAAAAAAATTGTCCTCACGGGCGAGCCATATGGGCAGCCTGAATGGCCGGCCGGCCAAATCCGCCTCGTAGGAATCTTTTAAACTACTGTAAAACTTTCAATATCCCCTTAAGGTAGAGAAACACCAATATTTATATTTTTATTAAAATAATACAAGGATCCGAAATAAACACATAGAAAAAAAAATAACAATAAGTATACCCAATAATCAAAATTTGGTACAAAAAGCAGAAATATGATGTCCAGAAACTTTTAAGGATCCAAGATAGAGAGCGCAGGGGTCACCGGTACCAGAGTAATGTGAAAACTATTCTCCCTCCCGAAGGGGACATCCCAACCAATGCTACTCTCCACCAAGGGAGACAGGACGCACAAGAACGAAAAACGAGTTCGCCACACGAAAAACCGCACTCCAAATCAAATCAACCTGCAGATTCACCCGCGTCTGCCGGAGGTAAACCCGGCAAACGCAGGAGGTCCCACCTAGATACCCAGGTATCTACAAACTTTCTGAAGGCTCTAAAATTCTGAGGACACAACAGAACCTCACCAAACCAAATAGGTCTGGGAGTCCCTTCACTCATTTCCTCGAACATCAGATCCCTAGCATCCGTCATCACCGGACACACCCAAAGGATGTGGTCCGCATACTGCTTCCCCATCCCACAAACACACCACGGGCTCTCCGAAAGCCCAAGATCAAAAAGCTTGCCCCTCAGGTCGCCGTGGCCCGTCACCAGCTGGACGGAAAAGTGGTCGAAGGACAGGAAATGCTTTCTCAATCGTTCACAAACATCTGGGAGAAAACTGTAGACTAATCTAGCAGTCCTCCCCCTATCCCATCTATCCTGCCAAACTTCCATCGTTTTCTGCCGCACCCTGCTGACTGCCCTATTAAATCCCCTTATTCCGGGTTCTGCAACAACAGACATATCGAAATGTACAACGTTACCGTCCGCCTTGAGCTTACGCCTGGCCACACAATCTAAGATTTCCAAGTCGGCTGGCAGCACACCAGCGATGACTGGGAGGCCATCGCTAGCTGCAGTCCGATACGCACCTGTGACAGCGAGCAGCGGGAGTCTTTGCCCCCTCAAGACCGCCGCCGACACAGAGCCAACCAATAGCCTATGCGACCAAACACGAGCAGCATACGTAGCCTGAGCCACGTATGTCGCCCGATATATGGTCCTCACAGTGCATGATCTAAGGCCCCATGTACCACGACTTAGTCTGCGGAGAGTGAAAAACAGCACTCCCGCTTTTTCGGCCGTCGCTCTTACATGTGGAAGAAAGGAAAGGCCTCTGTCTAGAACAACACCAAGATAACGAACTTCGTCAACCACCTTTACAGGTGATCCACTCATCCGCAAAACCGGGTTCCTCCTTCCAAGCGAGCCCTTCAACCACATAGCAGAGGTCTTGCTCGGCGAGAAGACAAGCCTATTCACACTGCCCCATGTCAAAATGCGATCGATCGCGAGTTTAAATTTGCTCTCGATGGCGGATCTCGTGTTGCCAGACAGCAAGAGAAGCGCGTCATCTGCATATGCAAAAATTGTACAACCAGGCGGAAGATCCACTTTTAACAGATCATCAAACAGGACATTCCACAGAAACGGTCCAAGGACCGAACCCTGCGGGCAACCCATGTCGACAATCCGTTCTACTATAAGCCCCGCATGTGTGATTATCACTGATCTGCTGCCAAAGTAGCTGCTGACGAAGTCGAACAGCCAACGAGGACAGCCTCGCATCTTCAGCTTCGTCAAAATGATAGGCCAGGGATAATAGTATCTTTATTTTATACTATACCATCACGGCATATCCCGCAAGTGGAGAAGCCAGCAGACCAGCCGCATGTAATAAACATGATGGCTGTCCTTTCTCTGCTAACAAAAATGAAGACATTCAAGATGGGTTGCAAACCTCATCGCTGAATTAAAGTTATTTTTTCGAACACCTGCCTTCTCCAGGACACTTGAAAACTTATGAAAAAGAGTGGGAGGCCAATTCCTTGCCGTGTGCTCCAAGGAATTATTTAACTAAGTATCTATAAGTAGTAAAAATATTTTATGGAAGTTGTTATGCATTTTGAATTGTAAAGAGCCTTAACTAAAAAACATATGTTTTGACTAATATACGATGAAAAGGAAATAAAATAAACAATCGCCGTTATCTGCATTTTAACATCCCTTTTGTCGCCGTTCTGCCCTCCCCTATATAATAGTGATACAATTTTAAGGTTAAAGCCACATTTTTATCACTAAAATGGTTTCCTGAAATAGTATCAAATACTTACAGCTGAAATACCTACTATATATCATTACCATGAAACTAAAAAAAAATACAGATAATTATTGTGGTTGATTTCTTTCTATACCATCCGTCATCTCCCACAATTGGAGGGGGATGAGTAAAAGTGGATAGCCACCCCCTAGGGTCTCGAGAATAGTGAGAAAGTAGGCAAAGTTAATAATAAAATATAAGAATAGTATGGAGAATCGGCATCAAAATGGCAAGCTGTCCCTCACTAGAAAATAGGCCTGTAAATATAAAGTGGCTCTGAAATTGTTGAACAAAAACAAGAAAAACGTGAAATATTTCAAATTCCTACACCAAATAAAAAAAAACACGACGAGGGGTAAAAAATATACAAGGAGCAATGGCCAAATTGTGAAATGTGAGATCTAACAAAAGAGTTTTTTAAACTTTAAATTTCAGGCCGAGATTCTTCCTCTAGGCTACCGATGAACTTTAATACGTGTAATTATTTAAGGTAGGTAATTAATAAAGAAGTCTATAAAACCATATAATCAGCTAATATATTGAAGGTACTCAACATTTAAATGGATTACACATTATCTAATCGTTTATGATATATGTTCACTTTAAAAAAAAAACATTTTTTATTTTTTTTCCAATACATTGAAATGCTTCTAAAGTTGTGTGTCATTAGACAACCTGGTCGCGATACTTAATATCGTTATTGCATGAATGTTAAAACGATATCTGCAACTAAAACGAATGTTGCGATATATTGTTGCATAGTACATACTTGTCCACTTTTGACCTAATGTTAGATAATACAATGTAATATTATTATATCTACGTGTTTTGAGTGTGATGTAATCGAAAAAAATATTGAATTAATTCTTGTAAATAAAAGAAAGGAGAAACCACAGATCGACATCACCATCATCATTTCGCCCTTCAACGCTACCTTCGGGAGAGCAGAGCAGAAGCCAGCCTCTTCCATCAAGAGCATCTCTGCTCTACTTGAATCACTTTTTGGTGCCATGTTTTAAGAATGTCCAATTTACAGACCTTTGCTGACATCAGAAATTCAAGAACATCAACGTTTTTTTTTAATTTAATGTTATTATGATGAAATAATATAACAAATATATTTCTACTATATATTATGACTTATTATTATAGAGAGATGTTTTTCGTCTCATAAGGACATTGTCAATCAATCAATGTATATAGGTATGAATTCAGTCGGTTCGGAATGTTTTTTTCTATTTAATGGAAAAATAGGTAAACGGAATAATTTAGTTATTAGAGAATTTATATAAAGTATGAAGTTTTTACATATTTAATTAGTAAATCGTAAAGTTAATGTGATCGAAATCGGCCATCAATAAAAAAATGTAGGTGCTCCACCAAAGTAGGTAATGAGTTTACCATATCATATTTTATTCTTTTTAAAGTATTTACTTAACTAACAAACTCGTTTATGTGTCACATATAAAGTGATAGATATGTATATATGTATATAGATATGTAGAGACAGGTTTATATTTTTTAAAGGTTTTCAATAATGTTGTTATCGTTAATATATATTTATAGACACCCGGCGGCTAGTGTCTAGACTTTTCTATTAAAAGTAAACAAAATTGATTGTTTTTCAAGCTGTTAAAATTACGTAGGTGTAATTGTTCCGTACAATCTCCGATTAAAAGGGGATTTCATTCTTTCCTAAATGTTATTATCTATGAGAGCGTTCTGTAAAAATCAGGTATTTGTGAAATGTCACTTGACTATACATTCACCAGTGATGAGGTCCTATACTTTCTTCTTCTACTCGTGCCTTATCAGGTAAACGTTACCTCTGCAAAGGCCTCTCTATCCTGTGCCAGTCGAAAGAAACCCTCCGCACACCCCATTCCAGTCCAGTGTATTAAATTGGACAGTCATGAGGTCTGTCTTCTGCTTAGACCACGTCGTCTTTCAAACTTTCCCAATAATATGAGTTGCAGGATTTAATATTTATTTTTGTTGACACGCAGAATTTGCATGTTATTACATGCAACTAGGTTACGATACCCTTCATGTGGAAGATGCTGTGACGGTTGATATCAAATTTTATTTATGTAGTGTTCTATACATTATGACCTGGTTGTAATGCCGTAGAAGTTGGTTTAATAATTTTAATAAGCAATCAGGTAATTGATATACCTACCTTCGAAAAAAGAAATTTTGATTTTTAAAGTTAAAGAATTTCAATAAAAAAAGAAAGATTATTGATATTACATAAATAGATTTCCTAGAAAAAGTAATTGTTGGTGGAAGTAATTATTTCCTCCAATCTCCTAATCCAAAATCTGAGATTCATCGAATGAATATGTATCAAGCAAAAACTTTTATATGTTAGATTAGATAGCAAAGATAGGAATGCTTTTCCATAAGTAACAACCATGACATCAATGCATTTAAACCTTCATGGGCTTAGGTGTACTGAAGTTATAAATTCGTGGTTTATTTTTACTATTAGTCACAATATGTATTACAATATACTTCTGCGTTGAATTATAGGTAATCGTCTAGCCATATGTGGTGTGATATTATTTATTTGACAAATATATAAAGGGATTGACGATTTGTGGACATTAACAAAGTACGAAGATTTATTCAGGTGAAGTATGAAGATTTATACTAGACAGACTGACCCGATTTCTTAACCCCCAAATTATTTGATTACATACTTTTATTTAGATTAAAAACTGGAAATTATCGAGAAAAAATATTAATTTTCTTTTATGGAATAAAAAATGGTAGGTAATTTTCAAAAATAGAACAAATTTTGAATTTTTTGCCACGTACTTTTTAACTGTAATTATTGCTAACAGCATGATTTAAAGAAAACATTTATTAACAAATACAGTTTTAACTTCATACATCATGCATATATGTATTACCTCATACAATAGTTAATTGCAAAAGTAACATCGATTTACATACAGTTTTGTATATTAATATAGATAAAATTAAAAGAAAGGTAATCGCATTACCAAAAGAAGTAATTATTTTTTTATAGATATATCTGGGTTTTGTTTGTTATAAACCCAAATACAACCCTGTACACCTGTCACAATAAGCTACTAAAAGCTTGTGACGTAAACGGGGAGTTTGCCAGCACCTGGTATCGAACCACGGACCCCTTGTTCACGAGGCCGAGACTCTACCTCCAGGTTACTGACGAACTCGTTATCCTGATTTTTATCCTAATAAAAATAATATAACATTTTTCTTGAAAAGTTATTAAACAAAATTATATGACGAAAGAGAAAAAGCAAAGAAGATGCCACAGTTTTCCTGAAAAACCCCAAGTGAATACATAAAAACACCAAAAATTTGTGTGAGACTATTTACGTAAAATAAATTAGGTACAAAGTACCTAAACACTTTATAAATAAACTTAATCATAAAAGAGGCACTTTATAATTGATAATAAATATGCTCATTTATTATAAGTTGATTTTCAAAAATAATAAAACATGATTTTAGTATAAAAACTATAATCAATTTATAAACTATTAAAATTATTCATCAGCATAACCACCTGAATACATAACAGTTAGTCACCTACAAATTGTAAGAATAAAATCATAATAAAAAAATCAAGTTCTGTGCATCGCATTACGAATATGTTGAAATAACATGGCATCGCAATGTCACGCGATTCTGAATGGCTACTATCACAAACAATAATATTAGGTAGACGCTATGTAGACTGTGGAATATTATATGTACATTATGGATAATTATTTTATGAACAATAGACCATTAAAGGTCACGTGGTCTTGTCTATGGATTTGCTTTTGCTTGGGGGGCAAACAGTCAGATTGCGCAAATCATCCTTGTAAGATGTTATGCCATAAGAGAAAAAAAAGAAAGTCAGACGACAAAATAATAACAAAATCGACACTGACAGTTTCTTTGATTATTAGGTATTCTTTAGGCGTTCCACCTAATATTACACCGTAATCATCTGTTGTGTTGGGATGCCTGATGCCCCTCAATGATTTTTCTGTGACGTCATCCTTTAATGGTCTATAGGTGAACTCGAATTTTTCCTCAATCACTTTTTGTGTTGGATACGAGAAATATTTCCAAAGAAGCAAAAGATACTTCACTTAATAGTGCTTAAAAGAAGTAGGAAAGACGCCAGTTTATATTTAAACATAGATGTTGTATTAAGTCACATTCCACCGTATAAAAATTATATTTGCGTGCTGTACTATTTGAAAGAGGGGATGTAAGAAACTACGTAGCTTGATCACGTCGTCCTCTGTTTATTGATTGTATCTGACTTGAATATTTACCTTTTATGTACCTAATTGTTTGTTATCAATAAACAGTAAAAAATGAATAAATAAATAAATAAATACAATTTTCAAGAATGAACGGTCGTTAAGTGATTGAAATCGATGTGCATGTATGATAAACTCTGTGAATATGAAGGAAGTGAAAGAATGTAAGGAAAGAACAATGTGCATTTTGTCCTTTCTGCCTAACTGTACAAAATTTGCAAATGAGTTTAATGTATGCAAACAAATTCATCGTCGAAATTTCATTGAATTCTCCGATAGATTTCTCACACATATCCACCATTTGAATATCGACTTGCATAAGTGTTTGTAAGAATATACTGTATTATATATCTACATATACAATGATTATGTACATACGTATGTAATATCTACGTAGCATAATGGAGCCAATACTAACTTCCGGACATTGAATGGTAGTTTCCTTCCGCCACATCCGCCCCCTGGTAGCTAAGCTATGTTCTAATACACATTAGCAATTAATTGATATCAACAGTCATATACCTAATATTATGTGCGTATTGTTAGTGATATACGTTATAAAATAATCTATTTCACATATTGCAAATTTATAACTTCGGAAATGGAAGGAAACTGAAAAAATCAACTGTTTTGACAATCTTAATTAAACTTGTTGTTTTTTTGTTGTAAAATTTTGTGTTGAATGTAAGAAAAGAAAACAAAACAAGAAAAATTGCCGCATATCGTTTAAAAAATAAAATGGTTTCTAAAGATTTTACTGAAATAGAGTGAGCCCGAATGTTTTTCTAAGGGGTTGGGAGCTGTCAACTTCAACGATTTCTATTATTTTATTTTTAGATACGTTTTCAGTAAACCACTCAGTGTATAAGTATGTATTCAACTAACATTCAGTCGTTTCTATCTACCTTGCAATGAAGTTGAGTGGGTGTATAAATTTTTATGCTAATACATCATGAAATTTGAGAGAATTGATAGGTGAGTCAATAGAGACAACAACTCATATGCATAATACATATTATGTTGGTGTTGAATCACTTAGTTCATGTTTGTGCAGAGTTCATGACATTTCAACTCAACTCATGACATTTAGATACTCTAAACTCTACATTATGAAAAATCTATCGATAATGACAAACATACATTCCAGATGTTACTTCGTGTGAAAATATCATTACAAACACGTCATAAAATGATGTTGTATTCATAAGCAGATTTTAAAATGTCGATTATACTCGTACTGTTTAACCACGAATATTTCTCATTAGTTGATAGTCTCTTTGTAAACCATTAAGTGCAATCATAATTGTCCAGATAAATTGCTCGCTAAAGTAATATTAATCAAATGTTTATCGATCAACTGTCAAAATGATGTAACGTTGCAAATTAATAGTTCATTTATGAGTGGATAGCTTTAAAAAAAATCATCGATCATTGCAATATTCCATGTTTATTAATTAAGTGCAATGAACTCTTCCTCTCTCTCTCTATAGGCAGTGAATATTGTAATTGGGTATTTTTTATTGCTATGTAAAATTATGAATTGCAACTAACAGAGAATGAAGAATGAAATTAGTAATATTAAAAATAAATAGGAACATGAATAATGTTACTTTTTTTATCCTAGTCTCAGACTAAAAAAAGAGTTGGAATCGATTAATTGGAAAAGGCTTTATAAGAAGCTTTTTTTCTGCGATATGTATTTTTATAATATTAAAAAAATATGAAAGGATTTCATGGAAAAAGGGAAAGTTTTGTAATCAAAATATTGTATTAAATATCTTTGTAAACATTCATTGTGATTTATATTTATATATTCCCACACACTTGAGACTAGCTAGCTTCTAATGATACATTATACGTAATTCGATGTATTTTGAAAAGACAATAATATTCGTACATTGAACGAAATAAAATGTTAACATCATTCTTAGGTACTTTTTTAGGTAAGTTATCAACTGAACAAAAGTGCGTCGTGTTATGTAGCAAAGGATAAAATAGAATTTAAATTCTTTAAACGAAATTATTGTCAATTTTCTCGAACATTCTCGCATGTCTCTGCTATTTATCACGATATCAAATACTTATTGTTCAATTAAATGTTTATTGATCCGAATAGTATTCTATGTACGCAGTAGCCATGAGGCTTGATATTAAATTTATACTTTTATTATATTATGTAGATAAGCTAAAGAACAGACGGACTTCATAACTACGTTTGATATAATATGTAAATCAAGTTTAGTATTCTGTAATAATCAATAGTATAGACATGTAATTTTGAACAGATACTCAATAATTTATGTGTCTACATGTACAAGTTTCTACATATAACTGTACAGAAAGGCCAATCGTCTTACTGTCTATATAAACGGTTATGCCTATTGTAGAATCATAACTCTTATAGTTTGGTAGTAAATGAGACGTATAATAATAAGTTTTCCATATAAATATTATGAGTTATGGAGACTTTTCATAAGAATGATAGATAAGACACTTTTTATCACTAGGATGCGTCACTTGATATTCATATACATTGCCTAAATAAATAAAACTAGGTATCTTTTTTCACTTCAACTTTTGAATATTAATTCACAAACCAACAACAAGTCACTTTGTGACAAAGAATAAGTAATAATATACTATAGATATTCTAAACTAATTAAAGTTTCTATGTGTGTTTTGTAGTATTTGTAAGTATACTTATTTAAAACAAGTCAATATTTTTAAGTTATTTTTCATTCAGCAATTATGTGATGCCAATTTCATATTTACTAGTCTATTATTCTAAGTTATGTTTTAATAACAATCTTTTGCAAGAAAAAAAGAAAAAAAAGATCATTCTCATAGATAGGTGAGTACTAGGCTCATCAACTATTTCAAATTGATATAATAAGTGAACGTGTGCTCGCATTATAACAATGAAATGTTTTGATGCGTAGGTTGCAGGTAATATTAAACAAATTACTTTTAAAAATAGTTATATTGATTGAAATCATTGGGCAAAGTTCATGGTAGGTAATTTAGTATTTAAAAATAAAACTGAATATATTTATCACTATGATTACGAAACTGATAACAAATTGAGTATATACCTGGTACCAAGGCAATTGTATGGACTTGATTAAATAGAAAATAAAGCTTCAAATAAATGTTTCTGAAAAACATATATTCTCTCAATTATATTTAAAACAAATAAGTAAGTACGTATGATGTGAATGGCATAAATTATTTCTATATTCTGGATAATACATATTTTTGATAAAACGGTATGTTTTATATGCTGTACAATATAAAAATTGAAACCACCGATTTTAACGTCTTGATGTAGTAATATTATTCACGGGATTTCTCACTATTAAGGCATTCAGTGAAATAACTGCACTTTACAAACACGCAAGTTGTCATTTCCATGTCATAATAAGTTAAAGCATTCAGGATGGGTGGCGTACCCGTCTTGATATTTTACGAATACCTGCCTCTTACAGGACACTCAAAAACAGAAAAGAGTGGGAGATTTATTCTATACCGGGAACTTCATAGGATGGTAAAAATATTCATAAATTTGGTGATTTATGAATAATACTAATAAGTTTTGCATAGATGTTAATTGAGAGGTGTAGATTCTTTTTTCTAAATTTTTTTTGATATTTTTAAGTTAAATCTTGCTTGCTCCTTTTGAAGTTACTCAACATACCTACATATTTTTATATAGTTTATGTAAGTGGTCAATATTTTTAATATTATGGGAGAGAAGAAATATATCGTAATGTACAAAACAATTATTGTATGTACAAAAATAATAATATACAATATAATGCAAAATAATTCACACAAACTCCGTGAGTACCCGGTAGAGAATTGGTCTCCCACTCTTCTCCGTAAGTTTTCGAGTGTCTTGTAGAAGACAGGTGTTCGAAAAAATAAAGACATTTTACATCTTAAATTCAAGAATGTCTTGATTTTATATTGACACGAAGAGGACAGCTCGCATATTATTATATGCAGCTGGTCTGCTGGCTACCCCACTTGTGGGATATGCCATAATGGTATTGTGGTAGTAACAAAATAATTAATAGATTGAAAGTACCTACTGAAACCACGTGTTCAATAGTTGGGAAAACTTCGATCACAATAACCTCATTTTCTATAACTATTCATTTACACAGTGGGTAAGTTATTATGTACAGTGAAATGAACTGTTGTAAAATGAATACTGTAGGTATTATGTTGACATACCTACGTGTATTATGTAGGTATACATAGGTATATTTAATGTTTATGTCAGGACAAAACCTCGATTACGGTCAGTGGCTGCTTAGAAGCGACAAACATTAAAAAATTATTAACTAAAGTCTTTTTTACATTGACAGACATTTAAATTTTATTAAATTCGTAGACACAATTACTCATCTTAATATCATCTTTATTGAGTAAGAAATTCAGGACAAACAATTGAACAAAAATATTCAATTATGATGTTTATATATAGTTTTCGTGTTCTCTGTAAAAAGCAGGTATTCATAAAATATCTCAATATCATAAGAGATATGCCACCCAATCTGAATGCTATAGCTTTTGTTGACACGGTGAGGATGATTTGCATGTTAATAAATTATTGCAGTTCTTTCACTGGCAACTCCATCCGTGAGAAATACTGTTGATGATTATTAATATTGTTTGAGATTCATTTTTTCAATAGTTTTCATTAATTCACATTATCATCCTCAATTAATTTTAGTTACTCGTATTATGGTTTATACTTTATACTGACACAATTTATGACTAATTAAAGAAAGTGTTACTTTTGTCACGTACATTTCTAAACATCTAGAAGGTACTAGTCGTGTGTGTAACACCACCATAAATGATTTAATGAATTAGAATATTAGATTAATAGCTTTGAACAAAGGAATATTGTCGAACAACTTAAATGTATAAAAGAGATCATGTTATATTTCACAGGTAGACTGAAGTTGTTCAGGAAATATATAATTTTTACTCATAACGTCTTTTCAACGATAAAAAAAATATTTCTTTTTAATAAAGTAAATAGAAAATAAGCTTACATCTTGGTGGACTGTAGTGCACATAAGGGGTATCTATTGGGGCAATGCCCTTGTCAGCCCCTTTTCTGTGTGACAGCATCTCCGGGTCTTCAAGAGTCATCTGTGATAGCAGCTATTGTAACTAAAATCGTATCTGGAACTGGATCCACTGTCACGTTGAAGATTTTTAGATGTTGTCTGAAGATGCAACATCTCTCACAACAGACGCAAAGATATCAATGCATGTTGTGACGGTAACATGGAAACCCTGGAAAATTAAAGATTTGTTTACGGTACACTATCAATTAAAAAATAAATAAATAAATAAATCCAATATTATGTCCATAAAATTATACAGTATACTATATTTTAAACAGATTTAAAATGAAATTCTTGTAAACCATGTTAAAAATATAATGTTGATTAGTTGGTTTAGTATGTGATTATTTCTAATTTATTTATAAAGCAAAAAGATAAACAATGAAAAATAATGATAAAATGTAGATTTACTCATGGTTGGTTCATTATCTGGTTTAATTATGCCGTAAAATTGAAAGTAGGTAATATTAAATCAAGTGAAATTTTGAAATAAAAGCAAAATATTTATGTTCACGATTATAAGGTTTTTATACTTATTAGATTTTTTCTGATTATACCTGCTAATATTGATTTCAGCTAAATTTAAAAAAATTGCATTCTTTAAATTAACACGTGTTCATGTTTACATAAAGGTTCCTTAATATAATATCTCATAAAATAACTCATTATTATGATCGGTGCATACTTACACATTCTTCTATTTATATTTAATGTTTCTCCTTTGAATACACCAACAAAGTTTTCAGATATTCTCATCAATATCCTGTAATATTTTAAAAACGTCTAGATTATTATTCACATATATTATTTATAAATATCGTTTTTTGAAAATCTAAATAATTGTTTAAAAACGTAGGTTACCTAACATCAGAATTAACTAAAAGATATTTATTATTATTTAGTTATGAAGAGAAATTAGTTTTTATTATAAAATATTAATTATTATTATAAAAAATGGTAAAAAAAAACCACTAGAACGTAATTATCACAATTAATATACCATTGAACAGTGTTTCAGTAGTGTTATTGATGTATGGGGAACACAATAATACACCGATGTGTATAGGGTTCGGAGTAGGCTGTGTTTAGCTGATGCTTGATGCCATATGACAGGTGGTATTTTGTTTCAGTGGTGTGCCAAGTAATAAATAATAATATCTAATGATACTGAGTAGGTATCTATGCCACACAAACACCTAAAATACAAACACAACCACTATAGTACTTCTGTGTGGAACTAATGTTTGTGGAGTCACCAACAGACAACCACGTGATAATGACTTAGTACTTGTACTAAATAATACATCAATTGGAGTCATACCTATATACCATACCTTACCCTAGTAGTGTCTACCTATAGATACACATTAGTAAAATATATGTACCTAAAGTAATCCAAGTAGGTACTCAATGCTCCATTTGTAATGTCAGTTACTGTAGTGTGGTATTGTTAAGGTGTGATTTTATTGTTCTTTTTTATGTTGTACCTTGTGGCTGTACTCGTGCTATCATTAGAAAATATTTTAACCTAATATGAGGAGAAGTTAAAGTTGCTATAATTGTTATTGAAAAATTCTTATAATGGAGAAATTGTTTCAACTGACACAGGGCAGAGATTTTCTTATGTTACTGATTTCACTGACTCTTTTTTTCAATTTTAAAGATATATTTGGGTAATATAATTATATTGTGAAAATTATTCTCATACTAAGCAAATATTGTTATTATCAGAAGAAGTAGATTGGCAGCGAGAGGACCTGAATCTGGAAATTCTCGATTTAATAAGCCCCATGACTCCAGAATCACTTTTCATACTACTTCTAAATTTATAAGAAATTTTGTCTTAGTAGTAGGTACATTAAATTATTAAACATATTTATTTTTGAACCAAAAAGTTATGTAGGTATACAAAATAATTTGTGTAATGTAGCACCCTTTGATTATAATGCATGTTAAAGGTAGGAATGTACTTATTTATAACAGACACAAAAAAAGTAATAAACATAAATAGTGTGAAGAACATAGTACCCAATAGTTGATCGGAAACTATATATACCGATGTACTACAATAATAATATATACATATGTATAGGGGAGGAAACCCCTATCTGAAGTTTTACTATATTACCTTGTTTTGTTATAGAAAGAACGACCTACATTTATCCCTTCAAGGTTACGACATAAAATAGACAATATCAAACAGGATTTTTTGGCTATATATATTTTTAAATTTAAGTAAGTTCCAAAGAATATAAAGCATAACACAAAGAACTTTTAGTAGAACAATAACTGACACAGTGGTTATGTACCACACGAAGTATGTCTATAAAATATCCATGAATTCTGGGTTTATTGGAAGACATTGCGCCTTTGCAATAATTACGCCCACTGAAAATTGATTGTATTTTATTTGAATGTATTTCTCTACGAAATTGTTTGAAATCAAGGTACGGTAGAGAATGAATAAATAAACAAAATAAAAGGCAAAGAAAGCTGTTTCAAGAGTATAATAAGGCGATGTCTGTCGCCATAACTATTGGAGTGAAAAGATTTAGGCCAAAGACGGAGAGGGAGTAGTAAAGTATCTGATTATTTTTAAATTAAACTTCTTGATTATATACTACAAATGGTCAATAAAGTTTTATTTATTTACTATTTATTTATTTACAAGTTTAGTTTGTGGTATGATTAACTTATGATTAATTTCAGAATCAGTAAATAATATAATAGGTGTTTTATAACAGTATAAATAACAGAATAAGTATAAAATTACACTTATATATAATTACTATGTAGTACGTACTGGGATGCTTGTCTTTGTATTATATTTTGTCAAGTAAAAATAGGGAATTAATTAAAAGATGTATGTAGTTGTCAGACGTATTACATGTACCTACCTACGAGTGTATTGTATCTACAAAAAGAGAATAGTGTGTGTAAGAAATATAGTTTTTTGTGTATAGGCAAAGCAGATTGCGTGTATATGTATATTGAAATCGAGAACTTGCTGTTATTAAAGTAGATTTATAATGTATTTAATCGAAAGATACAAACGTAAATAACGAATATAATTTTTTTCAATAGGCTTACTATGGACAACATCAAGTTTATTTAGTTTTAGAAAATACTATTTCGTTGCAATCGCAAAGTGATTTAATGGCTTGCATAACAAATTACGTACTTTGTGATTCATTGATTTAAATCTTAAAATAACTTTGAATTGAAGAGAATTTTTTATAAGCTGTGATTATTAAAACAAAAAGTTTTTATTTAGCTGGATGATTTTTAGATTGCTATCTATCTACTTCGCTATTTGTAGGTAAGTGTAATTAAGTTTTCTGCAGAAATCAGATTTCATCACTAGTTTGAACTGAACATATCTACAAATCATCGATAGATGTAAAACTAGTACAAGATAGGAAACGATGACAGAGATATAGAACATAAATATACGTAGATACAAATTTTCGTGGGCAATACCAAACAATAGACAAAATAATATAAAAAGTATACTTACTCCTACTCGTATGCAAATTCTGTATCGTCACAATTTCAATTTTGAACAAACTTATTATTGATATTAAAATTTGTATTCCAAAATGTTTTGCTTTTTTAATATATTTAAATTACTGTCCCTCTTTGAAAAAAAAAACAATATTAGCACTGTCAATAGAAAAGGCAGGGATAATCGATAAGTGGAATGGGACCGACACGTATAAATGACCAGCGCGGAATGCATAGTTGTAGTTTATCTATCATTGCATTTGCCTACCAATAAATAGTATTGTATAGCACCATAGCATACATATGTATGTAGGTACAGTGTGGTGAATATTGATAGGTAGGTGCAGGCATATAATTATATGAATGCACATCATAATATACATAGTACACTGACAATATTGTTCTATTGACGTGGTCCGATCAAACACGAATGCCTAGTTAAGAATTTGACATTTTTTTTTTTTTATTTATTTATTTATTTCCAAAATTTTACATTTTTAAATAACAGTAAAAATCATATTGGAATATAATGCCCCACTAGATCGAAATCTGTTCTGTTCATAAACATTAAAATATTTATGTAGACTATAAAACCTATGAAATCTTATTATAATCTTTGATAAGATTATGATAATGAGGACAATAAGAACATTTTTTTTTTTTTTTTTAAATTATATAAGGCAACTCAACCTACATGGGCTGATTTGTGCCACTGGACTAATTCCTGACAATATCTAACTGTTTAAAATTGTGGAGACTTTGATTTTGGAGATCTATAATACAATACAATTTCTTCGAACAAACTCAAACAATCTTCTATATATCTCTACACGTCCTAAGGATAGAAGGTGTGGTATACTAAGTGGATATGAGATGTCTTGTAAAGTGTGTAGGTCAAGATAGAGATCATAGGCATCCATGATTGGGCAGCCGAAAAATACATGATCCATTGTCTCGTCGTCTAGTCCGCACTCGCACAATGGTGAAGAGGCCATATTTATTCTAAACAGATGACTCTGGAGTCTGCAGTGACCAAACCGCATTCTGCAAATGGCTGTGATCAGTGGTCTTGGCAGACGTCTGCCATGGTACCAAGGATTTGGTGGGAAAGAACTCTGTATACTACTGTACCATGCACCTTTGGTTTTTGAGTTTAATCTCCAAAGTGAAGTCCATTTAAGTGTTTTGTGTGTGGAAATGATTTGGAGAAGATCTTTCACTGGAGATTGAAAATTTACAAGGACAGTACCACTTATTGCAGCTTCTTTTGCCATTCGGTCTACTTCCTCATTCCCTGAAATTCCACAATGGGCCGGAATCCATACAATAACAACGTCAGTATTTAAATTTTTAAGTTCAAATAGAAGTTTCTTAATTTTTAAAATTAGTTGGCTGCTATAATCCCCTGTGAAAGGGGCGGAAAGGCATTTGATTAGTGACAGGGAATCTGAGAATATAGCAAATTTGTTAAATGGATTGTCGAGACAGTTCAGTGCGTATGATTTGCACCAAGAAAGGGCTTCTTGCATTGCAATGCATTCCGTTGTAAATACTGAAGTTTCTTGTGGGAGTATATATGCGAGTCTTTTACCTAGCGAGGGGACAAATATGGCAGATCCACACTTCCCCTTAGATTTTGAACCATCAGTATATATTTTGATATGGGTTGGCCATTTCTCTTGCACATTGTTAATGAAATTCTGATTAACCTGTTTAGCCGGGAGTCTTTTTGCCCTATCTACACCCACATTCTCCACAATATTATATGATATTTGCAAAGCCATAAATGGTAATTCATATATCGGACTGGGATAAGGGAATCGTGGCCCTCTATATAATGCTAGAATAACCGGTAAGCCGGCGCATAGGTTTGGTAAGTCTTTATTGAACCAATATTGACTTGATAGGCATAAGTGTTTCAAGTTGCTAATACTTTTAAGAAGGGGGTGGTCTATGTACGTCACTCTTTTTATGAGGAACCTTTCCGCCAAATACTGTCTCCTTAGTGTTAGTGGCATTTCGCCACATTCGATTTGTAACGCATTGATCGGTGTAGAATGAAATGCACCCGTTATGAGTCTAAGACTTTTTGATTGGATCATTTCCAGCTTATTTTCCAATTGATTTGGGAGAGGGTCAAATATAAAGCTTGCGTAGTCCAAATGACTTCGAATTAGAGCGTGATATATGTTTTTCATAGTGGAAGGGTGTGATCCCCATGAGATTCCTGATACGGCTCTTAGAATGTTAATGTTTTTTTCGCATTTCGTCGTAATGTAATTGATATGGTGATTCCACGATAGTTTTCTGTCAAGAATTACCCCTAAAAATTTTATCTCTGTTACCTGTGGGATTGTGATACTGTCTACGTCAATTTTTATTGTTGGGTCCCGGTGTTTTCTGGAAAATGCTAAAACTTTTGATTTTGAGGGTGATAGTTCCAAAGAGTTGTTACAGAGCCATTCATTTAGTCTTTTGATGGCTAAGTTCATGGTTTTAATGGCGGCATCTATATTCTTATGTGAAGTGTACAGAACAATGTCATCAGCGTATTGCAGAAATTTACATTGTCCTGAGAGACGTGCCTCAAGGTCTGCACAGTAAATATTAAAAAGAAGGGGACTTAGGACCGAGCCCTGAGGTAATCCCTTCCATATGTTTCTCTTGATGGCGTCTGGTTCATTCGAAACTATAATTGATCTTTCAGAAAATAGATTAAAAATAAGTCTGGAAATCAAAGGGGAAACCGAGAATTTAGTGAGTTTTTGGTACAGCTTATGGAGACAAACATTATCGTATGCTGAGTTAATGTCGAGGAATAGAGCCACCGTTGTCTGCTTATGAGTCATCGCTATTTGAATATCAGTGATAAGAGTACTTAAACTGTCGACGCAACACAGACCCCTTCTAAATCCAAATTGGGAGGAAGGCAAGATGCCAATTCGCTCCACATACCATTCCAGTCTATTTTTAATTAATCGTTCTAATATTTTGCCTATACATGACGATAGGGCTATGGGACGATAGGAAGAACCCAGAGCTGGGTCCTTACCTTTCTTTAAAATTGGGATGATAAGATATTGCTTCCACTCTGTTGGAACAATGCCAGTATTGAGTATTTCATTAAAAAGATTAAGGAATTTAGAGAGGAGAGTTATAGGGCTCTTTTTGAGTAATAGGTATGGTATTTCATCGACTCCTGGAGCAGAATTTCTAGACTTATGTAAACAATTTTTTAGTTCGTCTAGAGTAAAAGGGCATTCAATCTGAGAATTGGAAGAAGCGGATTCTATGGATTTAGTTTCCAGCTCCGAAATATGGGGTACATAATTCGGGGCAATTTTATCGATAAAATCATTTATCCAAAGTGATGGGGGTTGTTTTACACTTAGATTACATAATGAACCTCTGTATCGTCTAAGCTTACTCCAGACATAAGATGGCTTAGAGTCGGGAGATAGGGATTCGCAAAACTTTTTCCATCCTTCGCGTTTTTTGCTTCTTAGTTTTTTCTTTACTTTGGCCTGAATGGCTTTGGCTTGGTAAAAGTTTTCCATACTCATGTTTTTCCTATATTTGTGCATAATTTCCCTTCTCTCTTCAATTAATTTGGAACACTCTAGGTCCCACCAAGGAACATTTTTTACTGTTTTAAAGGTAACGCTTTGTCTTCTTGGAATACTGCTATCAGCAGCTTTATATAGTATTTGGGTTAAGGCAGTATAAGTCTCTTGTATGGAATTACTTTGGGACTGCGCCGTATTTGCACAGAGCATCTCGTGTTCGATAATTTCAGAAAAAAGGGCCCAATCAGCTTTAGAAAAATTGTAACGGTTCTTCTTGTTATTTGGAAGAGTAGGGGTTGATTTGATTAAGTTTATGACGATGGGGTAATGATCACTGGACATCGGATCATCCAATATGGACCAGTTGCATAAAGAGGCCAAGTCATTGGAACAAATGGTTATATCAACGGCACTGGAGTGTTGGTTTGGAGTGGACATTCTAGTTGGAGATCCATCGTTCAAGATACATAAGTTATTTGAGTCCACGAAAGACAACAAGCAGTTGCCTGCCCGGTCTGTTAAGTGGCTACCCCATACTAGGGAGTGGGCGTTAAAATCGCCCAAAAGGAAGAATGAAGACGGAAGTAAGACAGTAATAGAGTTCCAGTAGTTTGAATCGAATCCAGAGTTTGGGGGAATGTATGTCGAAACATATCCGACGCCATTAATGCAGAGCGCAATTACCTCTAAAAAAGGGTTGTATGGTAAGGTGATTAATTGGAATGAAAGTGATGCATGGATAAGAAGGGCCACTCCACCTCCTTTTCCTTCAAAACGGTCACTTCTAAGGCAATGAAATCCAGGAATTTTGAAATGGGTATTTGTATGAAGCCAGGTTTCAGATAATGCTGCTATTTTTATATTGTATCTGTTTAGTAAAAAGATTATGTCTGATTTACTGGGAACAGCACTTCTGCAGTTCCATTGAAGAATTGAGATACTAGTAGTCTTATTTTCGATATTACAATTTGAAGAGGGGTTTTTTGGAAGTTGATTGGAATCGTTATTTGTCTGTAGATAGGCCATTATTAATAATGAGATTTAGTAAGGGAACGACAGAGGCAACGTTGGACGGTAGTTCTTCTGGTGATGATAAGATAGACATCAAGACTTTGGAAAGTAATTGAATGGTGGTTTCTCTATCTATCTTATTATTTGAAAGTGGTTGGGGATCTGAATTGGATTTGGTTAATTGGTTTATTAAGCAACCGTCTGTTGCCATAGAGGGTTGACCATTGCTGTAGGACAGCAATGCTTCATGCCCTTTTTTATCAAACGTGTTCTCGTATACTTTTGTTCTCGGAGTCTTATGTATATACACAGTTTGTCTTTGTGAAATAGATTGGGGTTTGGGTGTCGTTGTTTTTGTTATTTCGCTGTATGAAGTAGTATTAGGTGCACATATTTTGTTTGCTTGGTAGTATGAAATATTTTCTTGGGACATGGTTTTCTTAATTTTCTTTTGTCTCGCTAGTTCAGGGCAACAGAAGTCATTTGCTGAGTGAGGGCCTGTGCAATTAATGCATTTCAGTAGTAGTGTAGAGCACTCATCTCCGAGGTGGTCTAGGCTACATTTAAAACATCGTGTTTTAGAACGGCATTTTTGACGGGTATGGCCAAATCTACAACAGTTGTAGCACATGACAGTGGGGAAGGTGTATAGTTCAACTCGAAGGGCGTTGTAGTACAGATATACGTGTTTTGGTAAGGATTGACCCTCAAAGGTTAGCACGACCGTCTGTGATGGTGTCCAGGTTGGAGGGTTTGAGGAATGGTCTTTTCTGTTGAGCCTTCTTGCTTTGAGTACTTTACCACTTTGCGGTGGCACCACTATATTTTTCAAAAGTTCTTCTAAGCTTATGTCCGTCGACACTCCTCGAACCAAACCAAATTTTAAAATCTTATGTTTGGGAATATATGCACTGAATAGGTTTGTTTTCAGGAAGTCAGACTTTAAGAACTTATTAGCGAACGTTGGCGTTGAGAATGTTACTAGAACTTTACCTCCGCCTTCGGCTTTTACACCGTCAGCGATAATTCCGCCAATATCCGACCTCGACAGAAGTCCTCCAAATGTAATCGGGTGAAGGCGTTTTTCACTTTGAACTATTACAGTATATGGTCCTGGACTTAATAGTGGATAAGTGTAGTCTATCTCTGGTGTATTTTCTTTACTTTGACTAATATGTTCATTCGACTCGTTTTTGCGGCGTTTGGACTCTAAGTCTGGCCCCCTGTCAGGTGGGTCGTCCGTCTCCATTGTAAACTGAGTAGAATATAAGTGTTAAATAAAAAGGGAAAAAAGAAAAGAAAAAAAAAATTGGTTTCAATAACCTTTACGAAAAAAAACCAACAAAACAAATCAAACCGTGTGGTTGCACCCTAACTTCCGCCGTGTGATCACACCTTAACTAGTGTTGTCACATGTGTGGTGTCAATATTTAATACTACTGGCAAAACAGATTAATGGCCTTCTACGCAGTGCTGGCCGCCTTTAGGCATTAAATAATAATAAGGATAATGTAAAAAAGGAAACTATATGAAAAAAAAGGGTAATAAACAACGAAGTTATTAAATTAGATGGGCTTATCTGGTACGGCGAAAATCCACGTCTGTCACAGACCGATGTCCACCATAGAAAAAAAACCAATAAGAACATATTTCTACCTAAATCATTTTGACATTTCTTAAATATATTGGATTAAAAACGAATGCTTTTTAAAAAATCTATCCCCATTGCCAATTTATCGATCTATTTATAGGAATGTAGAAGGTAGGTATTTCACTGTTCTGTATATAAAATGATCGTAAAACATTGTTTTCAAATACTTACTACTTAATTTTGTTTTTATATTTATTTCTTATAATCTCTGAGGGATAATATACTGTGATTTTTTTGGGATGATTTAGACATAATGAGAAGACAAATATAACGTGTAATTTTATTATAAAAAATGAAACACTTATTTAGTACTTCCACTGTGACTATATTGGTCGCCTTTTTAGTTATATTTTTGGAATACACTCTAGCTTGGATACACATTTTTTAATTCGGAGAAAATAGATAATGAACTTTTGTCACAATATATTGTAATATTTTATGATCAAACATCATATTGTAGGAAGTATATTATTGTGTCATAGTTCTAGTATGAGTGACTGAAATAAAAATATAAATTGAAATATATGTAAGTGTCGCACTAAGCGAACCATTTACTCATAGTAATCCATCACTGCAATCATTCCTCCATAGTAGCTGTGTTGTATAATTGGTAGTTATTTTATTTTTTGTGAAATTTAAAATTATTTATAACTGCCTGGTGATTCCAAAGTGCCAAATCAACGGCTTAAGGATGATAAAAAATAATCAAAAATAAAAAAATAATTTAGCTCATACCTATAGGTTTGTTGGAAGATATCGCGCTTCAGCGATAAATCGCCCATTGTACAAATTTATTTGTTCAGTAATAATGTTGTCATGTTTTTTCTACGGTTGATTTTTCTGCAATATTTTTTTTAGACATGTATTCCTCCCCTCCCCTTGCCTCCTTATAATACTTTTATTTATTTGATTGGATGTGCATATTTATTTGATAGTTTTTATTTTTATCATGTATTACTTTTGGTTGTTAGTGTAAATCTATACAGTTTTCTCTAAACTTATTTTGATTATGTAGGTACACATTTATTTCAACATGACACGTTGTGTTTCACTTATAACTGGTTGGTTATCAAAAATTGTCTATTGTTAATAAATCCGCTATGAGTACTTTATGTAGTACCTACAATAAATTATTATTTATGATGTTTTACAGTCTAACTGAGGGCTTTAAAAAATAAATAAATAATAAATAAATAAAACTTTATTGGCATCAATATTATATACATACCTACAGTGTACAAGTTTTTGTTCCAATAAATTACCAAAAGGCGGGCTAAATAAACGAAGATAAAGCCTCTTTGTTACTACGGTTACTATTAGAAGCAAAGCAGAAGTGTTTAACATTTTTCTCAACTTGTGACTGTACATAGTAACAGAATTTAAACTTTTAAGAGACTTTCTACTGGTTCCATGAACAGAAAAAAACATGGTTACTATTAGATTTTTTTCGTGATAATTTAAAGATACTTTTTCAAATTTTAATATTGATTTATGGAACCGGCCATTTATTTTAATGAAACTCGCGGTAGCTGAACTTTACGTCGGATGATCACCCGGAGTGTCAAGGACCAAAGCTGTTCATCGAAAGTGAACATGTCTATCAACACAAAATCATCCCATCCTTTCACTGCCATGCCAATATTCACGGTCATGTTCGGTAGTTCTGTAGCTATTTTCGTAAAAAAAATAACTTGTAAATAGGTATCATACCTATGTAATAATTAAAAAATATATGAAAATATTAAAAAAAAATATCACGTACGTATACAACAGCATGTTTGTTTTGTTTATGGTTCTGAAATTCAATACTAATTCCGGAACTTATCTAGTTTTAATGAACGCATAAATACTTGATATTATTGAACTATTTTTATGTAGATATGTAGTATTCAACCTGGAGAACAAGAATCCGTCGCACAATTGTGGATTTTTTAAGCACAACAATAAATATTTGCATTTTTCGTATGCCCTTGACGTATCACAAGTATCCTATAAATATCGGGGGCCATGTTGAAATTTGCACAGAGAAATGGTTCATTGTTACCAACATAACAAAAACAATGTTTACTGGACAAAATACAACGGAAGTCAAAATTAGACAATGGGGAAAAAAGTCAAAATAATGAAATGGGAAAATTATTACAATTTATTAAATTGAAAATAGACATACCTCATATTATTATTATAAATCCTTTTTCTTATATACTGTATTTGTGTTGTTAGGTAGTCTGGTGCTAATATATGCAAAAACACATTTAATAAGTTGACTGATTGCGGGTTAGGTTTGTTAGGTAGTACGGTGCTAATATATGCAAAAACACATTTATTACGTTGACTGATTGCGGGTTAGGTTTGTTAGGTAGTACGGTGCTAATATATGCAAAAACACATTTATTACGTTGACTGATTGCGGGTTAGGTTTGTTAGGTAGTACGGTGCTAATATATGCAAAACACATTTATTACGTTGACTGATTGCTGGTTAGGTTTGTTAGGTAGTACGGTGCTAATATATGCAAAAACACATTTATTACGTTGACTGATTGCGGGTTAGGTTTGTTAGGTAGTACGGTGCTAATATATGCAAAAACACATTTATTACGTTGACTGATTGCGGGTTAGGTTTGTTAGGTAGTACGGTGCTAATATATGCAAAACACATTTATTACGTTGACTGATTGCTGGTTAGGTTTGTTAGGTAGTACGGTGCTAATATATGCAAAAACACATTTATTACGTTGACTGATTGCTGGTTAGGTTTGTTAGGTAGTACGGTGCTAATATATGCAAAAACACATTTATTACGTTGACTGATTGCGGGTTAGGTTTGTTAGGTAGTACGGTGCTAATATATGCAAAAACACATTTATTACGTTGACTGATTGCGGGTTAGGTTTGTTAGGTAGTACGGTGCTAATATATGCAAAAACACATTTATTACTTTAATTTTATAAAATTAGTGATATATATGGTATTTATGGATTTAATTAATTTTTTTATTGAAAATTTATCATTTTTCTCTATGGTATGCATTGTTTTTGTCATATTGGTAATCCTGCAATTCATTTCCTATATTTTTGTGTCAACATGGCGTCAGATACTTGTTTTGATTGTGATGTGTAAATCGTGTGCAAAATATGCAAATAATTAATTTTGTGTGCGTTAAATCATCTTATTTTGGATGGATTATCATTTCTCAGGTAGAAAACTACATATTCACATAAATATAACTTGAAAATTCATAATAATTTTTTTGAATAGTTCATCTAGTCTAGATATTTACCCTAATTCCTAATGAATAAGACAAATAATAGGAAAAAACTTGGATAAATTTCAAATGAATTTCGAATGCATCAAAATTATATTCACGATTTTTTACTTATGTTCACGTAATTATATAGTTATTCACTCGAAAAATTATAATCCATCTACTTTTGGTCTATTTTATGTGTAGATACAAAATTAACTATTTGTATTTTTCGTACACAATGCTATACCTTATATAAAATGACCCCAGACCTAACCTAACCTACAATCTATCCACCAAAAATCCACTTAAATCAATTGAAATCTTACTCTCCAGGTGAGTACTATACTGAAATAAACCAATATAATCAATATTTATGTAAATACTTTTAAATTATTTGAAAAGTATCCGAAACTTTTTATGGTCGTTTGAGTGAACGGATCTTTCAACAAAATTATATCTGATGGTAATCGTTTTCATGTGTCATCGCTAGTGATCATTATTTGAAGAAACGTCTCTTCAAACCTTTCCAAATTTGGAAGACCATTCAGATTGAACAAGTCTGAATACTCCATTAATTTAGGTTTTCATATTTCTTAAGTTCCCGCGCCATTTCACATAAAAATCTCTCTGGTTATTATCTGTCATAACATGGATGTATACAGAGATGTGCAAAATACTTCCAAAAAAGTATTTAAATACAAAATACAAATACTTTTGAATTTTTGTATTTCAAATACAAAATACTAAATACTTTTTCAAAATGGTATTTAAATACAAAATACAAAATACGTATTTTCAAAATACTTTTTTAAAATACCTTTTTAAAATACTTTTTACAAATAGTCGAACAAGGTGTAAGACAAAAGTATTTAATATTTAAACCATTGATGAATGAAAAAGAAATTAAAAACTATTATAGACAAAAGTATACATAAATGGAGAAAGGGTTGACACGATTAGATATAGCATTGCTTGCAGACAATTGATGAATACCATTGATGAATGAAAAACTGGACAAGAGTATACATAAATGGAGAAAGGGTTTACATGATTCGATATATCATTGCTTGCAGACAATGAGGATGAGCCTTAGGAAGAACTGTCAAAATAGAAAAAAAAAATTAATTAAGTCATGACAAAATGTACCGTTGTTAGAAGAGATAAGCCGAAAATTGTCATAAATGGATTGAGTATCATCAAGCAGGTAAGAGAATTCTTGACTTGGGCTGCAAAATAAATCAGAATGGATAATCCAAATCTGAAATCGTATGGACTACTGTAACATCATATTATATACAGGACTGCTCCAGACTCTTCCTTATCGTCTTCAGATGGTTTTTAATGTTGCCTCCGGATCATTTACAGAGAGAATAGGAGCTGCCACATAACTTCACTACTAAAAAGTCTACACTAACTGTGAGTCCTAGAGATAGTGGTGTTTAAACTGTGTCTCACTGTCCACAAGGCAGCACACCACCCACTGAGCTGTTCCGCTGACGAAAATGTTTGGCGAAGGCTGTGATCAGCTTCTTAAACTCGTTGAACTCAAAAGGGCAAATACCTCTAAATTTGCAGAAAGAAAAAAAAGAGTCGCAGCGTCATCTGCCTGGAATAGATTGCCTTCAGACAAAATTGAAAATGCTACCATTCAGGAGAAATCACAGCGCCCTTGAGATGGCCATGAAACATTAAACGGCGTCATGTATAATTTGTTCAATCATCATTATTATGTGTGTATATCTCAAACATGGACTAATGGAAACGTTGTATTTGTAATTCAACAAATTGGCAAAAAAAGCTTGCGTACGCGCATATCAATTAATGGCAGAATTTTGTTTCAAACAATAAAAAGGTATTTTGTGTAAAATACAAAATACTCAAAAAAAGTATTTCAAATAAAATACAAAATACTTTTTACAAAAAGGTATTTGAAATACAAAATATAAATACGTATTTTGTATTTTGTATTTGTATTTTAAATACTTTTATTTCAAATACGTCACATCTCTGGATGTATATAGGTAGGTCATAATAATCTTGTTTATGGTCATATAATACAACAATGTTGCCAAAATAAAATATTTTGCTCGACAGGATAAAATTTGGTTATTAAACCTTAAACCATTCAAGTGAGATTTTATGAAACTTAGTTGAAAAATCCTACCAGAAAAAAATTTGATATCTGAAAATAAAAAAAAGAACAATTTCTTCCATGATATACTAGGAAGAACCTGTAAAATGATTAAATAATATTAAATTTATAATGTGTTTTTCGATCTAGGCACCCAGTGTCAGACATTTTGATTCTGCTGCCGGTTTCTTGTGCTGTTTTCCGGGGCGGTTGGTTGTTTTATTTATTTGTTTCGACATGTAAGTATTTGCTGAAATTACTAAATTTATCAATATTTAATAATTTTTACTTTCGTATGACTTATGCATAAGCGTCTAGGAACTACTTCAACGTAATGTTGAGCGGAAGATGGTTCCGCGTGTTGAGCCGAACCATCGTAATGAGTGAGGTGATTTGTCGAATTATACTCATTAAATTCATATATTGATTATGTTTTAAAGTCGGTGCATTATTTTCAAATAGTATTAAGTTCCCGTCGTTTATTATCTGTCGAATGTTTATAAAATCTTCCCAGACAGCTTTATTTTCTTCGAGTATTGCTACACCAACACGTTTTAATGATTACATTGTTGTCTGGAGTGTATGCCAATTCATTGTTATTTGACTGTCAGGTATGTCAGTTAGAAACTTAGTTTTTCGTTATTGCTCGATTTATCACCATTGTTCAAGTATTTATAGTTTCCATCTTTGACACTAGCAAGGTTACCTATAATCGACAGCAGATGACTGGAAGCATTTTGTAGATGTTTGATTTTACACTGTTGATGTGTATTCTTAACAAGAATATACATTTTTTATTATATCTAATATAAATACATACCTGGGTGAACAATGTTCTCTTGGTAAATATTTACAATAAGTACATCATTGTCTTATAGGATCAATTGCCATTAATATTTTTGTAATTATATAGGTTTCACCTGGGAAATGATAATTATCTAAATTTGGTCGATTTTATGAGTACAAAATGAATTATTTTCATTTTTCATGTACAATGCTGTAGTATAAAATGACCCAGGCCTTATTTTACTCAATCTACAATCAGTCAAACATAAAAATAATATTCAATAAATGTGCTTTAGCATAAAACAACACTAGATTAACTCTAACTTAACCCACAAATCAGTCAACGTAAAATGTAAGTATAGTTGTGATATGTCAAACAGGTAGAAAAAATACAAATAATAAATTTTGTGCTCAAAAAATCAACATAGCTACTTCGGGAGTATTATTCATCAAGCCTGTATAGTAATAATAATAATAATAATAGATAATAATAAACTTCATACTGTAAATATAATACATACATACATGAAAAAAATAAAATATATTTATAAATAAACTAAAAAATATTAATACTAAGAACAAAAAAAAATGTTTAGCTTTGATGTTCCTCTGATAAATAATATCTTTTTTCTTATTTTAATTTTCAGATACTGATATCTTTCTGCAATGGTGAGTTTCTCATTATTATTTTTTGGACTTGCAATTAAAATGATTTCACACATTCCTAATGATGCTTCATCATTATCTTTCACCCTTCAATACTCAACTCGGGAGTACACAGGGTGTAAACAAGTCACCTTCATTGAAAGTGATATTACACCAATTGAATCACCATAGAATAATAAATATACTAAAGTATAGAAGCCAAGCTGCATACAAATAAATCGTTCTATGGAAGTTCACAGGGAAAGCCCCATCTCTGTGTGGGGTACGCATAGCTGAGTTTCGCTTTCGCTGTAGGCGGGAAAT
Source organism: Athripsodes cinereus (assembly GCA_947579605.1). Taxonomy (NCBI): domain Eukaryota; kingdom Metazoa; phylum Arthropoda; class Insecta; order Trichoptera; family Leptoceridae; genus Athripsodes; species Athripsodes cinereus. Next base: position 10,317,893 of record OX388319.1, on the reverse strand, counting down.
TTCAAATTTTGTAGATATTGAAGCTCTTTGGATGTGTCGTGTTGTCATCTTGTTTCCTGACATATCATCACACCATAATGGCGTCGTGAAATTTCAAGAAACAAGAAAACAACAACATGGCACACCCAAAAACACTTCAATAACTGTAAATTATAAAGAACATGAAAGTCTGCGACATATTCTCCTTATTTTTACTGAACGTGAATAAAACTATAAGACATACCATATAATATAGGTATTACCAAAACAATATTTATACCAAAGTTAACTATGTATTTGTATAAATATTGCTAAGAACATGACAAAATTGAATCATCTTCATTAATAAATCTAAATATTATTGGATATTTTAAGTTTCTTATTCACATTCAACATGTTATATCAAGGAAATGAACTATAGAATAGGAAACTATTGAAAAAATATTATGTTGAGAATATTGTTTATTAAACATCTTTTCATCATAATTTGTGAAAGGAAAAATCATTTGTGTTATATATCGAACAAATTTAAATAATATGAATGAAAGAAAATATAGAGATTTACTTTTAATTGATGCAGAATCACAAAATCTTGTAACGACGCACGTGGACTTTTTCTAAGTACTTCCATGTCCGCAACAATATAAGTTTTAGCTGCCTTGTCAACAATTCGACATAATAAATATTCTGTCTATATTCCATAGATCTGAAACAATAATAACATCATATTATTTTCCAATTTAAAACTAATATAAATTAACAAAAAACTCACAGAAATCTATTTCAACTTAATATGGAAAGTCATGTATGTATATTATTATGTTAATATGTTTTACACACCTGTGTTCTGTATCGCCTCATTGTTTTAATTATTGTGTATTTTCTTCAAGAACAATATTACTATTTAATACGAAAAAAACGGCATTTTCATCAAAAAAATGTTATTAAATGCAAATGCGTGATATCTTGACACTTGTGAAAAATAACAAAATGGTGGTCATAAAACCATGGAAACTGAAAAACCTGACCATAGTTGAATTCGTTCTTTGAAAATTTTCGCAATAGACAATAATGATTCTGGGAAAAAAGTACTTACCTAGAAAAAAAAGTACTTACCTGAATTCGTTCTTTGAAAATTTTCGCAATAGACAATAATGATTCTGGGAAAAAGTACTTACCTAGAAATATTAATATGTATACTATCGCCATCTACCCAAACCCCTCACTCCCTTGCATTCTCCATAGATTTTAATTTTGTATGGCAGCTTGAAGGGCCTGTTGAATCACCTCTTCCCACTGTTATGTATTAAAACATGCGATTCCAGTTTTCAAGTGACTTTTATTTTCAATTATAAAACAAAACAATCCAATGGAATAAATTCAAAATAGAAATAATAATAAATAACTACTAAGCAAAATGCCTAGGTACTTTCTTACATATTTGATAACAATTAATACAACATGTTTTTTTTTTTTTTTTTTTTTTTTACGTTATATTATTTAATAATACTACTTATCCATTACTATATATCCATTAAACATATTATAATAATCAATATTTAAGTCTATCGGGCTCTTTTACTACTCTACCTGATTTGGTTATGTAATCTTTGGAACAACTTGGTATTTTTGATAAATCTAAATTTGATGGTAAATAGGTATATGTTTTATCACATTCATTATTAATTACCTTTTTACATACATTATTGTCTCTTACATCTCTATTGTTTGGACATGTATTATATCTTAAATGAATCCTATTTCTTCTATATTTATTACCATTTATTGCTTTTATTATATATGATCTTGGAGTTTTACAATTATTTATTATTATTTCTATTTTGATTTTTAATAATAATTCCCACTTGTTTTTATATTGATTATGAATATTACATATTTTTATATTACTTATTTCTAACCTGGAGTCTTGTTCTTGTTATTAAATTTTAAATTTATTTCCCTTGCTCTTTCAAGAACTTTCTTTAACGCATTATCATGACTAATCTGATCTTTACCAAATATTAAAATATCGTCAATAAAAATAGTTACCCCCTCAATGTCTGAAAAATATTCATTCATAGTTCTACTAAATACTTCTGACGATATATTAGTTCCAAACGGAAGACGTTTAAAACAATATCTCCCATATGGTGTGTTAAATGTACACAATTCTGAACTTTCTTTATCTAATGGAATAGTCCAAAAACCAGATGTTACATCCAAATGTGAAAATATTTTTGCACCTTGAATTTTATATCTAATTTCTTCAAATGTTGGTATTGGGTAGTGTGGTTTTAACAGTGCATTGTTCAAATTCCTTGGATCCAAACACAATCTCAAATTTCCATCATTTTTTTCGACAATAACTAAAGAACTTACCCATTGTGTTGGTTTTGAAATTTTTTCAATTACCCCTATCTTTTCCAAAGACATTAGTTCTTGTTTTAAACGTTCAATCAACTTAAATGGTACTCTCCTTGGTGCATCTGCTTTAGGTATTGCATTTGGATCCAATGTTATGTTATGTTATGTTATTCTTTATTTTTATATTATAATTAATCTGCTTTAGGTATTGCATTTGGATCCAATGTTATGTTATGTTATGTTATTCTTTATTTTTATATTATAATTAACTAGCTGGCCCAGCGAACTTCGTACCGCCTAAGAATCAATGAACGATTTCATACATACATCTTCTTCCCCTTGTCCTAGTTCGGTCGGGGGCCCATTGCCCCTAAGTATCTCCTCCAGAGATAACTGTCCACCGCTGCTTCCAGGACCTCTGGCCACTCCAAACCAAGCCTTTCAACACATGTTCGACACCTGCCCTATCTTCTGCCCTCTCCCACTGACTATGAATGATTAATATTATTAATCTCTTTACAAACTCCCGTAATTGTCAAAGTGTGTCACCGAAGGTATAGTGTAAAAAAAAAAAATTCATTTGGAACTTTCGCAGTTTAGCGGCCCCACCCGTTGTCGAGTACTTTTTTCCATGTAAAAGTAATATTTTCGAAACTTGAGGAAATTGTTGCCATATGGTGAATTATTTTTTGGTCACCAAATTTTTGGAAAATTCTTTTATAGGAAAAAAAATTCGCAACTATGAAACTTGAGCAGCCCCACCCGTTGTCGAGTAATATGTACGGAATTTTAGGAAATTAATTTTCGAAGTGGATTTTTTTGCCGGCAAATTCTACTATGGCAACTATTTCCTCAAGTTTCAAAAATATTACCTTTTCTATGGAAAAAAAGTACTCGACAACGGGTGGGGCCGCTAAACTGCGAAAGTTACATTCATTTTTTTTTACATAGATAATTCACACATCGAGCTAGTCCCAAACTTCGATGAATCTTGATTATGCTGGGTACTAACGCGACGATACACACATATACAATGCACTATATACATATATATCTAACACCCAGACCCAGGACAATTTGAAAAAGGTCATTCTTCACTTTGCCCTGTCCGGGAATCGAACCCGGGACCTCGTGACTCAAAGGAAAGAGCTCCGCGCCACACCGGCCGACATGAACAATTTATGTTGAACAATAATAATTATACTTAACTCAGATTTGTTTATAAATTATCTGCAGTACGTAATATAATTATGTAGGTACTAATTTTTTTTTTCAGGTAGATTTTACCTATTCATTTAAAATTTATAAAAATTCTTTCCATGATTTTTTAAAAATTGAAATATCAGAACTACAGATGTTAAATTGTATGGATAACGATTCTAATTTGAGAATGTATAGAAAAATTATCATAATTTTTAGAAAACTTCATTGTTGATTTTGTATAATTCTCCATATTGCATTTTTTATTGAAATTAAAAATGTATGGCGTAAATAATTTTCTTCGTAATTTTTCTTCTCTGTCTGCAAATTTCACTACACAATCTTGCATCAGAACTACCTACATGAACACATTCTTATTTTCATCTTTAATAGCACAATTTTTGGTTCAATAATAATTTTCCATCTGCAAAAATAAAATACAATTTCAAATATAATCTGTGCACGTCCACATTTATGTGACAGAAGACCTATCGATACATAAATATTAGTCGAATAATTCGGTAGTTACATGGCAATAGGTTGTATCTCGCATTTTTTGCGTTTTCAAGTTTGTTAATGTTGTTGTTGTCCATAAAATGCTCAAAATAGTGTAATATTTGATGTGGCAAAAGGATATGTCTCTTTATAGTCAGAATAAAGAGAGAAAAGACGTAACTTATTGACATGTGGAAAGATTGTTTTCATCAACATGGCAAAAAAACTCAAATATTTTTAAACTGCAAGAAATTATTTAGTGAATGTTACATACATCTTGTAGAAGAAATTATTAAGAGAATGTTACATCTATCTTGTAGAAATAATAATTACCTTCATTTTGATATATAAATGCTCGAAATTTGGCTGAAATATCTCTTTTGCAAACTTTGTTTTTGCTCTCCTGTAAAATTATGTTTTAGTGAGATACAACCTATTGCCATGTAACAACCGAATTATAGTAAACAAATATTAGTACACATTTCGTTCATATTAGTTATAGTAATTTGGTTCTTAATATAGCAGAACCTACGGATTATTTTAGCACAATGCAACAGGCGACGTGGGGGCGCTAATTGCGCCATAACTCTCCATATTGTTTTTATTTTTGAAATTAAAAATGTATGGCGTAAATAATTTTCTTCATATTGTTTCTTCCCGTGAATTTGTAAGATGTTTTAATAGCCTATAGTTTATTCCGGGCGGAGAAGAATCCAACAAATCAGAGATCATTCAAATCGGTACAGCCATTCTTGAGTTATAAGTGTTGTAACACACACGACTTCCTTTTATATATTAGATTAAAACCAAATTATGAATTAAAATTCACACCTGACACCAAATAAATAACTACTAAGCAAAGTGCCTAGGTACTTTCTTACATATTTGATAACAATTAATACAACACCCACAATATTACACGAGTTTGTTGGTAGCCTGGAAGTAGCATCTCGCCCTCATGCATATGTGGTTCGATCCCAGGTGCCAGCATGACTTCCCTTTCACGTCGCAGGCTTTTAGCTTACTTTAAAAGGTGAATAAGGTTGTATTTGCGTTTATAACTAAAAACCCAGATACATCTTTAAAAAAAAAACTGTTTAAGGGTTCAACAAAATCCTTAGTGAAAGGAGCTCAATATCACGAATATAACTTAGGCTTAATCAATCAGTAGGTAATTATTGCAAATTTCTAGTGAATTGTAACATCTTGATTGTTTAATTGTTTTACCAGATTTGTAATACTGCACGCCTCTGACACCAGCAACCTTAGTTGCTGTTTTTGAGGTATTGTTTGTAATTGAATAAATTGAATAATTGAAATTAATTGAATAATTCTGTTAGGGCGCTTCTAGCTTCAACATTTTAAGGTGTAAGTTATTGAATTGAATGTCTCACATGTTTTGAAAAAACAATGGTTGCAGTAAATAATTTATCTTGTGCACTAATGTACGGTTTTGTATGCAGATGCCTAGTCACGATGTACATTCGGTGCAGCACTCTGGTCATCCCGGGCATCCTGGACAACATCAGAACCATCCCGGGCATCAGGGGCACCACGGCGGGGGACAGGTACCGCATGTTGGTGGACCTCCAGGACACCAGGTGGTGGGAGGACCTGGTGCTGGGATGCCAGGACAGCAGGGACAACAGGGGAGCCACCAGCCACACAGAGGAGGGGGCAGGCACCCCATGGGATACAGGCAGAGACCCAAACCGAGACCCCCACAGGATTGTTTACCCCTTAATGAGGCTGCTAAAATTGTGAGTGATGATAATTTAGTAATCCTTCAACACCATTTATTTATTAACTGAATCCAACAAAATGTAGATCTATATTAAATTTTATTTATTCAATTTATTAAATAACCTATTATACATTTTAAGCTTCTTGTCAATGGTAATTTTTTTATTATAAAATATTAGTTAAAGAATGTCATGCACAACAAATATACCTATGAAGTGGTCAAAATTATAAAACATTTTGATAATGAATGATAGATACACTTCTATAATGATGTAAATTACTAACACATCTACAAATTGTTACTCAATTTTATAAATGGGTTTGTGACTTTATTTACTGCAATATTATTTATAATGTTTAATTTTGTTTATTTATTAGGAAATGGCAAATATGTCCACCAAGACTCCAGTGTCTGTCCTCCAGGAACTGCTAGCAAGGCGAGGGACTCAGCCGAAGTATGAGTTGGTGCAGATTGAGGGCCTCATCCATGAGCCTATATTTAGATATCGTGTCACAGTTTCTGATATTGTTGGTTAGTATTAACTCATAACCATGTGTATTGTTTTACATACCTAAAATTTCAACTTATTCACCTAAAGTTCTTGGTTAGCTTTCGAGATACATTATTTATTAATTCCACATTGATATATTATACGCGTGAGTCAACTTTCAATGGCTTTCACTCTTATAATCGGGCAAAGTTAAAGCTGAACTATAAAAATAAATGATAAATGGAGAAAAAACTAAAATAGAAACTGTAGAATATTTTCCTGTTAAAAGGCTAAATATCACTACTGAAATTAGGACTGTAGGTATATAGGAAGCTGTAACTCACCCTAAATTTCTATTTTCTTTCTTGTATTGCACTTAAACACCTTATATAATTGTTTGTTTTAATATCACTATTTGATTATTATTATCATTGAATTACTTTAATTAAACACAATCACTTAATTACACTATTGAAACTGTTTGATATATGACTGATATATATGCGTGTGCACATCACCAAAGTTTTCAGCAGAAGAGAGAGTTTTTTGTAACAATTATGTGAGCACACTGGGGTATAAGGAAGGGAGTGGGGGAAGGATATGCAAAGAAGATTGCACACACAATAAACACCAGTGATACACACACAAAAAAATATTAGATATTGATAATATATCTAACATCCTCACCACCCCGAAAAGTAGGAATATGTGAATGAAAATCTCATCAAAATGATTGTAACTGTTTCAATGGTTGAAAACCATAACCTTAAGATTAAATTCAATTCCTAATGTATGTTTACTCAATCAGACCTACATAATGTACATGAACTAATTTAAACGGAAGATACATGTGTATCCGACAACTTATAAATGTATATATAAAATTAGCCTACGTTGATAACTTATCCTATACCTAAATGTAAACTTTATTACTCTATTGGTAGTGGACAGACCTTTACGATTGGTCTTGTTATGAAGCCCTTTGCTGTTTGAAGCTCCACTACTCTAATTACTCCGTCGTCTCCTGGATGTAATTTTATAATTCTTGCCAACTTCCATTGTAAAGGAGGCAAATTATCATCTTTTATTAAAACTAAGTTGTTTAACTTAACGTTGATACGATCAGCTGTCCATTTTGCTCGTTGATGTAGAGCATGGGTCGGCAACCTTTTGTTGTAAAAGGGCCAAATATTATACACAGAAATTGGTGCGGGCCGCATGTCATTACAGTATAGTATTTACAGTACAGGCAGCAACTTTCACGTAACAGCGACAGTAAATCTTGTATATGCATGTGTGTGTCGTTAAGAAAGTACATACCTTCAGGTACGGCACGAGGTATGTGGTGGGTGCTGCCCTTAAATAAAAGTTTAGTATTTGTGTACAAATATATTAGTTTTAAAAATAAAACGCTTATTGTATATTTCTACGACATTTATTTTAGTTAATAAAATCAATGAGATATTTGCGGTTGAATTTGACTTGCAAGTTTTTTTATGTCAGCTTGCATTTTTGAAGTTGAGACGCGTAATATTGCGTCTAAATGCGAATCTGTTAGCCGAGAGCAGTGTTTATTTTTTCTATAATTCAGAATTGAAAAAGTTTGCTCGCAAATATATGTACTACCAAACATAGTAATTATTTGCTGAGCAAACCTTTTTAACTCCTTGTAGTTTTCAGAAGGCAAACTCCCATAGAAATCCACCAAGTTGTTTTTTTCCTTAAATGCTATTTTAAGTGTGGTATCACTTTGCAAATCTATCATATTCATTTGCAAATCGCTTGGTACATTATCAATATCCAATGCGAAGGGGTTTTCGAAAATCTCCATCTTACGTGAGATCTTTTTAAAATCAGCAAACCGGTTTTCAAACTCAGTTTGAAGTTGTATTAATGTACTTTTCATTTTAGTATTTTCCCAAACAAAATGTATCCCAGCTTCATCTACTGCTTTCTTGCAATTTGGAAAATGATCGAGTTTTCTTTCATCGACATGCTTGATAAATAGAGTTAGTTTCATTTCAAATGATTTAATGTCTGAATACATATTGCATATCAATTTATTTTTTCCCTGTAAACGTGTATTGAGTAGATTCAGTTCGGCAGTCAAATCAGTTAAAAATCCAAGATCTGCAACCCACTGATTGTTGGAAAGTTCGTGTATTGCCTTTCCTTTCATCTCCATGAAGCTACAAATTTCTTTCCTCAAGTAAAAAAATCGTTGAAGTACTGCTCCTCGGCTTAGCCATCTCACTTCACAGTAATACATCACGTCACCATATTCAGCTTCTACATCTTCCAAAAACTTTTTGAATTGGCGGTGAGTAAGGCCATTTTTTCTTATAAAATTAATAGCAGATACAACGGTTTCCATTATTCCTTTCCACGATAAAACCTTGCAACATAATGCTTCTTGATGGACAATGCAGTGAAATATATATGGAACTTCAGATCCAGACTCTTGCAGTTTGCTGTTGACTCTTCCGACAACACCTTTGTTATGACCGCTCATATTTTTTCCGCCATCCGTGGTGATGCTGGTTAACTTATCCCAGCTCAAGCCACATGAAACCAGAGCTTGGTCCAAATGGTGAAATAAATCCTCTCCCTTTGTTGTTCCTTCGAGACTGCACATTTTTAATAACTCCTCATAAACAGAAAAGTTTTCGTCAATTCCTCGTACAAATATAAGAAATTGTGCCGTATCTGACACGTCCGTACTTTCATCCATCGCGAGAGAGAAGTACGTAAAAGACTGCGCTTTATTCTTAAGTTGTTCACGCAAGCTAGTACCCAAGTCTTCGGTGCGTCGGGTGCATGTTCTAGCAGAGAGACTAACGTTTTCCAACATTTTTTTCTGTTCCGGGCATACTTCCTCCGCGATAGCTAAGACGCATTCTTTTACAAGTTCACTGTCGGTAAATGGGCGACCATGCTTTGCGATTATCTCTGCTACTTTGTAGCTGGCACGAACAGCTGATTCACTTTTGTCTGTCACAACTTTAAAAGAGTTCTGCTGATTTTTGAGTAACGATTTCAAATTAATGATTTTATTTTTTCGAGATTCTCCTTCAAGACTCCCAAATTTAGTTTTGTGCTCAGCATCATAATGACGCTTCAGGTTATATTCCTTTACTGCGGTTATACTTTTATGACAGATTAAACACAATGGTTTTTCTTTAAACTCGATAAAAAAATACAAATTTGTCCATGCTTCATTAAAAACCCGTCTCTCATCAATGATCTTCCTTTTTCTAGAAGCCATCTTGGGTATATAAATCTGCAAAAATATAGAAATAATATAATAAAATGTCTATATGTTTTTTTATGGATAGCGTCATAACTTCGTTCTGAAAAAAATCCTCCGCCAGTGAGCGAGCATACCTAAGAATATTTTTAATCAAGATCGTAAAAATCATGTCAACTTTACGTAAAGTACATCTTGAGCAACACGAGTAAACAATTAATATAATTGTATTTTTAGGCAAGCACAACATTGAATCTACTCATACATCACTCGCCGCAAAGGTGAAAACTGTCAAGGTGAGTGATGTCAATTTTTGAAAATAAATAAATAAATAAAATACTGTAAAATTGCATAACTATACCCAAGTCCTGTAATGTCAGGAGTATTATTAGTATCATGAAAAAAGTAGGTACTTACCAAGAACGTTAAGATAATGTACAAAAACAACAACACAAATATTATTATTTTTACCAAATGGTTTAACTGTTTATTTTTTTGTTTTCACTAGGTACAATTGTATTTTTCTTTTAATAAATTATTATCAATAAATAAAGGATGCTGCCAATGTAAAAATGACGTGGGTAAGTATTTAGTGCAGCGCGAACGAACGAGTTGCACTAATGACGATCGACAGCCGAATGAGGCGAGGTGCCTGCAGTGTCCTTTCCTTTGACCCGCTCTCCCTTCGCTCCCTTTCATCCCGTCGTGTATGATATCGTTCGTCACATGCGTTGCGGCGAGAATCTTGCGGGCCGCACCAAAACTCCTCGCGGGCCGCATGCGGCCCGCGGGCCGCCGGTTGCCGACCCGTGATGTAGAGTATGTAAATATTCAATATGCCAGCGTCTCCAAATTTGCTGACTGAATTTTTTTATCAATTCCCATCTTCCCAATAAATTAGTCTTAGTATTTTCTACACATTTTTCAGGAATGTTTAACAAAGGTTCTCCTATAATGAAATGCCCTGGTGTTAGGACATCCAAGTCTTCGGGATTATCTGATACGTTACAGATGGGTCTTGAATTTAGAACTGCTTCTACCTTAGTTGCTAAAGTGTAGAGTTCCTCGAATGTTAACGTTGTCTCTCCAACAACCCTTTTCATGTGAGATTTGATGGACGAAATCGCCCGTTCCCACAGTCCTCCCATGTGGGGAGCTGCAGCTGGATTCCTATGGAATGTTATTTGTCTTTCTGTTAAGTATTCTGATATATTCTCTACTGTGGAATTATCTTGTAAGAATTTGTTAACTTCCTTTAAATGATTTTTTAATCCTACGAAATTCATGCCCCCATCAGAATAAAAGTCTGAACACAGTCCTCTCCTAGATATGAATCTATCTAATGCTGCTAAGAATGCTGAAGAAGATAAATCTGAAACAATTTCAATATGTACGGCTTTTGTAACCATACAAATAAACAAACATATGTACGCTTTCTGTATTTTTGAATTACGTAATGTAGAAGACTTGATGAAGTAAGGTCCAGCTAGATCACATCCAGTTTTTAAAAAGATTCTTGCTTGACTTACTCTGACTTGCGGCAACGTTGCCATCAAGGGTTCTATATTCTTAGGTTTTGTGCGAAAACATCTAATGCACTGATGAATAACTCGACGAACTATGCTTCGTCCAGAAATAATCCAATATCTCTGTCGTATATTAGACAATGTTAGTGATGGACCTGCATGTAAAAATAGAGTGTGATAATATTTAACAATTAACAAGGTGAAATTATGAGATTTTGGTAAGACGATTGGATGTTTTGCCTCGTATGATAAGGTAGATTTATGTAATCTTCCATCTATTCGTATGATACCACTTGAATCAAGAAATGGTCTTAACTTACAAAATGTAGTACGATGACTCATATTACGCTTTATTAACTTGATATCCTTCGAAAATTCTACTGATTGTACATGTTTAATGAGTTTTACTAGAGCATCCTTCCATTCAACGGCAGTTATGTATCCTGATCGCTTATTCTTTTTGTTTCGTATGTTATGAATAAATCTCATACAATAGGCTGTTATTCTAACAAGTTTAGAAAACGAACTAAACTTCTCCAAAATATCCCAACTGGTATGATTTTCTACAATGTGAACTAATGCTGTATCTGGTACAATGTCTTCAACAATTTGTTTAGATGTAATATTCTCTATTGGCCATTCAGAAGGAGATTTGAATAACATTGGTGGCTTCCACCAAAGTTTGTGATTTATCAAGTGACTTGGTGATAAGCCGCGTGACGCACAATCTGACGGATTAGAAGACGATGGTATATATCTCCATATGTTTATATCACACATAGAATGAATTTGTGATACTCTGTTGGCTTCAAATGATTTCAATTTGTGAAGAGGTGTACGTAACCACGAAAGTGCGACTTTTGAATCACACCACGCATATACAGATGAAATATGAATAAATTCAAAAATATTTTGAATATAACTCAATGATTTTGAAAGTAAGTGAACACCGCAGAGTTCCATTCTTGGAATAGATAATTTTTGTTTAACAGGTGCTAACTTTGACTTTCCCATTAATAAATTAACATCTATGTTTCCTTGCTGATCTTCTGAACGTAGATATATTGCTATTGCGAAACCCTTCTCAGATGCATCTGAAAAACCATGCAGTTGATAATCTACATTCTTTTCCAATGAAACTACACATCTGTAGATTTTAATGTTTTGTATTTCACCTAATTGAAAGATGAACTGCTTCCATTTGTCTGAAATATGATTGGAGATTATGTCATCCCAACCTATTTTTAAGAGCCAAATCTCTTGGAGTATAGATTTTGCGTAAAATGTGACAGGTGTCAACCATCCGCAAGGGTCGTAAAGCCTTGCTATGTTTGATAAAATTGCTCGTTTTGTTATGGCCGTGTTTTGTATATTCACATTATACTTAAAGTAATCACCTGATGGAATCCACTGAATACCTAATACTTTAATACCTGTATCACATTCTGAATCAAAGGATTGAATTTCTTGACAGCATTCACTAGGTATATCGTACAGAAACTCCTTGCTGTTGCTAGCGAACTTGCGTAGTTCGAAGCCTGCTTTTGCTAGGAGATCTATTAATTCTGTTTTGTATTCAAGGGCCTGTTGAAGGTTGTCAGCTCCGCAGATAAAATCATCCACGTATATTTGATTTTGAATGATCCTACTAGCATTTGGATGTGAAGTTTGTCCTTCTCTTGCTAACTGTAATAAACACCTATTGGCTAGGTAAGGTGATGAAGTGATACCAAATGTAACTGTTGTAAGTCTAAAAACTTGTAATGGTTTGTCTGGTGAATCTCTCCAGAAAATTCCATGATAATTCCGATCATCAGGATGCATGCATATTTGCCTAAACATCATACGTGCGTCGCATATAAATGCTAACTGGTGTTGACGAAATCTTAGTAGAACATCTGCTATATTCTTTTGAAGTTTCGGCCCTGCCATGATAACGTCATTTAAAGAATATCCGTTACTACTCCTCATAGACGCATCAAAAACGACTCGAACACACGTTGTTGAAAGTGTATTTTTCACAACACAGTGGTGAGGCAGAAAATATTTGATTTCAGATATGTTGGCTTTTTCCATGTGGTTTAAATTTAAATATTCATTTATAACTTGTGTATATTCTACTTTGAGAGCCGAATCCTTCTCAAGACGATTTTCCAATGAATAAAATCTTTTAAGAGCAAGATTTTTCGTTTCTCCTAGTTCCGGAGTAATATCCCTAAAGGGTAGTCGCGCCACGAATCGACCCTCCTTTGTTCTTGATATTGATCTTGAAAAATGTTCTTCACACTTCTCATCTTCTGGACTAACTGCTGTGATGTCTGGAACCTGCTCCAGTTCCCAGAAGTTTTGAATCAGAGTATCCAATGTAACTGCATGTGTTACTTGATTATTGCCTTTTGAAATATCGTTAGGTAGCTTCCCTATAATTACCCAACCAAATATTGTAGAATAAGCTGATGGTAATGTGGAGTCCAATGTAATTTTTTCTCCATTCATAATCTCATTGAAAATATCTCCTCCTAATAATATGTCTATAGGACGTGAGATATGAAACTCTTTGTCTGCAAGATTGAGACCAGTAAATTTATTGTAAACATCCGAACTAATATTTTGCAATGGCAAATCCTTTGTAATCCTCTTCATACTGCATGTAATAATATCAAGTTGTGGTTCTTGACTGTGAACAGGTTTGATTGTACACCTGATTTGATAATTAAGATACTGAGAATTTTCTCCACCTACTCCCGTAATTGATATTGCTGCTCGTTCTCTCTTTAATTTGAGTCGTTGCACACACGCTTCTGAGATAATGGAACATGTACTACCTGGATCCACTAAACCCCGAATTTCATGAAAATGGCCTTGTTCATCTCTAATATGTAACATGGTTGTACCTACAATGACGTTGCATAATTTGCCTGTTGATTGTAATGATGTTTGTAAACATGTACCTGTCACTGTATGAGTTTCAGGTTCTCTATGTGGAGAAGAAGAAGAAGTATCAATGCTGCTTGCATGTACTCTATCTACGTGTAATAGGCTATTGTGCTTCCCATTGCACACTTTACATCTCTTGTTAGATGTGCATTGTTGCACCCTGTGTGGATGTAAGCAGTTCCAACAAAGATTAGATTTCTTAATTAATTTATTTCTCTCATGTACGTCCATATTCCTGAATGTGGAACATGCAAACACATAATGCTCTCCGTTGCAACAAATACATTTGGTGTGTGTCTTCGATACAACTGATACTTGATGTTTCGTAAATGTATTACGCTCCCTGGGTTGATAACTGCATGCCTCGTTTGCTTTGCAATGTTTTTCTAAAAAATCTACCAATTGAGAAAATGTAGGCATTTCATCATTTGAATATTGTAATTCAAATTTATTACGCAATTCTATGGGTAACTTCTTCAATGTTAAATGTAGTAAAATGAATGATTCTCCACTAAAATTAAACTTCATTGATTTCAATGCTAAAACATTCTGATTGATAATGTCTAGAAAATTACGTAATGTAGTTTTAGCATTAAGTTGTACTGATAATAATGCGTCCAAATGCTTTTCAGAAATGATACGTGTATTATAATATCTATTCTCCAAGATACTGAATGCTACTGAATAATTCTCATCACACAATGTCAAATGTCTTATCAATTGTAAAGCATCCTCTTTGAGACAGCTCATTAAATAATGCATTTTTTGAATAGGCTTTAATGTAGGATCATCATGAATGAGACTTCTAAAAATGTTTCTAAAGTTGATATACTCTGTAATTTTACCCGAAAAACTAGGAATTTGAATGTTCGGAATATGAAATCTATTATGCGAATTCATTTCTGGTTTTATATCAGTATCGACTTTCTGTTCTAAATTTTGTTTGTAGTATCTATTATAAACAGATTTTGTAGAATAAATCTTTTCTTCATAATCCTGATAAATAGCCATATGCATTTCTTTATCAAAACCTGCCTTTTTTGCAGCTTCAACTGAAATATAACACTTAAGAAATTCCTCATAATTTTTCTCAAGATCTTCGTAACGTGTTAAAAAAGCCGTCTTTATTGTTGGATCATTATAATTTGCTTCATTAATACTAGCAGATATTTCGCACAATTTATCAAGAGACATCCTTGATAAATTAAATTTGATTTCAGCTGACATTTTGAAGTTTGACTGAGTAATACAATAATAAACAAAGTTATGTCAAAGTGACGTTTAAAAATGTCAATAAATGTAAACAACTAAGATGGCTGCCGTCTTGAATTGCAGCTGATTGCCAACTATGGACTATCTATGGTTTTCAGTTGAACAGTAATCAAAATCAATGTAAAAAAAAATGCTACCCACAATACTTTGTTGCAATTGAAATATGAATCTACTATGTACCTATGTATGAAGTATGTATCACTGAATGAATACTAAATGTGCAAATCGCTTTGAAATAAAATAGAAAAAAGGATAACTGTATACGGTGAGAGGGACCAAAAGGGATGTAGAATATTTTCCTGTTAAAAGGCTAAATATCACTACTGAAATTAGGACTGTAGGTATATAGGAAGCTGTAACTCACCCTAAATTTCTATTTTCTTTCTTGTATTGCACTTAAACACCTTATATAATTGTTTGTTTTAATATCACTATTTGATTATTATTATCATTGAATTACTTTAATTAAACACAATCACTTAATTACACTATTGAAACTGTTTGATATATGACTGATATATATGCGTGTGCACATCACCAAAGTTTTCAGCAGAAGAGAGAGTTTTTTGTAACAATTATGTGAGCACACTGGGGTATAAGGAAGGGAGTGGGGGAAGGATATGCAAAGAAGATTGCACACACAATAAACACCAGTGATACACACACAAAAAAATATTAGATATTGATAATATATCTAACAGAAACAATTAGAGATAATCTCCAGCTGATTTCTTATACCTTAAAGGTAGGATTGATTGATTAATGCGATATTATCTCTTGCAGCTATTGGAACAGGTCGATCCAAGAAGCAGGCCAAACACAAAGCGGCTAAAGGTCTTCTAGATAAATTAATTGGAGAAACTACATCAGACAACACTAATGGAACACCACCAGAGACAGTGTAAGTTGAGATTTTTTAATATTAATATTGAAAGTGTCGTCAATATTAAAACTATTACTATTGCATCTTCTTCTTAGTCAGCCATCTCTCCACTGCTGGATTTAGGCCTCTTCTAAACTTTTCCAATTGGAGTAATGTCGTCAGTCCATCTCTTTTGCGGTCTGCCGATGCTTCTTTTGCTACTCCATGGTCGCCATTTGAGGATTCTAGGAGTCCATCTACCGTCGTTTCGTCTCTCAACAACTACTGCATCATCACGGCATATCCCACAAATGAAGTAGCCAGCAGACCTGCCGCATGTAATAAAGACGAAAGCTTTTCCCTCTGTGCAAAATATTTAAGATATTCAAGATGGGTGACAAACACCATCGCTGAATTTAAGATCTAAAATTACTTTAGTTTTCGAACACCTGCCTTTTTGTTAAGACTATTTTACAATTATTTGTGCTTTATAACAAAGATTGATAGAATCAAGTGCATGTCTACAATTTTATATTTATGTAATTTCTGCTGCATCCCCGTTTTATATTGGTTAAGCAAAGAATATGTGTTAGGCTACAACATAATTTGTTCTAAGTGTTCTATCATGATCAGTGTAGTATCTCAGATTTGCAATGTATAAACTTGTTTTATTATTGTCTAGTTATAATAGTGTATTTTTTTCTTGGCTTCAATCTAAATTGTTAATAAGATGTAGAGAGAATAGTTAGATATATTATGTTGTGTTGAATGTTTCAGTGATGATAATGTGGAGTCTCCGTACGAAGTGAATCCTGTGGGATGTCTTCAGGAAATGTGCATGAGGAAGTTCCTTCCACCTCCTCAGTATGTCACAGAGCAGGAGGAAGGTAACCTACAAAACAAATAATATACAATTAAATAAAGAGCAAAATACAATTAGAAGAAAGTCTTCACGGTGTGCTTAAAACTAGTAAAACAAAAGTTTTGTTAATTATATTTATAAATGACAAATTACACAAAAAATATTTCTTTTAATGGTTTGAATATAATCATTAGTTATCCCGTATTAAATGAAACGTAATTGAATATGTTATTATTTGATTATAATAAATGTTTTCTTAAACCAAGTCATTTGTTTCTGCAGTATTAAAATTTTGGTACATTTTCATATTGCAGTTGGCCTACCGCAAGACCATCAATTTGCAGTGGCCTGTATGTTGTTGAATTACCGCGAGGTTGGACGTGGCAAGAGTAAGAAGGTTGCAAAGAGATTGGCAGCTCACCGCATGTTACAGCTGTTACAGGATCTGCCCGCCGGGGAAGTGCCTTCAGAGGCTGAGGTATTTATATTATTGCTCTTATATTCTATATGTATGTTTGTATAACGTGATAGTAATGTCTTCCTAAACTGTTGAGAATCTTTCTTAATTTATTCCTTATGTTCTTTGTATAATAGTTTGTGTTTGAAATTAGGCATACAGTAATTATTGTCTGTTACGATGGTGAAATAATGTCAGCAAAAGAATATACATATGATTTTCTTTTAATTTCAGCCAGAATATCGCATCATTATACAGAAAACCTATAGACAAAAACAGTTTTAATTGTTTGCGTTACTCATCCATCATTGTCTTGTTTTTGTCATTATCTTTTCCATTATGAAATCATATTTTTAAATTTATTGCAAGTCCATTTCGTGGTGTTAGTGGGTATCTTTGGGCTTTTTCATTTTCCGAATCCTGACCCAGCTTCTGGGCTTTCATTATCAATCATCACAATCAGTTCATCATAAACTATAAAATGTTTTCAAATTTACACACAATAACTTATCTTTTGAATTTCTGTAATATTTTACTCTAATAGTTTGGGAAGACTTTTTATTACTTTTACGTGTGTATTTTCTATGTTTGACATATTTTTGTACTGTTGTATTCAGCATTTCCTCAAAAGTTTTACAATAGAACTGCCAATCAAAATATATTTATTCTCATTGATGACCTACAATTTGAGAAATTTGGCCATACACTATATACCTAATTCTGTAATTGCATGTCAAAATTACAAAACTAAAATTAAATAGACCTTCACTTTGCTTTATAATCGATTATTTTTATATATAATTATATGCCACATTTTAAATTTATTCAAATCAATAATGTAACTGTTGTACCTTATTAGAATAACATGAAGTTCCATGTTGACTGCATTGTATGTGTTGTGTTTTGTCTCTGTATCATATATATATACATATACATAGTTGTGTGTGTGTGTGTGTGTTATGTTCATCCGCTTTGGCATGTAAAGCCATTGTCCTTTTGCTGAGGATTTTAAGTAATGTATGTGTGTGAATGCCGTGTGTTATAGTTGGGTATGAAGGGAGGGCATTTAGCCGCACGCTATGCCGATATGAAATCAAGCAAGATATCAACATTGACGACGAGCCACAGTCACAAAGTGTCCCAGTTCCACAAACATCTCAAGCAATCTACAGGACCCGTCCTGGCTAAGCTACAGGTATCATACTGCTACTACTTCTTCATCACAGGAGCCATGGGTTGTGCATAATACATTAGTATATATCACTTATTGTGTAATCACTTTATTCGCCACTTTCACATTGCTTACCATTATATTAATTATAATATTAAATGCATTGTAACTTATGGCGCTTTTAATCCTACATCAAACCATCATGTAAAAAGTAAAACTCCAGCCTACTCTATAGTTTTGTGCAAGTTTACCTGCATACTATTGGAATAAAATAAATGGCAGTTTTATTGTTAAACTCATCCTCATATGATACTCCATCCTACATTATATTAATCTGTCACTAATCAACTCTTATCTTGTGGTGTCTAACTCATGGCCCTTGTTATTGTTATCTAATCATTGTGTCAAATATTTCACTTTTAAAATATCCTGTTTTTTACATTTCATCTTTTGGTATAGCTTTGAAAGTTCTTTTTGATGTATTAAGACTTTTTTTATGTTTTGTTTGAGGAATGTACATTTATTTTTAACTACTTTTTAGGTGACACCATTGAACAACAAGGATTTCAATTTTGTTCAGTTCCTACAGGAGATTGCCACAGAGCAATCATTTGAAGTGACTTATGTTGATATAGAGGAGAAGTCTATCACAGGAAAGATGCAATGTCTGGTCCAACTCTCCACTCTGCCTGTAGCTGTCTGCTATGGGTCTGGTAATAACAGTAAGGCCGCACAGTCTGCCGCTGCTCTGAACGCTCTTGAATATCTCAAAATTATGACAAAGAAGTGAATGTTCCCAATATTTGACTCTCCTAGGAACCCAATATCTATTCCCCCAGATATTTTCAAATGTTTTGCTTCATCTCAAAACTTTATATATTGACTGTGTTTGTTTTGTTTCAATTTTTAAAATAATATTAAAACATTTGGATTTATTTGTGGGAATTGATTGGAATAAGCCAAGGCAGATAATATTGTAACCTAACTATTTTGAAGCATTTCCGTAATGCTTAATGTTAATTAAAAGATATTTATGAATGTGTGCTATGAAAGATACAAGCGCATGTTTATAAAGTGCAGCACTTCAGACCACTCTGTTCTACACTCAAACACAAAATCCAATTCCTCGGATGGAACTAATTATGAAAAAATGAAATAGTTTACTCATGATGAATTATACAGAGCTCTTTCTAATTATTATCACCTTTCTTTTAATTTGTAACTGAGTAAATTGGATTTGGTGAGTGTGACGACTTTCGTCAGCCAGCCATCTTTCAGTTGGTCAGAGTGTAGAACAGGGTGGTCTACTGGCTGTTGAAATATTTATGTATCGGGTGTCTCAAGAAGATACATTTCATACTCAGTGAGACCATTCATTTCTATTAATTGGTTTTATATCTGTTAATCCATGTGTTCTGATTTGTTTGATGGGGTTAACCAAAGATTGTTGGTAAAGTTGTTTTTGTTACAATTGAAAAATAAGCAAATGGGGTATGTTGTAGAATATCTTCCTGTTTGTTAAAAAAAATTTGGAATCATATTTATTTTATTACTTTGTTTTTTTTCTAGTCATTTAATATCACGGTGTATTATAATTGATTTTTCATTATGAATTGAGATCATGAAGATTCAGCGAAGGGACACTTGGATATTGGAATAAAGCCATGTTGCACATTGTGGTTGTATGTTTTTACTGTGTATGAAATGTTTACACAAATACAAGCTATACTTTGCATAGAATTAGTGATATTTTCCATGCCTGGAAATTAACCTAAGATTTATCCGTGTGTGTATGACACGGACATTCTATTAATTATATTGTATTACATATTATTATGATTACTATACAATATACTATAATATCATGTTATTCATATATAATATGTATTTATTATTATTATTATTGTGTAAATATGGAAACATGCCAGTCCATATAGTAAAGAATAGAATGATATATAATATTGTATGAAGCTAAGTATTGTACGATGCATCCTACATACATAAGTTATTATGTATAGAGTTATATCTGCATGCCCTTGTTGTTACTACTGGTTACATGTGGTTGCTGGTTGCCTACCAACATCACATCCACTGTATCTTTAGAGATTCTACTCCATGACACACATCACTACATATTTTTACCACAGTCTATAATCACCAATGTAATATTATATTGTGCTTTCATTATATCATGATATTATATCTTAGCAAATTAACAATCTATGATTATTATTATTGTTCATATAGCCTCCCGCATCTCTTCCATGTGTTATGTAATTTATATCTTCCTGGAAAGATATTGTGTTATGTTTTTAGCTAGTGTTTCTCTAGAAAATGTATTGTTTCTTTTGAGTTTTATATTTTGTGATTTTATCTCTGACGAGGCTTTTGAGATAGTTTATTAAGAAATTGTGCTTGGGTCTCGTTTATATGTAGTTTTGATTGAGTTTCTCTCATGTATCATAGAGTATGTATATGTTTATATTTTATCCAACAGATAACTTTGATAATATAATATGACAGTGGATCGTGTTAGGATTATTAATTTGACTTAATCTTAATATGTCTGCCTGTGAAAATGGGCATTATTTTAATGCAAAGTATAGAGGTTGTAAACTTTTATTTGTTGTGACTTTAAAAATCATGACAAAGATTGTTTTATTTTCCTTGTCCATTTTAATTAGAGCAGTGTAAAGGAGACTGTTCCACTGCATGTGACTGCTATGTATGTAATGTAACACTGGTAAGGTTAAAATGAACAATGAAATATACTTACAATAATATTATCATTTATATTATTATTAATAAACATTGTATTGCCAAGACATACTAAATATTCTTGGAGACATGAGGCGCGCGCACACACCCACACACAAATAGTACACTTAAATACACACGTATGTATGATATGGACAACTTTATAAATTGTATGTTGTTTTTATTTGAACATTTATGTTTAGTTGGTCTTGGTATTTGTATTATTATTATTACTTATATGAAAATAGCATTTATTTATTGATGTAATTCAATAAATAAATAATAGATAAGTGTCGTCTCTATGACTTAAACCATTTTGTGTTACCAGCATGGAACATATGGTATGTACGTACATTGATTGTGTTTAGAGAACCGTATTTGTTCAACTATAACTTTCTGTATTCAACTGTATAACACACATAAATATACATATATTATCCTAGTACTATTCACTATTCCTTATTTCTACTAATATGGAATAATATTATTTGCTTTGCTCTATTTTTAGGATGGATTCATTAGTATATTATCCATAGATGCGTTATACTTATCTAATATATGATTGTATTGATGATGATTAATAAATGTTTGCTTTCAGATACATATTTCATTTTTATTCATATCCACCCATGCCTTATTATTTCATGATAATTTGTATCAATTATCAAAAAAAGCCTATAACAAACAATATTACTTTTGTCCCTATCAATATATTTGAAATACTCTGGTAATTACATACTTTACCAGTGATAAATATAAATATGTAAATACCTGAATAAACATGTTGAATAGCAGCATAATTCTGTAATAAGTCTTCTGTAGTTTAGTGAAAAAATGCAGTAAATTTAAAATTGTTGTCCGCTACTTTACAGTATAATGGGATAGACTTAATGTAAAATATATCGTGAATTGATTATAGTTTAAAGGTATTTTTTGGCGTATTTTTAAATTGTTGAAGATGTTCGAAGATTTCATTTCTTGAAAAATGACCGGCAGGAGAACTAAGATTAAATAATTTTGATGAAGTTTTGTTAGTATTGAATAACTTTCTGTTATATTCGTTACATGGAAACATTGTGTTTTCGGCACATATTGCTTGTGGGAAATTGTCCTCAATGTAAGTATTTGTGAAGTTTATGTTATTTTCCTTTTCATGTTGCAATTCTATTTCAAACGGATTTTCGATATTTCTTTTTATGTTATTACAGCCATCTTCAAAACTGTTCAGGTAAACAATTTCTTGTGGCTTTTCTGTTGCAGCTTTTGGTTCACTGTATGCTAAAGCCAGAACTTTTTGTGGGTCCAGTATGTTCTCATCATCATCATCATCACTTTGGTATGAATTAGTTTCAAAGTTGTTATTCGAAATAGTACTTTCTTGTTGCAATATTTCGCAAGCATTATCATTTATGTTATTTTCAATTTCCAACATGTTATTGGGCTGATTATGTGTGCTGTAATATTTAAAAGCTTCTTGTACGTACGAAGGTTGATAAGTATCTTGCTGGGTTGGTGACTCATCTTGATAACATTTTACTATCTCCTCGTGTTTAGTATTATTACTTAGGAATGCTCTTATAGATTGCTGTTGTTTATATTGACCATGTGCTGGACGACTATTGAGATGGCAGTTCTTTGGTTCTGGAAATTCTCTTTCTGTGCTGAAATCATATAGCTTTGTATGATTAAAGAAAAAGTCATTGTATTTTAAGTTTGAAAAGTTTTTTTTTTAACATGAGTATGTATCATCAGAATTTTAATTTCTTCGATAGTGCCTTATCATGTTTACTGGTCTGGATTTTATACACCTACAAAATTATTCAAGTGATTGTTAAAAATTCGGTATTATATAAATGATCATCAAATAATATTTTTGATCCTAGTCACCGACCATCAGAAAAATAAAACGATAATCAAAAAAGTAAAATTAATACCAAAACAATACTACCAAATATTTCATATTCCGATCATCAAAATATAAAATAAATATCATCAAATAAATGAAACTAACATCAAAATTATTCCTACAAATATTAAATTCCAATCGTCAAAATATTTCGGTATGAATACATTTTTTTTTTTAAAAAAGATATATCTGGGTTTGTTATAAACCCAAATACAACCTTATACACCTTTCACACTAAGCTAAAAGCTTGTGCCGTGAAAGGGGAGTTTGCCGGCATCTGGGATCGAACCACGGACTAATAAAATAAATAGATTGATTGCCAAAATAGTAGATTGATCGCCAAATTTGTTATTATAATAACAAAAATCGTTCATAATATTTAAGTACATTCATTAAAAAGTCTCTTTCTTCACTATCGTGATTTTTTTAAGAATGCTTAAAATGACATGACCCTTTTTATTACTTCACTATTCACGACTACAATAATAATATTTGAATACTCAAACCCGTTGCAGATGCACTATTATCGGAACTATGATACTTGTGCGGCCCCACCCGTATTCGAGTATTTTTTCCATAGAAAAAGTAATATATACGAAACTTAAGGAAATTTATATTCGAACTAGATTTTATTTTTGCCGGTTTTATTTCGAATATAAATTGTCTCCACCCGTTGTCGAGTATTTTTTTTTCTACAGAAAAGTAATATGTACAAAACTGTAAGAAATATATATTGGAATCAGATTTTATTTTTGCCGGCAAATGTTCTATTGTTTTGTATTCAATTTAGAAATATTTGAGGATCACAATTTGATGATCAATCTACTACTTTGGCGATCATAGTGAATTATTTGGTGACAATATTTTATTTTTTAGGGTTCAATTTAGAATTATTTGAGGATCACGATTTGATGATCAATCTACTATTTTGGCGATCATATTTGAATTATTTGGTTACAATATTTTATTTTTTAGGGTTCAATTTAGAATTATTTGAGGATCACGATTTGATGATCAATCTACTATTTTGGCAATCATATTGAATTATTTGGCGACGATTTTGGTATATTTTTGATGATCACTTAAATACAAGCCTTAAAAATTCCACAAATATTGCCAGAATAATGGCCAGATGCTTTAGCATTGGCTTGAGCTGGTTCTGGTCAGCTGTTAAAGAAATTTGTAAAACCTGCTGTATTTTGCAAATGAATTGTCTGTTGAGTGATTTACTTTTAGCCAGCACTTGTTTTTTGTGGGATGATTGGTTATATAATTATATTAATTTATTACCATACCTGTTTTCAAGTTTATGAGTTTGTCCCTGTTTTGAGACAGAACTAGTTGCATATCTTTGCAGAATTGATGCAATATTGTTGTCAGCTTCCTTGTTCATAATCAAAATATTTTTTGTCGACTCATTAGATTTTGAATGACCAAATGCCTGAGTGACATTATTAACACTGTTGAAATTTTTCTCACATCTATTTTCTGTTATTATGTCTTTCTTTTTCATATAATTGGTTAATTTATTTTGAGATGGTCCAAAGTTGCAAGGTATATTCTTATCATGCTTATCATTTGTATTGGTTGATGTGTTTGTTTCTGTGCTCATATTGTTGTTTATAGTTTGAAAACTTGTATTTTTATCATAATCATTTTTGTTCTTCAAAGTTATTGCTAATTCTTTCAGTTGAGGGCGATGAAAATCTTGAAGTGGGTGTTCTTTTGCATCATATTCCAGGCTTGTGTTACATGAAGTTGAAGAGTTTGTAATATCTTTTGAGTCAGCTGAATTTCTAATGGGATTGGGGACACTTACAATACTGCTCAGAACGTTTTGTAATTCATTATTTTTTTCGATGGGTAATAATTGGCTTTCTTCATTTTTGCTTTCTGCAACTTGTGAATTTTCAATTTTCCTCAATGCATTTATTTTTTCCATAGAATATAATTCCATAAACTCCTCTGGTGATAAATTAGTTACAGATTGTATAGCACTCATAAAATTTAATCTGACTTTCGCTGCTATTTTATTCGTTTCACATATTTTTTGCCTTTTTCCTGTTATTTTTGTTATAGCAATTTTCTTTGAAAACTGAGTAATTTCATTGTTGGTTGAAGTTGTTGCTGGTTCAATTTCATAGATTTTGTTAGAATTTGTTGGAATATCTTGCTGGCCTTCATCGTGTTTGGTAAGTGGCTCGCTCCATGTTACTAACTTTTGCCTGGGCGTAATAATTTGCTCATTATCTGCTGTATTTCTTAAACTCAATGGAACTGTTACTGGTTGAATTGAAGGCAGGCCCTGTATGAAAAGTTGGTTATAAGTTTCATTAACATTGATTTGTAGATTAATTTCAATTCTTTGTTTTCTGTTTAATGGATTGATTTCATAATTAACTTTGTCTAATTCATTTCTCATTTTTTTTCCACAAATACGCGTTTCAATGTCTTGAGTTCTTTTATTATTTTTTTCGACACTTGTGTCTTTATTATTGGAAGACACTTCGTTATCGAAACACAGAGTTAACATTTGATCTTTCAAATAATTGTCATCAGTTTGTGTTTGTTTATCAACCATCTGTTTGCTTTGTGGTTCCCCATCTGTTCCAGTAGTATTATAATTTTTTATTTCTGTGTTAGAGTTAACATTCTGAAGTTGCTTACTTTTAATGGTTTGATATTTACTAAATTTATTAATACATTGTGACTCTGGTGATGAAATAATAATTTCCTCTGTATGTTCTCTGTTTTTCTTTGGTGGGCTGTTATACTGAATGTCTAGTTTAATCCTTTTACAATTAGGAGTGTTAGTTCCTTTTTTGGTCTGTTTGTAATAAGCATTGATAGTGCTGTCTTTTTTCAGTGTAGGTTTAGGAGTGTCCTTGTTGCTTTTCATTTTTATTGCATTTGTTTTATTATTGTAAGTTTGATTCACAGTGTTGTTAATCTCAATATTATCTTCTTTTTCCACTTCGTTCTTACTATCAATATTATTATGTAGACCTATAGCCAAATCTTTACTATAAAACGCTGTATTTGATGTGTTTTCAGTTTGATCCAATACAAAGGTTTCATATTCTTCACTTATTTTTAATGGTTGTATTTCAGGCATAGAAAAACTTTGTTCGTATATACTTTCATCATCAATAGTTTGAACAATGGAATCTAAATCTTCATTGTTTTGTTGATCATAAAATTCACTCATGTACCTAGAGGTGCTTGGCATATTGGAATCAAACCCAGAATTTGCATAATTGGTTTTGATCAGGCTTGCATCATTCTCGTCAGCACAAAGATATTCACTGTTACAAGGTTTTTCTAAATTTTCACATGAATTCTCAAAGCATTCATCGTTTTCATTTCTTAAGTAGAAGTTCTTAATGTATTCAGGAATACTCCTGTCAAATATTTTTGTTCTATCTAATGTTGTGTTCTCATACTTATTGTCAAGATTGCAAGGTGTCCCATTGTTTTCCAAATATTGTGTGTCGTGATATTTATAATTTTTAATAGTTTGTTTTGGTAGTGGTTTCTGTAAAAAATGTTTAAGTTCATTAATTTATTCATACCATTACGACATTTCCCACAAGTGGGGTAGCCAGTGGACTGACTGCACGTAATAAATAAGCGAGTTGT
Source organism: Athripsodes cinereus (assembly GCA_947579605.1). Lineage (NCBI taxonomy): Eukaryota > Metazoa > Arthropoda > Insecta > Trichoptera > Leptoceridae > Athripsodes > Athripsodes cinereus. The sequence continues at coordinate 10,290,985 of OX388319.1, read as the reverse complement.
CTTCTTTGTGCAAGTAAATACCTGCCTTTTACGTGACACTCAAAAAATTACAGAAAAGAGGGATGTGTACTATTATCAGAGACTCTATGGGACAAGTTAAAACTCATGTTAGATTTTAAAATCTGCAGGCACTACAAAAAGATTAAATGGATACAAAACAAATTCTGGACTGATTGAATTATCTCTTCTCATGACGTTTTTAAGGCTGTGGTATCATTGTATTAAGAATATTGTAAAAGTGAAAGGATAGGGCTATTACTTACATAATAATTAACATTCCGGGACAAGGTGTTCAGTTGAGATGGTTGGGGTATAGTTTTTATAAGATTATTTATATTTGTTATGCTTTTATCACATTTTTTCTTTGCCTCTGATTTCCTTATTCTGTCTGTTTTCACAGTACCAACTTTCTTGTTTGAGTTGCTACCAATATGTTCTTCACACATATCACTTAAAAATACACTTTGTGTTTTAGGAGAGAGTGTGATTGTATTTTTATCCAGATTATTGTAGCTAGTTGAATTTATTTTCGTTTGTGTCTGTTCTACATAGTTCATGATATTTCTCTGCAATGGTCCTAATACAGAATTGAGTGACTGTCCTATTTCAGTACTACAAGTGACATCTATCCCAACTAAAATCGAAAAACAAATAATTCAAAGAGGTGCTATAAATACAATTTACAAATGTTTCATTGGCTTTATGATATGATTATCTCACCCCAAGTGTTACTAACGCAGTGGGCATAAATTGTATGTGCTTTTTGTAGAGTAGGAACAATTTCTTTAGATGTCGGTCCTCGTAATAAGGATGAATCTCTGAAATATAAACATAAATATTATAGATGTCTTATGGAGAAATGAAAATCTACCGAACATTAAAAGCTTTTGTAGACAAGAATAAAAGCCAAATGTTTAGAAGTCGATAAAGTATTGAACTTAATTGTTCTGGTGCCATTTAGAAGGGATATCTTGATCCATTTGAGATCTGAAATATGAGTTCCCAAAAATGATTGCTTTTATGGTTTGCATTAAATGTTTCTCGTTTGGTGAATGTTGTAAGCGTTAGGATGCCTTTCTCACTTCTTCCAATTGGATTTTGCACAATGTTGCATTGTCTGAACATGGATCTCCAATCGAGATGTCTGATTGGAACAAGAGTCACACTATTTAATTTTCATTTAACATGTGTGCCAGATGAATTCAAGAATATTGTGAAAAACAGTCTAAGCTTATCTAAGAAATTTAGCTAAGGTAATTTTTGTTGAAACAAGATTTATACATACTTGAGATATGAAGTGTACTACTTACAATATATTCGCATACAACAACAAGTTATTCTCTGAATCTCCCACAATCAGACATATTCTGTGTTTGTCTCCTGCAGTAGATCCCTCCTCCAATAACTCTTCTGCATTACTGATGCTCAAGGACAGTAATATATTACGGCCTTGTTTGGATGTCATTTGCAAATCATAAACAGGGAGGAGAAAAACTTGCTTCTTAAGAAGATTTCCAGCAGGAGGTTGCTTATTCATTATCTACACAAAACGCAGAAATTAAATGGAACAAAAAATATTTTGCTTACTATGATTTGAAGATGGTCGGTAACCTAATGATAACATTTCATAATTTGAGATAGGATATCTTAAATTTGAACCTTGCCAACTGACTACTGTGGTTTTACAACACAATTGAAGATGTATAGTATGTTATTAGATTTAATATTTTTTTTTTTAAAATACAACCTCATGCACCTTTCACACTAAGTTAAAAGCTTGTATTGTGAAAGGGGAGTTTGCCGGCACCTGGGATCAAACCACGGACCCCTTGTTCACGAGGCCGAGACTCTACCTCCAGGCTCTATAAATTTATGTGAATGCTAAGAAAATGTAAAACCTCCAAAATAGGCGTAAAATCTCATTGCTAAATTGAGGATGAATTCATCTATGTATAAAATTATGAAGACACATTCTGATTTGTGATAGAAATTAATTCAGTTTTTATTTAACTCATTTAAAAAATTCCAACCCTTTCTAAGTCTCTGGGATTACTCTCCAGAACACTTTGAAATGTAGTTTTTCCTGAGGAAACCAATAGTGATGCAAATGTGGGACCAATTCCTGAAAATTGCCTCACAACATAGGGACTGTTTTCCCATAACTTGGCAACAAAACATTTGGCAAGTGTTACGGAGTTAAGGACTGCTTTGAAAACAGGCTGATCACTGTTGATGTATCTTGGACGAGTCAAATATTTCATTATGCCTGGAAAAAAAAATAATACAGTTACACTCTTTGTAAAGGGGAAATTTATATAATTTTTTTTTTTTTAAATTATCCAAAAATCACTTATCCCACCGGATAAGTTAAATTTGAAAGCGTTTAACAACCCTCTAGGATGCTGGAGGAGGGTTGAACATGAAATTTTGGAATCCTTTTGAAAACCATTATTAAATTATTGCACTTTTTCAATCATTCACTTAGGTCAACAGGTTTCTTATGTGTTATTCACGAGAATTTTGGCATTGTACGATAAAGACCCAATATTTTGATAGTATAAAAGTATTATTAAATAATCGTCATGAAATAATTTTTATTTCATGACGATAAAACATGTACCTAGTTTTAAATTAAATAATAAAGGTTGATATGGTAATTTACAGGAGTAGGTTAAGTGATTATTTCCTTACATTTGGATAAGTGTTCTCCTATTCTGGATACTTTTATAAGTTCTTGATGGAGTGAAGGATCAAGGATAGGAAGACAACCAAATAAGGCTTGGATTAGGCTATAAGCAAAATAACAAAGTTAGAATAGGTACCTAATGGTGAAACAAGAGTCTTCATACTATGAAATTTATTAAGTATGGATTTTACTTTAATAAGCTATTAAATATTTAATAATAATAAAAACCTTTATTGCACAAAAAATCAACAAAATAAAATAAACAATTTAAACTAGACAAATAAATTTTGTACAATGGGCGAGTTTATCGCAGAAGCTCGATATCTTCCAACTAACCCATAAATTACAAATATTTTACCAGTTTATTTTCATAGCCTTCTAATTACTAATTATATTATATTTACTAATTACACTCTATTTACTAATAACAAATATTTTACCAGTTTATTTTCATATCCCTCGATTGTATCCTACCCTTCTGTGGGAAGCGGCATACAAGCCCATCTTGTCCTCTGGGTTTCCTGTTCAGGAGATTGAGAACTCTCTTCTCTCCATTGCGTAGAGGAAGATCACCAAACTCGTGACACTGACTCAGAACTTCTATCAGTTCATTAAGGGACTCTGTACCTTTTATCTAAAAAATGGCACACTCTTTTATTATATTATACCGACTTATGGTGATACTTCTAGTGAGGAAAACGGCGATAAGAGGGAGCATGGGAGTCGTAATAATCAAAAAGTCTTATAAGTTGTAACAATGTAGCTCACTTCAAAACACGAGATTTTCTCTTTTTGAAGTTGAGTCATTGAAAAATAATGTTTTATTTATATGAATTTGTTAACTATGTAAATATGTTATAAAAAAAATTATAAATGGCACACTCTTTTATTATATTATACCGACTTATGGTGATACTTCTAGTGAGGAAAACGGCGATAAGAGGGAGCATGGGAGTCGTAATAATCAAAAAGTCTTATAAGTTGTAACAATGTAGCTCACTTCAAAACACGAGATTTTCTCTTTTTGAAGTTGAGTCATTGAAAAATAATGTTTTATTTATATGAATTTGTTAACTATGTAAATATGTTATAAAAAAAATTATAAATAAATAAAAAAAATAAAAAAAAAAGTTTTGATTTTCTTACAAAGTTGTTCCGCCTTCTATATTGTGAGTTTATATAGGACGATGATGAACAGCGAAAATGGATCTTTCATGCTACACTTAAATGAAGACGTTGGAAGATATATAAGGTATCAACTGAATATACAATAGGAAGTCATAGCTGATATTTGGTTACCTTCGTAATTAGTTTCATGGTCTCAAAATCCAAACAGTTAGCTGCCATCACAAGACCAGCTTCTGTAGATTCCACACACGTATTGGAATCCATTATGAGCATTCCAGCCCTGGTGAGTGCATTCATACATTTCAGGCACAGTTCTGAAATAGAATAATTGGATTTTTAATACACCTATATACCAGATATTTTAATGAGATACTTACTAAAATTGAGAAATGGCAACTGTCAATTTTTCTTTATTTTAGTCAAATAATAATTACACAAGTAATATTTTATTGGCTACGAAACTTTTAAGGTACCTATAAAATTGTGCAAAATTAGAATTCAATCCAGGATTTTTCTAGGGGCGGATGATACATCGAAATTTTGTAAATTATGATATATTATCTCACAACGCATTTGTCATTAGCCTCCGAAGCAAGACTGTCCTCCCACAAATAATCAATCTAATAAATAAAGTCGCAATAATGTGATGGTTACAAAAAAATTAAAAGTTTATTGATATAATTTCACTATAGGTATGATGACTTAAACGAGGATGATAAATGTTAATTAATCATCAAAACAATTATAACTTATTGTAATTTGATTTTAAATGATTCATTATTAATATAATAGGAAAATGTTTGTACTAAAATTATTAAATTTATTTGTTAATTTATTTTGATAGTTGATTATAAATTACCCACATGCTTCGTGAGCACCCCTATCATTAATAATAACATTTAAGTTATGCGTAAGAATAACTTGTCATGAAAAATATTAATTTATAACATAAGACATCTCAAGGCTAGAGTTGCGAAAAAAATAGTGGGTATGCCGAAAGGTAATTAGCACGTATCCTAAAAGTTTGACGACGCAAATCAAAAGTCAAATATGCGAATACAAGTAGGTAAGTAAGTAGGTAGGTAGGTACATGTAATAAATATTCTTGGACCTATGTACATCTTATAGTCTGTTCAACAAAATTGTTAAACTTATGTTGAGTTAATACAGTCATAGTTTTTCCATATTTCGATAATAATTATTATAATTACCTTATATACCGTATTGTCTATACTTATTCCCTACTGTATAGGAGAGTGGCAAAACAGTTATTATAATTATAAGATTATACAGTATAGATATATCACTTGAAAAATTACTTCAATACAAAAAAAGTGATAATTTTTTTAATTTTTTGTGGTATGTGAAATGCTTAATTTAAGTATTTATATTGAGAACACGACGATTATATACGAGTATATCTTCACACCATCTTTAAAGCACCTATCTATATAATTTTAATCCTATTCTGCATTGCAGATTTATCTGATGGGAAACTTTTCAAAATTAATTTTAATATAATATTATTATCTAAAATACAATTAGAATATTTTTTCCTCAGATTTATGGAGCAGACTACAAAACATAGTATTTTAGTACGTAGGTACTTACTTATTGTCCATCATCACATTTTTGTGGTTATTTATTGATGTTTCACATGATACCAACATGATGTAACAAAGAAATATCCATTATTATTATGTACCTATTGTACTAGTTATCAATCAATTAAAATAAATGAATTTACGTATAAGTTTAGTAAAAATACATTTAAATGATAAGAATAAGTTGCATTGGTAGGAAACTTATTTTTATCGATAGATAGGTTATATTATTTTGATGAAGGGATGATCCTGTAGTATGTAATGTAACATAAATATTTTGGCTTTTCTGAGAACACAAAATGCAGATAGTTTATGCATTTTTTAATGCTCAATTCAAAAATCTTAAAATATACCTAATCGATCAGACATCTCGATTGGAGATCCATGTTCAGACAATGCAACATTGTGCAAAATCCAATTGGAAGAAGTGAGAAAGGCGTCCCAACGCTTACAAATTGGCACTAGACTGGCTTAAGTGATCACTTTTGGTGTCCATGGACGACGTTCACCAACTCCGCCATTCTCATAACTTTAGGGGAAGGGAGGGTAAGATGGAAGGAGTGGGCAAGATGGAAACTAACTTTACTATAAACCCAAAACTAGTGACATGTCGCCCGAGTCTTTTCGTACACAAACACACACGGCCATGTTGACTTAACACACGAAGTTCAGTCCGGTTCGCATCACCCAGTGAAAAGTACTATTGTTTTGTTTATTCAATGCCGTATTGTTATAAAAACATTGGATTTTTGCAGTGAAATTGTCTGAAAAAGGTAAGAAATATTACTATTTTGTTTTGACAGTAGATATCTAGTAGGAATCGATAATATAAATTGATATTTACTATGAGAGAAAAAGTGAAGTAACAGATGCTTCGTTATGTTATTTTTAAAACCGGTGTATGGGCAAGTTGGAAATTTTAATTTAAGGGCAAGATGGAAGCTTTGCCATCATGCTCGAGTAAAATTATTTTATTTCTTTACTTTATTTCCTCTCTTTAATTGGGTATTTTTTCTTTCTAGATGGTCTCCAAATATAAAAAAACAAAAAGAACAAAGAAAATCGAGGAAGCCAATCTTTTGTGGAACCACCCATAAAAGATTGGCTACAATGTCCATCTTGTTGTGGCTGGGCACATGAGCTGTATACTGATGCAGAAGATGGTTGTTTCTTATGTATTAATTGTATAATTTAAAGTTATCATATAGGTATGTACATTTCATTTTGCCCCGTAAAAGCTTTCTATTTTGCCTTCAGGGTGAGGGCAAAATGGAATATTCCAGGGTTTTACTTCATGGGTCGTTACTGATTTTGGACCAAGTGCTCATTATTTTTAATTACAGAATTATATTCTTTATTAAGTTTACTCTCAATACAGATTGAAATAAAAGATTTATAATATGCTGTTTTTTTATTTCTTAAATACAAAGTTAGCCCTTCCATCTTGCCCTCCCTTCCCCTAATAGAGTAAAAAAAAAATAAGCTTTTATCTATTTGTGTGCTTTTAAAACCAAAACGTTGTTTGTTTCATGACAAATACATACACATATTATATGTACATTAATAATATAAATTAATATAGATATATATTTTCAAAATACTGTGGATTTACGTAGATAGTTAATTAGTAATTATTGTCTATCAAAACCAATAAAACATAACGAATAGGTATGATGATTGTATTGATTATTAATAATATTTTTTTCATCGCATTATGATAATGACTTAGTTCAATATTAATTAATATTGTTTATGACCTAAAACTTAAGCAGGTAAGGTCACTATAAAAACGACAGCCTCCAGGTACGTGCCTAATAGAACCAAGTACCTCTATGATATCCATAAGTACTTTTAAATAACATATTAGTTATGTTTTACCTATTTGTAAAATTTTAAGAGTTAGATATAAAGTTTGAAGAAGAAATGAACGAATCAATTTGTGGATTGAAATCATAAGTAAAAATAAAAAAATAATAATAGATTATATTCTACTCTCATTCATGAAAACAAATCGTTTGTCAAGTGATATTCCAGAATAATTTACGTTCCTACTATTTTCATGTTAGTTTAAAGCCTAATCGGGTTTGTCTAATACCTAAACGTATTCTATATAAAATAATATGAGAGTTACCTTCCAATCTCTTTTCTATGGTATCTCTATCATTGTGTGATGGGAAACCATAATGTGTAGGATTCTTCACAGCTCTCACATACAGGAAGGTGGAGCGGATCCAATCCATAGCTTGCAGTAGATCTGGCAGAGTTCCCAGGGCAACTTCAGCGTTCAGATGTTCTGCCAGATGACGATGTAAGGAACTCTCTATAGCTCTCTGACCACCGACGAGTTGTTCATAGCGTTTCTGAAGAATAATACAAATAATCTGAATCTTTAACAATTTCGTTCTCAGTGTATTTATCTATTTTAGCCATGACCTGTGTGCCGTGTTTCATATAAAATATAAAGGGCAAACATATTATCATCTTATGTGGAAGAACTTTAAGTAGTACGGCTTAAATATAATGGTTTAGATAGAAATGTATAATAACAATCGCGATATATTAATTTATATCACGATAGGTAATGTCTTAGCTTGTCGATAATGCAATTATTTACAAAATCAAAGTGCATCTTCGTAAAGTATTTATCTTTCAATATAGGTAGGTATGTATGTAACTATCTTAGTGATATAGATTATGCGCCCTTGAAGTGAATTTATTCCACAAAACGGCGCACTAAAAATTGTCTAGTTATTATTATTATACCTAGGTATCTCCTAAAACTGCAGTGCATCCAGAAAATACTTTTTGAGCTACATAAAAAAAATATGTATGACGATTAGATTATGATCGTATAAAATGGATGATATTATTGTCTAATGTTTTCATGTGTTTTTATTTGTTTCTATAGTTTTCAAACTTTGTAATGTTAATATTGTTTGTTGAAAGCCCCAATTCAGGTGCATTGTACCTAGTGGATCAGCAACACCAACACTATGTTAATTACCTGATACTGTATTATTTTCAAATACCTGTAAGTGTCTTTCTATGAGTAAAGAAATTTGAATATGCTTATACCAATCAGATAATTTATCAAGTGGGAAAATGAAAACAAAGGAAATGCCAGGAAAAGGACATTTTCGTCATTTAGTCGAAAAAAAACCCACAACCTTTACGAGAAGAAAGTATCTCTAAGGTATGTGGATAATTGTGAACACTATAGGTATTGATATAGTTACTCGCTAACGTATAGGTAAACCAATTTAAGTAGTGACCTGAATACTTCAACATTTACCTACAGTTATCAAGATTTGTTATTTTACACAAGAAGAAGGTAAACAAACAATAAAGGTTATGTGTAACACAACATAATGCTTGCGTACCTATGTGAGTACTCACATTATACACTGTACAGTATTATAAGTATGTATATATGTAGGTACCTATACCTATACTACTAATTACACCCAGGTGATGCGTCATGTAAGAGTTTGTATGAACTTAAGTCTATGGTAGGTACCTATACTCATTTATTATAATTATTACGATCACTTCCTATTCATCACAATTTTTGTAAAGCGAAACATTATGATAATTTATTATGGCATTGTTATTGAGTAATTTATAATACCACAGGCCTATTCTAGCAATTTAATTTGGAAAAGTAAATGTTTTTAATTTATTTATTATTAGGAATTGTCGATATTATTGGATGGTTGTTTGGTATTATTTTTATAGTGCAATAAAAACTTTTTACATATATTATTTATTATTCCATGCTATTGTTGGAGCAATATATGAATAAATTTATCTGGCTTAGGTAAGTAATAATATTCGGTGTCATGGACTACGTTCACCAATTCCGCCATTCTCACCGAGAAAAATTTAATGTAAACCATAGAAACAAAAAAAATAGGATACCATATTTCAGATCTCCCATCTAAATGGCACCGGAGTAATTAATTGCAATACTTTATTGGTTGTTAGTTTAACCAGATAGCAACATTTTTTTAGAGTATTTCTGAAAGGGAATCAAATTAATAATTTGTAACTTAATTTTGAATTTGTTAAATATTAATTATAAAGTTGTAATTAATGTTATTGAATTCTGATCTAGTGAATTTTTTCGGCTGAATGAAATGATCAATCAAATTATTGATACTCCTGCGTATTACATCTACATACTAAGTTAAAGATTATTTTTTTCGAGCGTTGAAGCCATAAGAAAGAAAGAAGATCAATAGATTGTTTTAGGAAAAGCTTATAAAAGTTTGTGCATTGGTAGCCTGAAATTCAGAAATCAGAAACTCCTGGAACAAGAGGTTAATAAAGAAAAAGAATGAAGGAATTCCTTTCTCTGACTCCACAATTAAAAGTATGTATGTATGAATAATTCATGAATGAAATATGTACTCGAATTTAAGGTTAGGTAGTGTAATAATTTATTCTTTAATTCACATAATAATTACACGTGTCTAATATTATGTATAAGGTGTAAACGATTAATTACATAATACATACGAGTTTAATTGAACGGAAGTGAGTATAATAATTAATGACGGTCGAGTAGGCACATTACATTTAGGATGGCAGAATAGAGTAGAATACCTATATTAAGTAGATCTGTGATAGATGAGATCAATTTTACGTGTTTCTAAATTAACTGAACTTGTAAACATAAATATTTGTAATAATTGAAACCTAATTATTATCTTTTATCAGATTACCTCAAGATATTTTTCGTGATTACGTAATAAAGTAACCTCATTAATGCGGTGATAACTAGGCTACATTGCAATGAAATGTCTAAAGTTTCATTTCCAAACAAATAGCGTGTTTTTCACAAAAGATTTTAGTATACCTACCTAATATTATACTATTCAACATTTGAAAGAGTTATTTGCTATCAAAAATAACATTTAGGTAATCACATTAAGTTCGTCAGTTCAAGATACGTATCTTTATAAAATAAAGTAAAAATTACAATAATAATAATGAATTTAAGCTTGTACAGGATCCAAATACATTCATATGATAACTATAATACTACTGCTATACCATCACGACATATCCCACAAGTGGGGTAGCCAGCAGAACCAACTGCAAATAATAAACATGTAAGTTGTCCTCTACCTGCCAATATAAAATCAAGACACCAGGATGGGTGGCAAACCTCATCGCTGAATTTTAGATGCAAAATTTCTTCATTTTTTCGAACACCTGCCTTTTACAGACCACTCGAAAACTTACGGAGAAGAGCGGGAGACCAATTCTTTATCGGGTGCTCCACGGGATATAATAAGCAATTCATAATTATAATAAACAATTACGCATTACCAAGTTTGAGACTCTTAATGACAAAAAAAGGTAACATCTTATTTCATCTTCTACTATAGATCTTTTTATTTCATTAATCTTTTGAATATTAGTTTTATTATTGTACTTGCACTATAAAGTAAAAAATACATATATAATAATATTAAAGATAGGTATAGGTATCTAAGTTTACGTGGAAGATGAAAAAGACGTAAAATATTGTATAAGTTGGTAATAAAAATAATTGAAAATATATTATACTCTACTGGGAACATTACAGCTTTTTGCCAATGCGATCCTGTGATAATGTGTAATCACCTTTCTATTGTACAGGAAAATGTTGTAATAAGTAAAGAAATACATACATATTATAATCTACAATAAAAACATATCAGATTACTAGTTATGTTTGTTATTTGTAAAATCTGGATAGGTACTTGGATATAGTTTCGTCGCAATATTTAAACAAAATGCTTCAGTGCATTTTCCCATACGAGGATAATGATGGTATCTTACACATAATAATTATGATTACAATAGTACGTACCAATTTATACAGATAGGGTCAAAATTACAATTTTTCCAGTTGCGATTCAAACGAGAAACCAGAATCGTGCATTTCGACGTTTATTAATAAATAATATTAAAAAAATAGTTTACTTTTTAACTGAGAACAGCAAGATGAATGTTTACCAAAAAAAACTGTGCATGTACGTACATATTATGTACATTATACATACCATAGTGAAGTCGTACAACAAGTGGTGGTAACTAGTGAATTACTTGTTTGAACAGAGTGGTCGTCCTTTTTGTGCCAGAAATAAGGAATATATTTAGGATCGGCGGCATTCGTCAGCTGAATTGAAGACGTGGAATGTCAGACACATTTTATACAATGTTCAAAATTTGGGATTTATTTCATTTTCCAATATATTTTTATTAGTATATTGACTCTTAATAGAAAAAAGCGATATTTTCGATCCAATCTAATAATGTGTGGGTACCCGCATAAAACTAAACTTAATTCAATAAGGAGACGGGCATCCACAAGTTGAGTAGGTGCAGTGTATTTCTTATAATAATAACAATCCTATAAAGTACAAAATTAATATAGTGTATGTAGATACGAGAGGTAGTTAGTCAGTTAGTTATGTGTAAGTTCTTCGCAGCCTTGGGCGGTTCAGAGCCTTGACATCTGATCTGTGGTGAGCATCCGCTTGGGAAGACATGACTATTTAACTAATACAATATAATAATATCATTATGATGTAGGCATCAACATCAGAGTTGTGTCTAAAGTGTAATAAAATAATGCTGTGGATGTTGAGGAAAATTTGCATTGTTTTTATTTAGGATGACTCTTGTTTTGATTTACAGGTTAGTTTACTTCTGAGAAATTGGATATCCTGTGTTCAGCGACAAGTTAATCCTAGGTTTATGATAACAATCTTTAAAGTAGGTAGGTGCGTCCTGTGTTTTTGTTTCTTGCGTTATTGATAAAATTAATAAATGGTTGCATACTTATATTAATAAACGCAACAATTATTTATCGTTTATAGCCAAAATAGGACATTGCTATATTGTGAAATATTTTTACTTACCCAGTATTGCTTTAGCTAAAATATTCTAGGTATATGAAACCCCAAAGATGATCCGTTTTCCCCATAAAAACTAATGGTACGCAGCTAATATCGATTTGTATACTTATAATGTTTTGTTCACCGGTTGGCAAAAATATTACATAGTTGTCATGTCAGCAGTGGTACGAGTAAGTATACTAACAAAAAAAAGACTCGGAGTCATTTTGATTTCACATAGCAAGCTAGTCATTTATTTACTTCGCCGAATTCATTTATTCATTTTGATTAATGACGTTGTTTGAAGGCGTAAACTTTAATCCAAACACGGTCCTGATTTTTCAAACTGAAGCGGGTAATATTTACGACGAGCTTCAACTATTTATCAGTTGTATGTACAAAAGTAAAAACAAAACAATATCTTACTTTAAATTGAAAACTCCTAACAACTTAAATATATTGTGTAATAAAACAGACAACACAGCTTATTAAAAGTCTCCAAAATGATTAAATATCTATGGAAGTTTATACAAAGAAAAATAACAGAGCAATAAAAAAAAACTACAAATTTATTAAGTTTTGGGAATGATCACGATCTAAATAACAAAAGCAATCATCACTAATGATGAAACACAACATCATCTCAGTACAATGTGCTTTATGAAGCGTAGATATTGTATTCATAGGTGATTACATACCAAATGATTTTTCTGTCAAGTGCAAATAAGTATGTACCTACGTTACATTGATTTAATACATTCAGCGCAGAAAAACTGTATTACTAAAAAATGTACCATTTTTTTATTTATCTTTATAAAATTACGACAAAAAAAGGAATTTTGATTATCTTATTTTGATTCGTCTCACGAAGGATTTTATATAATATATTTTTAATAAAAAAAATACTTACATAAAGTAAAGCATAATTAAATTTCAATTTATATATTGTCAGTCACGGTCTTTACAGCAGGCAAACTAGGCAACCATCTAGGGCGATGATATATAATTTTTAAAGTTAGAAATAAAAAAAATAATAGTTTTACGATTTTTTATTACATTCCCGTATAAAACTGAAGAGATCATTAATTTTCTCAAATTGCTGTACCAAATTTTGCAACGCGGAGAATGGGGGCGGGGAAGAAATTTGAAAAGAAGGATATTCTCTGAAATTCTTTTACCAAATTATTATCATCAGGAGCCCCTCATAATTTGTTTAGTCACGCAAAATATAAGACCGCCACTGTATATTGTATGACGTATGTGTTATGTAACAAGGCTGAAGTATATAGGTTTTTGTTTGAAAAAGTACTAAAATTAAGTACAATATCGTTTTTTAAGACAAATTAATGAAATTGGCAAAAAATAACTGATTCTCATCTTATAAAGGCGTGATGAGTCTGAATTTAATATACCTATGTACTTAGTATTCTAAAAATTACTATTGTATTTCACATATTCAGATTTCATAGGATGAATAAAAATAGCTTGAGCCCTTTCTATTCAATATGACTATGCACAAAATTATCATAAAGGTAGCATCATTAGGACTCGGATATATGTACGAGTAGAATGAAATACAGATACAGTATTCTTAGTGTATTTTGCTAGGCTGATTATGCAGCTTAAATGGTGGAAACAGAAAATAATCTCTACCATTTGTTATATAAATTCGATCTCATTTCCAAAAAAATATAATATTAGTGTGCCTATTGAAAAGACAAAATGCTTAGTTATTTCAAGACACGCTCTGAGATGCAAATTGACCATCGATGAAAAGCCTACTGAGCAATTAGGAACATTTCGATACCTCGTCGTAGAAATATCTAGTAATAGCGATTTGTTTAATGAAGTGAGAGAGCAGTTTAATCGTAGCTGAATGTTTGAAGAGTATCATATGGAGGAACAAATACATGCCTGTAAAGAGTGTAAAGCGTTAAGTGCTAATATGTATATAAAACCTGCATTAGGCCAATAATGACTATCGGCACCGAAACAAGAGCAGATACAGCAAGAACCAAAAGCCTTCTCAAAACATTTAAAATAGTAAAACTCTCAGAAATAAAATCAGAAACACTGAGATTAGAAGGATATGCAACACATTGGACATAGTGAGGTGGAGCAGGAAGGGGAGACTATTAATTAAGAGAGACCATGTAGGCAGAATGGCTGAAAACAGGATCGCCCGCATTGCTGCAAAAATGACACCAGCTGTCTCCCGTTTACGAGAAAGACCATCAAAATGATTGAAAGACATCTGGTCTTCAACATCACAAGTAGGAACAACTTTCGAAACAACAGATCAATAAATAATCTACTACATATAAGGAGAAGAAACAAATGCTTTATCGCGCGTTAAACTTCGATGCTTTTTGTAAAGGGCGCACTGAGAAACTTAAATGCTTCGTTCAATTACATTTTATATACAGGAGGTATAAAATACTTAACACATTGTTTCCAAGACAGCGACTAAAATAAAAATTAATAAAAACAAATAAATACCTATTTAAGACATAAGGAAAAATCAGTTCTCATGAGAGGGTATTATTACGCAGTGGCGGGACTAGATTTTTGTATTGTTTTTTTTATTATTTCCACAATTTTGCATAGGACTCTGAGAAATTAGTCGACTTTTCATCTTTCTACCCTGCTCCTTCACCCTCGTCGAGGAATTTGTGATATTTTATGATATCATCGTTTTTGTATAACATTTTCAGACATAAGTCAATTGTTTACTAGTCATGCAGTGCTTTTTTTGTATATATGTAAAGCACGCCACTGATATTATGTATTTTAGTATTGACAGCAATATTCAGGTATCTTATATCTTATTATAGCTCTTTTCGTGTGTTAGCACCTGTCTTCGGTATAGTAATAGGCAATATTATGAACTCTACTCTATGTTATTGATTTCAATTGTAACTATTTCAGAAATATAAGTGATAACTAAGATAGAATAAGCAATAATTAAAAAGATAATGTTCAATGTGAATTCCTATTTAGAATGTATGAAGTTGAATAAATAACATGATAAAGATACGATTATGATATTGTCAATTATGTAAATAATATTGTAGATAACAATTTAATAATATTCAGGAGGTGTGTTGCTTCCAACTTAAGTATTTTTGAGTTTGTATTGGTGTAGGAATACATACTTTTTTTCTTTTTAATATTATTTCTTTTTACGATTATTTGGTGTGAGTTTGGTTAGACTAGGTTTGCCTTCGATGGGCGCTGTTTCTTTTTCCTTTGTGTAGTTTATATTCTTATATGCATTTTGTAGATATGCTTAGTTGGGGGTTGACTGAATCAGATTACCTATTATTTTTTTACTATTACATAATTGTGAGATAAAAAAAGAACTATGTTCATTATAGATAAGCAAATGTACATTTTCATCACGTGTTTTATAGATTTGCAACTTAATATAATAATATGTAAATTAAATGCTGTTTTCCCTAATTATATTATACATACCTTCATATTATGTATAGTACAGCCACGTAGGTACCTTCACCTCGCGCTGTGTCACAGGTTAATATGTTAAATACATGACTCATTAGTGGACACGATTACCCGATGTATTTATCTAAGTATTATAATTCATACGTTTGCTTTACTACTGAATATTAAAAACTGTTTAATATTTACATAGAGTATTATGTACAAAGTATTTACCTAGATATCCACATAATATTATTTTATTATGCCATCTTCTACAAGGTAGATATTTAAGGTAGTTATTTATAAACAAAATATATTTATTTAAATACAATTATAAGCAATCGGTGGTGAATATCTATGAAGCATTGGAATTAATTTGATTCCTGGTAAAAAAAAAATGTTGGCACGGAGAGGATGGCTTGCATGTTAATTACATGCGGCTGGTCTGCTGGCTACTCAACTTGTGGGATATGCCGTGATGGTATGGTAGTAATAAAATTAATATCTTTATGCTTTTATAATTGCGAGACATGACTTGTTCAAAATAAATTTAAATTATTTGAATTCATCCATAGTATAGTTCCATAATAATATGTTAGTATTCTTTTAACAAAGCAAATCAGACATCTCAATTGGAGAACCATATGTTTACACGTAACATTGTAGAAAGTCTTATCGAAAGAAGTTAGAATATTGGTTTTGTCATTTCTCTCGTTGTACCCAAATTCAGTTAAAAAAGCAAAAATTAGTTAACATTTAAGATTTTTATATGAGATTCGATATTTATTCATTAAGTAAGATCTTTGGCTTTAACGTCTGGCGTTATAATATGAACTACCTTATTCCGGGCTATACAATCATAGTGTGGTCCAGACCACGACCATGCATTCCGGAACAAGTATGTAAGTTCATGTAGGTACTAAACTATTTTTAAAAATTAGTTAACATTTAAGATTTTTATATGAGATTCGATATTTATTCATTAAGTAAGATCTTTGGCTTTCACGTCTGGCGTTATAATATGAACTACCTTATTCCGGGCTATACAATCATAGTGTGATCCAGACCACGACCATGTATTCCGGAACAAGTATGTAAGTTCATGTAGGTACTAAACTATTTTTTACATATTTAGTATCAGATAGGTACTACTACTACTACTACTATACCATCACGGCATATCCCACAAGTGGGGTAGCCAGCAGATCAGCTGCATGTAAGAAACATGCAAACTGTCCTCTTCGTGCCAATATAAAATCAAGACATTCAGGATGGATGGCAAGCCTCATCGCTGAATTTAAGAAGTAAAATGTCTTAATTTTTTCGAACACCTGCCTTTTACAGGACACTCGAAAACTTACGCAGAAGAGTGGGAGACCAATTTCTTACCGGGTGCTCCACGGGATAAATTAAATAGTATCAGATATTTTATATGTATTTGATTTATGACAAAGAAGAGTATGTGATGGACAACCTATATAGTTTATGAATAAATTTTCCTTCCATGTTAAATAGCTGTATGAAAATTAGGATAATAGTAAAATAAATAAATATGGTAGATAATTAAATACCTATCACAGTATTGAGTCAATGTTTCTGTTAACAATGTCCGAAAGCAATCACTTGTTACTTTTCTAAGGATGGGTTAAAATAAACAGGAGTGAAAATAATCTGCATAATTTCCAAATTCATAAACATCGGTTGACATTGCGAGCCGAATGGTAAAATAAAAAATAGCAATATTTAATATGATTTTTAGTATTTCAGATAAATCATCGGCTAAAATCTTACTTGTGAATAGCTATTGATCTAATAGCTAAAAATAAATTGGTAGGTAGTAGGTACAAATTTAAAAGATCTGAATTGAATTTTTATCTTTATACTAAGGCAATTAATAAATTATTCAACTGTCAAGCAAACCATCATTATTTAAATTTTTTAAACATATTTGAATATAGAGTTCAAAGGCTCACTATCTTTTCATTTAGAATAAATAAAAAAAGCAAATATAATAATTATAATAATTATGTTTCTACAATTATTGTAGAAACATGTTAGGGTACGGAGAGGAAGATCTGTATGTTCACACCATACAATTTGTTCGTTGGTTACCCTGCTTGTGGGAGATATCGTGAGGGTATAGATAAATAAATATTTTTGGGCTTTAGTAGTTCGAAAATGATCACCGATCGATTTATGTGTAATAGTAGTTGTATTCTCATAAGTTAATGTGACAATAATGGGTAGGTACGAAGTTAAGTTGTTTAAGCATTGTTGCGACATAGGTAAGACTAAGTACCCATGTTTGGAGTACATAATATTTGCGACAAGGCAACATTATACCTGCATATACCTAAATAGTCTCATCTTCAATGCGATTGCACAAGGCATCGGAGGGTCGACCTTTGGTGTCGCTTAATGCCAAGACATATTACGAGATCACGCCGCCGCACCGCGCCACCGTGCTACGAATCTAAGGATCATCATTCCAATAATCACATTCTACACAGTATTTGCTCATCTATATTACTTATTATTTGTATTATTAATTGAAATTTATTGTCAATGTACAGTGTACTGTCACAAGTATTCGAATATGCTGAAAGAAAAAAAATAACAGGCATTCTTATCAGTACCTATTACAACTTTTTCCATACTGTTTTCTAAACTCTATGAATGGTTAGACTGACAATTTTTGAATTTAATATAATAAAAATCTTAACATATTTCAATATTCAAGAAAACTAAATCATGAGTTAATCATATAATGAAATTAATTGTAATACAAAAAAAAATAAACACAATCAAAAAACTTCTTCAATAACAATATTATTCGTCCGTATCGGGCATGCATATGCAATGCACGACATTTAAATGTTTAGGATTATGTTTAACTTTTAAGTTTATAGTACAAATTATACCTATTAATAGGCATAAATATTCTCGGTAATACGAGTATTATGATACAAACTCAATATAATATATCAGGATATTATATTATTGTCATCTTGTTTTATCTATTATCTTTTGTTTACACCCACACGATTCGTCTTTGTTACTAATAACAATAATGTACATAGTACTACTGTACTCTAGCTAATAATTACTAGTGTTGCTCGATACTTCATCTCATATATATATATATCAAATTGTCACACGAATTCATTTGTATGAAAGGCATAATATCCGGTTGAGATGTAATTACCTAACTACATAGTAAGTAAATTTCTTCGAATGTTTTATAGGGCAGATGGATGGACTTTTGTGAAACAAAATACGTGCACCCAGTGGAGTTTAGAATTATTACCACAATATTGCTTCGCATTCAAACATTTTCCAGAGTAATGTTGCAAATAATAAAGTGTAGTGAGTAGTTAAGCTCGATTTATATAAACATACTAAATACCATGTTTGTCAACCGCATTGTTGTATTTTTTCCTTTGTAGAAATTATCAAAAATGATTGCCAAATAAATCGATCACCTTTGAATAATGTAAATAATGTAGGCCAAAAATTCAGCACATTCTGTAATGCGAAAAAAATTAGATTGACATAGTATACATCGATGGCTTATTTCTATAGGGAGACAAGTCAAAAAATATCAAAATTGAGTTAATGATGCAAATAATTTCTTAAAGATGGTCTGCACATATATCAATAGAGAAACAAGTCAAATATGCTTTTACTGAAAGCTGAAATACTTTGTCTCCATATGGAAATAATAGAAATTTTACAAAAAATCAGTTCTATAGGGTAACAAGTCTAATGTCTCCTTATAGAATTGATAAATTAGTACTGATTTGTGATATATGTAAGTTCTATAGGGAGACATCTAAGATGTATCCTAATAAATCTGTAATTTATCATTCAACTAGCTGACCCAGCGAACTTCGTACCGTCTTAGAATCAATGAATGATTAATATTTTTAATCTCTTTACAAAATCCCGTAATTGTTCAAGTGTGTCATCGTATAGTGTAAAAAATAAAATTCATTTTTGTTGATCAATTATACTTAACTCAGATTTGTATACAAATTATCTGCTGTATGTAATATATGTAGGTACTAATTTATTTTTTAGGTATTAGGTATTGTATCTATTCATTTCAAATTTATAAAAATTCTTATCCATGAATTTTTCAAAATTGAAATTTCAGAATCACAGACGATAAATTATATGGATAATTATTCTAATTTGAAAATGTATACAAAAATATTCTATAAATAGGCTAATCTTTAAAAAAAACATCATCGTTGATTTTGTATAATTCTCCATATTACATTTTTAATTGAAATTGAATTTTAATTGATATTAAAAAATTATGGAGTAAAAAATTATATTTGTAAGTTTTCTTCCCGTGAATTTGTAAGATATTTAATAGCCTATCGGCTATTCAAGGTGGAGAAGAATCCAACAATTCAGAAATCATTCTAATTGGTACAGCCATTCCTGAGCTAACTAACGCGACATTCTTTTATATATTTATAGATATCATGAAAGTATTCAAGTAAGTAGGTACCTATAAGAGGTAAGACAAAATAAACTACTTCGAAAAACTTGTATACTTTTCAGTGTACATAGTGTTTTGCTATGTTTGTTCCACGCTTTTCAGATGGGTGTTTCATTAGACGGCACTGAAAAAATCATTCCTCATCATCGATTTACTCAAAGATTTATTTGAAAGTAGTATGTAACTGATATTATTGTACTGGGTAAATTGAAACTAGCGTTTTTATACTTTGGATTAAACAGAAACGAAAAAAACGTCTTTCGATTTCTTAGGTAATTATTATTGTTTCGTAAAAAAAATATGAAATAAAAGTAAGTATGTATATCAATCTGTATGTATGAATATAACTCTTAACTAATTAATTAAAAAATTATATTGACCTGAGAAATCAAAAGAGGTCTCTCTCATGTTTGTTTAATCTATAGTAGAATGAATAGTAAATTGGTGAATCAACAAGCCATCATTGCTCAAAAATAATGAATCTACTTGGGATGATAAGCATTAGGTATGTATAAAAAAATACTAAATTAAATATTGTATCCTCTTCAGTGTAGTTTTCTTGATCATCTCAAGCAGTGATTCCCAAAGTGGTCCAGGTGGATCCCTAGGGGTCCACGGGAGACTCGACGGGGGTCTACGATGGCGTGACTAAAAAATGGGGGTGCACAAGTCGTAAGAGAGTAAATACCCGTTACATTATAGAAAAAGGCTCTGTTAGAAAATATTCTGTAAGAAAACCGAGGAGTTTTTGAAATATTTCAAATTCCTATACCATTTCGAAAATTTAGCTATGGGGGGGTTAGAAATACAGGGGGTCCACCGATACCAGCAAATTTTTGAAAGTGGTCTATGAGAAAAAAAAGTTTGGGAACCTCTGATCTAAAGGTTTTCCTCCATCACATTTCAAGTGCAAATTGACAACAGGAGACAACTAAAAACATACGATTTTCTCTGTATAAAGTAGGACAAAAATCTACTTCTATACGGAGACATTTGAGATGTCTCCTTATAGAATTGATATAATTACCAAGACGTACGATTTTATGGGGAGTTAAGTCTGAATACCTTCATATTTCTAAATTTTATATTTTTTTTGATTATCGAAATGAATTGAAATTATGTTAGTAATAATTAGAACACTTTTTACAAATAAATTGCGAAGTTATTAGTAGGTTAGATTTTTATTTTGGGAAGATATCATAGATTAAGTTTTGGCTAAAATTTAAAATGCGATTTGTGTAAAATCATGTTTTTCGACTTGTCTCCCTATAGAAATAAGCCATCGACATGAAGTCTTAATTTTTCAAAGACTTGTTTTTTTTATAAACAAGGTACCCCACAAACATCCTCACTGTATCCCAGAACAATACCGATACAAAAAGCTGTCGTTGGGATTAATAAGACAGAAAATTGGAGTCTTCGGCAAGTCGCCCGGTACCTTAATTGGACAAAATACACCTCGCGAAAAGGTTGGGTTGCGGATTCAAGTTCCATCCAAGGCACTACCAAATAAAATTGGCATTGTCTTTTCTAAGCCGTGTATGTTAGATTCAGGGGCCGTAGACAAACCGTACTTAGCGATCGACTACAAACGAATTTTCGACAATAACCGCAACAATAACGCATAATTACACGGTACATGTAGGTAGATTGTCGAAAATTCGTTTGTAGTCGATCGACAAGTGCGTGTTTATCTAGGGGGTCAGGTGTTAAATTTACATAATATATAACTTCGTACAACGATTAATTGTAAAAATATAATCGAATCTCACACCAAGCAAAATGCCTTTGTTGTGAACATAATATTTTGCATTACTGTACAGAGAATGTACCGACTACACGATTACCGCAATCCCGTTAAGTTAGATTATTAGTAACTTCTCATTATTTTAGACGTTGGCAGTGGGACCTTCATTAGGAAAAAATCGTAGTGTATTTCTTTGTAAATATTCAATTTTTATTTAAGTACTTGGTTGTGTAATATTTGGAATTAGTTTGGATTATCAGTAGATAAGGTCCAGAAAACATGGTCATTGTTTTAAAAATATGTTAAATTGCACGATAAGTGTGAATTCCACTTGGTGGGATGGTACCCATTATTTCGCATCATATTATAATGAAGCCGTTATACATAGTTATATACTTCTACTACATCATTACGGCATATCCCACAAGTGGGGTAGCCATCACACATGCAAGTCGTCCTCTTCGTGTCAACAAAAAATGAGAGATTCAGGATGGGTTCTATGGGTAAGATGTATCTTCAATTAAAAATATACATATCTTACCCGTAGATGAAAATATTTTTATTATTATTTCAATTTGATTTCAATGATTCACACGATTAAGGGTCTTTTGTAACGAAAGAGAAAAGAATGATTTGAAATCGTAACTTTATTAAATAGGTACTTTTTGACTTTTACTTGTATAATATTTGTAGAGATCGCTTCATTTTCCTGTGTGAATTTCCTCAATATTTACCTATTTTTTATTTTAATGATATAGATAGCAAATTTTATAATTTAAAATATTTAAATATAGACTTTTACCTATATGCATTACCTTCTTCCATAAAAAAGAACTTACTTCTGCATAAAAATAAATATTTTACGAAGCAAAAATTTTACGAATAAATATAATATGAACTTGAGTCATAATCATTGAATGTCAAATAGTTATGCTTCGATACAGTATAGCCGATGCCATAATATATTGTACTGGTTGTATCGGATGCACTGTGGGTACAATATAAAGGACATGTTTGACAGTTCATTAAGATAAGACAGTTTACTAAAATGTACAATTTAATCTTTACATCGTGCATTTTAAAAGATCTGAAAAATGATGGTCGGTATTATATTGAATTAATTTTATAGATGAAAGTAAATGAAATAACCAGATCAAAGGAACTAGATATATACTCGTACCTACACTTATGTATTATAATGTTAATATTCTCTTATAATTATTATTACAGCACATCGTTAGCTCTAACTATTTTCTAGAATTGATTTCACATTCCATTCTATGGACAATATGATAAGTCACTTATCTAGAATATTATTTTATTTTCATGTCACAGTTAGGATGCTTGTTTATTTTTATACATAATAAGTTCATTAAATTGCATTCACATTATCGATAAATTGTAGGTATTTAAAGGTACGATACTCTATCCTCTATGTGTAGTAAATTAATTAAATTGTCTACACAAGTTTTAAATACGGCTCCTAGTTTCTTTATACGAACCATTTTTTTTATAATAAATGTACATTTTTATAAAAACATGGTTGTCTGTTTTACAATTTTTCAGTTATCAAAATTTTGTATATGCATGCAGCTGGTATGCTGGCTACACCACTTGTGGGATACCTCGTGATGGTATAGTGTATTAAGATTTTATGATTTGTATCCTTGGGGTCCATTGTAAAGTAATGCAAATTTAAATTTTAAGTGTTAATAAAAACTTAACTTATGTATTTAAGAAAAAATTACATAGTATTAGTGTGAGGATGAATAAAATTTAAAGCACGGCGTTGTCAGAATGATATAATGATGATGCTCGATGGCGATTTCTTTGGCGCCTTTGGTGAAAAGCGCGGCTATCATTTTGCTTCTGAAACAGGTGATATCATAGCTTTGGTGCTGCAGACTGACAGTATATTCCATAATTAACATTAGGCTATAGCACTCGGGTTATACAGAAACAAATTAACGTTATCATCCATAGATACTTCTGATTCAAGTATGTAGTTATGATATGAATGTAATATAAATAGTATATACAGTTATCTGTAAGTACAGGTAATGATGATGGCTTTTTGCAATATATGTGTATGTATAATAAATATTATAGTTGTATTTATATGTAAGAACAGTGATGTAATCAATTATTTGTCACGATTGAAATGTCGACAGTACCTACATATTACATTTATACTATAAGTATTTACTTACAGGATGCGGTATTGTGTATGTCTTCATATATGTACAGTAGGTGGATCATTTTATAATATAGTACATTATGGACTGCAGGAATACAGTAGGTATATTATTTAAGTGTCTCTATATTTATTTGTACCATTATGGAATCTACCACAAGTGGGGTAGACTAACTATTATAACTCACTGCGTACAATAAACACGCAGTGAGTTTGTGAAAAATTAGGAATGGGTGGCATATCTTATTGCTAAAAAACAGTGGCGTAGCTAGGGTCATCTGCGCCCGGGGACATGGCACAAAGTCTGCGCCCCTTCTCGGAGCCCCCAAGAAAATTTTGAAAATTTACGATTATATGGTTAATTTCCGAAGCATCAATCTGGTATTTTAATGAAATAGATACAGACTTAAAGTGATGTGAGTAGAGAAAATTCTCAAAAGAAATTTCTCGTTCCCGAGAAATTTCTCCTCTGATAGAAGAGAAATTTCTCTCCATAATTTTCGAGTTATTGCGTGTCAAATCGACACACTGATTCAGACTTGATGTCTCAGATTTTCATGATTTTTTATGCAGCAATATATCAGACTTAGAAAAAATACCAAATTTCAGTTATGTAACACAATTATTTTTGAAGTTATTAATTTTTAAAAATCTCAATTTTTATGAAAAAATTTCATGTCTTGGCACCTTTGGATGCCTATAGACTAGCAACCAGTGATGATATAAACCTGGGAGAGGTCTCGTTTTGAAAAATTTAATTTTAATTTTTTTTTAACCGTTACCCCTATCCTGTGACACATCAAATTAAAGCCCCATTCAACAGCTTTAGAACGAGATCTCTCCCAGGTTTTTATCATCACTGGTTGCCAGTCTATAGGTATCCAAAGGTGCCAAGACATGAAATTTTTTCATAAAAATTGAAATTTTAAAAATAAAAACTTCAAAAATAATTGTGCTAAAAAGCTGAAATTTGGTATTTTTCATAAGCCTATGATATATCTCTGCATAAAAAAATCATGAAAATCTGAGACATCAAATCTAAAAATCACCCAAAACTGTGTTGAATTGACACGGAATGACCTTTCCCAAAAATATTATAACCTTTCGCCCAATACCTGACAACCTGATCGGTCCAAAACTTCATGGGGCTGATTTGGGCCCAAATCAGAGGTTTTTTAATACTTTTTCCATGTAGGTACCTACCATTTTTTTAAATGGGCATGTGGGGTGTCAAACTTTAAGTTTATTCATTTCGAAGAAATTTTTACTGCTTTTGTTTACGTAAAAGTTGCTGTATTTTTTTCAGTGACTCATGTATATGTCGGTTATCTGTTTATTTCAACCCGAGCGATGCCGGGTTACAAAAACTAGTAGGTAACTAATAAGTGAACAATGAACTTTACTTAAAATCAAAACATCAATTTTCTTTTGTTCCTTTTAAAAATGAGTCTTATAAGTATATTATTGTAACCCATTACCATATCCGTATTGTAAAAATGATCAATAAAAATTGTTTTACCAATTTATTGTATTTGTTTCAAAATACACCATAATTCTCCAAAATTCTCCACTTCGAGAAATTTACCGAGTTTTCCAATGGTGTTTTTTTGCAAGTAAAATAATTTATAATTACCGAAAAATTTGCTAGATTTCAAATATTATTTAAAACAACAACTTACTTGCTACGTTTATATCTAATGACAAATTTATCTCTTTTCAACTAATGTGAAGTAGGTATTATACTATTTTCTTTGCACTCACGTAAAATCCTATATTCGACTCAAAATTATCCAACCTGTATAATAGTTAAAACCAGATGCCACTTTCAGTTATGAAGAATAATATTTGAACCCGATTGATCTTTGTTAAAAAAAACGCCATCAGCAATCCTGTATTGTGGATGTGTAATTTTGTTAATGAGTAGAATGGCGCCCCTTAATGGTCAATGGGGGCGCCAAAATTGTGTTTGCCAACTGATTTGAAATGAAGATATTTGTGGGGCTCCAAAAATCAATCTTGCAAACGTACTTGGGATACATTTGTTAACACCAAAATAAAATTAAAAAAATAGTTTTAATACTCATTTTGGCGCCCCCTAATGCGGCGCCCGGGGACATATGTCCCCCCCTGCCCCCCCCTAGCTACGCCACTGCTAAAAAAGTATAAGAGATATATTATTTACTAGGCATTTCATGGATCAAAATATGTTAAAATGTGAAATAGAAACCTCCCAATATTGTGCACAATAATATGTCTTGTTAATTGTATGTTTTACAAGTGGTTTGATATATATATATATATGAAAGACTGTATGATCTAATTTTCATTCGAAATGCATGTGCAACATGCATTCCATTAATGAAAGATCATGTAATTTTACGCAGGAGATAATATGAGATGAATGTTTTACTCCATTTCACTGCGTACAGTCTGGCAGAGACTTGGCTCTTGCCTTTGCATACGGGACGAGGCACGGCTTGTCACCAAAACATGCAGATTGGATTCGTCGAAAAGGTGTTGTGTTTCAACATTGTGATCATGTGTATCATCAGGACCATCTCGCAGAATGGCCGACACAACGTTTAATCCAGTATGCGAGGAGTATCGCATATTATGAAAGACTGTATGATCTAATTTTCATTCGAAATGCATGTGCAACATGCATTCCATTAATGAAAGATCATGTAATTTTACGCAGGAGATAATATGAGATGAATGTTTTACTCCATTTCACTGCGTACAGTCTGGCAGAGACTTGGCTCTTGCCTTTGCATACGGGACGAGGCACGGCTTGTCACCAAAACATGCAGATTGGATTCGTCGAAAAGGTGTTGTGTTTCAACATTGTGATCATGTGTATCATCAGGACCATCTCGCAGAATGGCCGACACAACGTTTAATCCAGTATGCGAGGAGTATCGCATATTATGAAAGACTGTATGATCTAATTTTCATTCGAAATGCATGTGCAACATGCATTCCATTAATGAAAGATCATGTAATTTTACGCAGGAGATAATATGAGATGAATGTTTTACTCCATTTCACTGCGTACAGTCTGGCAGAGACTTGGCTCTTGCCTTTGCATACGGGACGAGGCACGGCTTGTCACCAAAACATGCAGATTGGATTCGTCGAAAAGGTGTTGTGTTTCAACATTGTGATCATGTGTATCATCAGGACCATCTCGCAGAATGGCCGACACAACGTTTAATCCAGTATGCGAGGAGTATCGCATATTATGAAAGACTGTATGATCTAATTTTCATTCGAAATGCATGTGCAACATGCATTCCATTAATGAAAGATCATGTAATTTTACGCAGGAGATAATATGAGATGAATGTTTTACTCCATTTCACTGCGTACAGTCTGGCAGAGACTTGGCTCTTGCCTTTGCATACGGGACGAGGCACGGCTTGTCACCAAAACATGCAGATTGGATTCGTCGAAAAGGTGTTGTGTTTCATCATGAATGAAAATTAGATCATACAGTCTTCATAATATGCGATGCTCCTCGCATACTGGATTTGATGTTGTGTCGGCCATTATGTAAGATGGTCCTGATGAGACACATGCGCACAATGTCGAAACATAACATCCCTTCGACAAATCCAAACTGCATATTCCGGTGACGGGCCAAGCCTCGTTCCGTATGCAAAGGCATGAGCCAAGTCTCTGCCCGACTGTACGCAGTGAAATGGAGTAAAACCTTCACCTTCATACTGTCTCCTGCGTAAAATCAAATGATCTTTCATTCATGAGGTGCATGTTGTACATGCATTTCGGATGAAAATTAGATCATACAGTCTTCATAATATGCGATGCTCCTCGCATACTGGATTTGATGTTGTGTCGGCCATTATGTAAGATGGTCCTGATGAGACACATGCGCACAATGTCGAAACATAACATCCCTTCGACAAATCCAAACTGCATATTCCGGTGACGGGCCAAGCCTCGTTCCGTATGCAAAGGCATGAGCCAAGTCTCTGCCCGACTGTACGCAGTGAAATGGAGTAAAACCTTCACCTTCATACTGTCTCCTGCGTAAAATCAAATGATCTTTCATTCATGAGGTGCATGTTGTACATGCATTTCGGATGAAAATTAGATCATACAGTCTTCATAATATGCGATGCTCCTCGCATACTGGATTTGATGTTGTGTCGGCCATTATGTAAGATGGTCCTGATGAGACACATGCGCACAATGTCGAAACATAACATCCCTTCGACAAATCCAAACTGCATATTCCGGTGACGGGCCAAGCCTCGTTCCGTATGCAAAGGCATGAGCCAAGTCTCTGCCCGACTGTACGCAGTGAAATGGAGTAAAACCTTCACCTTCATACTGTCTCCTGCGTAAAATCAAATGATCTTTCATTCATGAGGTGCATGTTGTACATGCATTTCGGATGAAAATTAGATCATACAGTCTTCATAATATGCGATGCTCCTCGCATACTGGATTTGATGTTGTGTCGGCCATTATGTAAGATGGTCCTGATGAGACACATGCGCACAATGTCGAAACATAACATCCCTTCGACAAATCCAAACTGCATATTCCGGTGACGGGCCAAGCCTCGTTCCGTATGCAAAGGCATGAGCCAAGTCTCTGCCCGACTGTACGCAGTGAAATGGAGTAAAACCTTCACCTTCATACTGTCTCCTGCGTAAAATCAAATGATCTTTCATTCATGAGGTGCATGTTGTACATGCATTTCGGATGAAAATTAGATCATACAGTCTTCATAATATGCGATGCTCCTCGCATACTGGATTTGATGTTGTGTCGGCCATTATGTAAGATGGTCCTGATGAGACACATGCGCACAATGTCGAAACATAACATCCCTTCGACAAATCCAAACTGCATATTCCGGTGACGGGCCAAGCCTCGTTCCGTATGCAAAGGCATGAGCCAAGTCTCTGCCCGACTGTACGCAGTGAAATGGAGTAAAACCTTCACCTTCATACTGTCTCCTGCGTAAAATCAAATGATCTTTCATTCATGAGGTGCATGTTGTACATGCATTTCGGATGAAAATTAGATCATACAGTCTTCATAATATGCGATGCTCCTCGCATACTGGATTTGATGTTGTGTCGGCCATTATGTAAGATGGTCCTGATGAGACACATGCGCACAATGTCGAAACATAACATCCCTTCGACAAATCCAAACTGCATATTCCGGTGACGGGCCAAGCCTCGTTCCGTATGCAAAGGCATGAGCCAAGTCTCTGCCCGACTGTACGCAGTGAAATGGAGTAAAACCTTCACCTTCATACTGTCTCCTGCGTAAAATCAAATGATCTTTCATTCATGAGGTGCATGTTGTACATGCATTTCGGATGAAAATTAGATCATACAGTCTTCATAATATGCGATGCTCCTCGCATACTGGATTTGATGTTGTGTCGGCCATTATGTAAGATGGTCCTGATGAGACACATGCGCACAATGTCGAAACATAACATCCCTTCGACAAATCCAAACTGCATATTCCGGTGACGGGCCAAGCCTCGTTCCGTATGCAAAGGCATGAGCCAAGTCTCTGCCCGACTGTACGCAGTGAAATGGAGTAAAACCTTCACCTTCATATATATATATATATATATGAAGAATTATATACACCCTTTTAAGAGATAGTGAAGACGACTTGTGCAAATTTTGCTGTGAAAATATTAAAAGACTCTAGGAAATCTAAAATTAATTGAAGTTAAATAATTGTGTTATAAAATAAATTAACATATCATTAGATCTTCAGAGAGGATCTTATGTGTTTCAGGTCAAAAGAAATATTAACATAGGTACTTATTATTATTGATTAAAATATATAAATTCAATAAGTACCTAATTGTGTGGTGCAACAGTATGATTGATATTATTTTTATCACATCATAATAATTATCACTGCAAGCGTGTGAACAAGTTTCACCCAATTTATATTATAGGTATTATCTATATTGATTATATATTAACACTCATTACATATCTGTTGATCCGTATACATACACTTATTATTGTGATGCATATTGCACTAAGTAATATCTACATACCATTATGAATACTATCGCATTACCTCCTTTGCAAGAGATAAATAAATACAATTTTATTGGCAAATGTTTCCTGAGTAAAATGTACAAATATTGATGAAAAAATACCGAAAGATGATCTTATCGTGTAGTACATAGTTTGTTTGTTTTTTCAGCCAATCTTAATAAGTTGATAAGTCCTGATTCTTTATAAATTATATTCTGTGTTAGTTGGAAGACATCGCATTATAGCGATAAACTCGCCCTCTGTAGTCGGTACATCGAATTGTATAACTGATATTTTTGAGACTGTTTTGATTTGTAATATTGTAACCAATGTACAGTGAAGAATAAAATAAATAAAAAAATATACTTATACATATATTATTATAATATGTTGTAGAGAAAAATATTTTTTTGTTTAGAAACTCCCCAATCAATATAAAATATTAACAACTTAAAACCTTATTCAGAAAGCAGATATGATGTTTACAAATTTTATGGTTTTAAGGATCCCAAAAGACACTGATAAAATTTCTATTACTAAGTTAACCGCACGTTTTTTGCTAGTGAATTTGCAATTATCCAATTAAAATTTACGACATATTAAAATATGAAATTTCCATACTGCTGGCAGGATCAGTTATTTTACTGGTTCATTATATTATGTACCTTATGTTTTGTACTAGAAATTAACACATCATATAAAGTGTGAGTAATTGTGACATAGGAATGTGTTTTATTGTGAGAAAGCAAAAGCTACGTGCAAATGATCCTATGAAGATCCTATTAAAGTAGTCGTGAATTAAACCTCGTTCTTTCTTTGTTCCTCCAATACCAAGAAAGATGACTCGCCCACATAGAATTTTATTAGTTTGCATGTTTGAAATATACTTGTTTTCTATATAATTACCTATGCAATTTTATTACAATAACACATTTTTTGTAATACGATATTCATGGAGAATCAATTATTCAATTTTTTTATTTAAGTCTACAAGTATTCTATTTGGTGCATAATTTTCTTTTCATTTGAAAAAGTCTTATAAGAGATATGTTACTTAAGAGTGGATAAAAGTTTTATTAAGATAAATGATGTTCGCAATTACAAAAATATTTAGCTATTGATCGCATCATTTAGTGCTACCACAAGACTTTAAGTATTTAAGAGCTTTTATACGGCTCACATAGAAATTAGAGTATTTTAAATAAATACTCTAATTGCCGGCAAACTCCCCTTTCACGACACAAGCTTTTAGTAGCTTACTGTGAAAGGTGTATAAGGCTGTATTTGGGTTTATAACAAACAAAACCCAGATATATCTTTAAAAAAAAATTCAACATTAATTCCCCAAGTACCGTCAGTAAGTTGACTACATTTTAACTTCATAATATGTCCATAATCCCATTTACGATTGTATGAATTTCGCAGCTTATATTTTTACAAACTAGAATTACTTACATAATTTAGAACATAAATTACTCTTACATATTTTTTAAATATTGCATAGATTATAAATGACCAATTTAAACAGTTCATATACCATTAATACCTTTTCAATATAATATGTATAGTTATGTATCTGTGTGTGTGTATAATAATTCTGAGATGATAAAGCTAGCTGCATATAGGTTTATTGACATGATTGGAAATGTAGGTATGTACCTTTATTACCGTGTACATACATATTGCACCAGTGTCTATGAACCAGGTGCCTGCACCGGTTCAAAAGGTTATTATTAAATTTACTAATTTAAACACTTGGGTGCTCGAATGAAGAAATATTAAAATTTGCATTGATGCATTTATGATCATATATGATAATTTATTTATTCTTTTTGCTCATCATCACTGTACAACTGAGTTAACGAAACATTGCAAAATATTTAAATGATATGTAATGACGAGATTATCACTACAGATTACCACGATATATTTCTTCCTTCATTCATTTTTCAGGTTTTTTTTTTTGATTATGCGTTATTTTAGAGATATTGTGCTCATATATAAACTCGCCCTTTTTACAAGGTGTATTATACTATGCTATGGTTGGCGTTTATGTTTATATTGTTCAATAAGAACTTTATGTTACTTAAATTTTTTGGTAATATTTCGGATTAAATTTTATATTAAAAACGGAAAAGGCGTAAGTTTCTCTTTTCACGCTTTAGAATAATTCAAAAGGGTTATTTTAAAAATCATTTTTGATTGATTCTCGTTTCATTACTGTGCAAATTTGAATTGGAGCTGGTGTTCCGTGAAGCAACCGGCAAATAACTGATCTCCCAATCTTTTCTGTAAATTTTCGAATGTATCCAACAAAAGAGAGATGCAAGAAAAAATAAATACATTTTACATCTACAATTCATCGACGAGGTTAGGCTTCCATTCTGAATGTCAATTTTTTTAATGGCACAGAGAGAACGGTTTGTATACTTATCACATGCAGCTGGTACTAAAAAACGTTTCAGGTAATTTAAAATACATTTGCGTTATTTTATATTACAATTAATATGATGTTAAGAAGACAGAAGGACACCGAAACAATGATTGAATTGCAAGTAACCATAAAGTGCCCACGGCTACCTGCAATAAGAACATAGGTACACCAGGTAGACAAATAATATTTATTTCATTAGTAGTTTCATACTTTTATTATTGAGTATTTTGTATCTTTTAGTGAAGGAGTATTTTACGTTGAATATTATGCATACAATACAGTATACATAAGAATAAAAAGAAGTGATTGACCGACAATACGTAGGTACCTACTCTGTGTATGTCTACATTATATAATATTATTATTTTATTGCCTTTAATGGCAGTAGGCTATAAATTTAATAAAATTTACATTTTCCAATACTTATTTTACGCATATTTTAATGAAAAGTAAGTGTATTTACATATATTTCTTTGTAAATGTTTTTATTATTGTATAATCATTCTATACTAATTAATGTAATTAACGCTTATCCTTGATGTCAATCAATTGCACTAAAATAAATAAATAAATGCATTTTGTTTCCTGGAAATAATCATTTTATTTCATTCAAATTGTTATTTTATTTTATGAAGATTTCGTTTGTGTTGCTTGATGTTCTTTTTCTCAGTTGAATTTATGTAGATTGATCACACTAGAAGTTTCGTGGTTAACAAAGTGATAATACATAAGTGATTCCATATGAATTTACAAAGCTCTAGAAGATGGGGTCTACACACGTATGTAATAGCTGGATAATGCCATTTAGATGGAATTTCCAATAGACAGGAAAATGTTTTCGAAAATAAGATTTTAGTTCAACCCTGGAAACGAGAGCCCAATATTTTTAACTTTTTCATTCTTTACTGCACATTTATCTGAATACACGCAATTTTATAGAGAAATGCATTCGTCTAATAGTAATGAACAACTATATATATTTTTTAAGACATTATTTATATATTATTATTATTACTCCCTTTAAGTAAACTTTGCACATCATTACAGCTTTCAGCCAATTCGATGTGTAAAGAGACACAATTTATATACAGTAACGTAATACCAACATAATATGAACCCACATATCAGTGGAAAAAATAGATCACCATAGCAATGCCTCAATAAGAGCAACAAATAACCTGTATGTACGTCACAGTGCTCAGCATACAAATCAAACATTGCCTTGTTGAGGACCAGACATGCTGAAATAAAGGACATGAATCGAAATTATGAGAAGTATAAAGTAGGCATTATTAATTTGTGATGAATTGATCGAACAGATAGAGCAAAACTCATTTGAATATTTATCGGGTTTCATTATACATGTTCGTTAAAATATTTTCATAGAATTTAATTAACTTCCGTGATGAAAAGTAAACTAAATTTATTTTATCATTTGTGTTTCGAATACATAATACTACTCAACAGATACCTCATCTGCACAACCAACAGATTGCGCAAACTCTTTTAAGTAGGAAACAGAAATGATGTCGCGATTATTATAAATCGGCTTAGACTGGTTTGAGTGCACTTTACCCATGGTGCGTTCATCAATCCTACCAATTTCTTTTTCAAACCATTATGTTCGACATCCGTTGGATATACACGTCAAATAACAGCAACCGTATCTTTATGATTATGCTTCAGGTTGTTGACGATCTTTCGTTGATTGTCAACCTGAATATTAGATGACGCCAGAGAACGATACTGTTCTCCAGATTTCAACGATGCTTGAACCAATGTATATAAACGTTAAACGTAGTTTTCGAATTTTACTGGATTTTTCATAATTATCGTTATATTCTTGATATCTTCAATAACTTTTTTTTTTATAAACATACTTTTAACATTTATGAATAGAATTATTGTTTTACAATATTTTCTACGTAAATAGATGAACTACGATGAAACGTAGTCAGTTTTTATGTACATGATTAATGTAAATACCTAGCTTCTTTATTTCAAGGTGTTAATGTTTTACGTTGTTGGTATATGTATGCGCTGTATGTATTATCGATAAGATGTAGGTAGCTACCTAATAAAAAGCATCTTTACTTGTGGTTCTCAACCTAATAAGGACCTTTATCTCCAGAGTTACAAAATACAAAATTTTAGTGGAACGTAGAAGAGGCCTTATTATATACTCGTGAGCCAACTACTATTAACATCATTACATTATACATTATTCCAAAACTCATAATCGGTTTTATTTAAATTCAGCCCTTGATTTTCCTCAATGCACGAGCTCTTTTCAACTTTGAGGAACAAAAAATGATAGTAGAAAAATTATAATACTATCCCAACACGGCATATCCCAAAAGTGGGGTAGCCAGCAGAACAGTCACATGCAATAAACGTGCGAGCTGTCTTCCTCGTGAAAAGAAAAAAAATATAATTCAGGGTGGGTGGCAAACCTCATAGTTGAATGGAATACAAATAATATCTTTATTTTTTCGAACATCTGCCTTTACAGGACATTCGAAAACATACATACTCAAAAAAAAATAATGATGATATTTTTTAGATATGTAATGAACCTAGTGTTACGTATTTTTTTTTTGTTGTTTATATTTTATTGTTGTAAATATATTTTCTCTGTAATCTTATGAGCGAAACCGTGTTCCTTTCAGATAAAATTTTAAGTTGAGAAACAATTATAAGTAAGTCATTTGAATATTTGTTCTAAAGTTTTTCATCGTCATAGGTATATAGGCTAACTATCACCATAATAATATAAGATCCAAATTTGCTGAAATAAAAGACATCAATCGAAAATATGTGCTGATATCTTTACATGTTTTATAAAACTCAACAAGATAGAATATTCTAGTATTTTAAAATCAAAATGAAAAACAGCATCATGATAATCATAACTTTGTTATGATATTCCAAATAATTTTGTTCTTAACGATTTTTTGTGAGGGACGTATGTCAAAAAAGTATTAAGAGGTACCCAATAATGGATTGATTGTGCATCCCTGATTTTTACTTACTTATGGCTATATACATAAACAATTTGATCGTGAGAATTTACTAGTCATAATCAATTAAATGCAATTTTGTTTCACAGAAACAATAGCCATATATACATCACTGCGAATTTTAATGTTAGGTAGGTACCTGTACTTTTATACATAAGAACAAAGTGGGTAGATTTTAAACTAAAAATTTCCGGATTATTTTGTAAAAAATATGATTTTAACATCCATGATCTTTAAAAATCCATTCAGGTATGAGGAAAAAGAATTGCTTTGAATTTATGGTTTTTGATCTAATTATGGATTATGGTTTCGCGCCGTCCGGGACAGGGAAGCTTTCCCTCACGCAAGATTTATGATGCTATTTTTAGGAGTTTTCCACCTACCCTGAATGTCTTATTTTTTATGGCACGGAGAGGACAACTTGCATGTTTATCACGTGCGGCTTATCTGCTGACAACCCCACCAGTGGGATATACTGTGACGGTATAGTAAAGTAAAGTAGTAAAAAAATATACGTATTAAGTTTTTATATTTATGTATCTATTTTAACTTACTAAAAGCATATCATTATACAGAGAAACTATTTTTAAAATTATATAAATTTAGAGCAGGAGCCTACCTTTGTCCCTACATTCTTGCAGTCTATAGAAGTGATTTATTTGTACAATATTTGTAATATGAATATACACTAAACAACACAGGTTATTTTTTTTTAGTTCCTACATTTACAATGAATCGATAATAATAACAATAACTACACAGGAAGTACGAGTTTTAGTAAGGAGAACGATAAGATAATAATATAATCATTTATAAAATTATGTTTTATAGCTTAGCAAGTAGGTAGGTAGGTAGGTATATGAGATGCCTCTTGTAAAGGAATACTATAATAATGATCAATATTAGTAGCGTTGTATATGTGAAGATTCTGGCGGAAAATTGTTATGTTCTGTCAAATAAATGAAATGTTCTTCATCAATAATGACATAAGTAGGTAATATAATGTGCAGACTCTATCAAGGTTGAGGTAGATAATAATATGATATATCACATATTATCATTATTATGTCATATCAAGTGACATCTAATGCTGTTATTCTGCTAATGTGTTAAATCATTTCTAAGGGCAAATTGAAAAACATTGAAGGCCTACACGACACAATTGATATCCATACATTATTCATATATTTTCAATCTTTAGTGTCATGAAAATAAAACGATTATCACGAGATATCAATGAATTTGTATCTGTCTCTTTATGTTAAAGATGAATGCAGTATAAAAGATTCTTTAAGTGGGGTTTTGGTTGGCCAATCCTCTCAAATCCACCGGAAAGGAAAGAAATTACTTAGAAGAGAGTGTGAATAGGAGTTTATCAACTTCTGAGATATCCAAGTACGGGGGTGTTCTTCTTTCTCATCGATATAAGATACTTATTTACCTATCTAGAAATACATGTAAATAGATATCTAGTTAGAATTACTCACTCTTTGGCTTATTTTTGTACAGAATGTATTTCTTTGCCCTTAAAAATATTTTCATTGCTCACAATCATCACACAGAAAGTAAGTATTCTTTTTTCAGTGAGCCATGTCCATATGGGAGCAATCTGGCAAACCGAACACGTTTTCAGCTACCTACCATTTTTCTTATATCTGATGGTTCTGATACCCACCAATTCTTTAGTGACATTTTAACATCAATATCACCAAAAATTAGAACATATTTAATTATATTTCACTCATAGCCCAGGTAATGTAAATTAGTAACTAGATTAGCGAGTGATTAAATTGAAGCACTGATAATATCAAACTAGACTAGAATTGGGTTGCCATATTATTATTGTATTATAATAATAATAACATTATCTGAAAAATATTGAGTAAAATATTAAATTCACACAAAAATAATGTCAACACTGCGCATGTCTTTGTTGGATTAACAATAATAATATATTAAATTAACCAACCTATATATACATATTCAATAACAATACGTGTTATGGTTTATAGACAGCGCATTGATGAAATGAACTATAATGTTGGTAATGAGAAAAAATCTTAAATTTAATTTAATTTTAATAAGTACCTACTTAACATAATTACCTACAACAATGTTGCTCGTGATGATAGTTTGCATGTATGTTTGTTCCACTGCCAAATTAAAAAGTTTTTAAGGTGATTATTTATTGATATTTTCATTAACTATTGACCTTCCTAAATC
This sequence comes from Athripsodes cinereus, assembly GCA_947579605.1. Classification (NCBI taxonomy): domain Eukaryota; kingdom Metazoa; phylum Arthropoda; class Insecta; order Trichoptera; family Leptoceridae; genus Athripsodes; species Athripsodes cinereus. The sequence goes on along the minus strand of OX388319.1, from coordinate 10,253,055 downwards.
ACTCGCAAACGAGTAGATGGCTTTAATAAGAAAATAATAGAATCGAATAAACCTCTAATTATAAAAAAATGGTACGGGAACTTCTATGTATTTATAACTATTTCCGTGATGTTTAAATATTTAACATCTTCAGATCAGCGATAAAGAATGCCACCGCATTCTGAATGTCTTAACTTTTATTGGCACGGAAAGGACGAATTGCATGTATTGTATTACATGTAGTGTAGGTTTGCTGATTACCCCATTATTGGGATATGCCATGATGGTATGTATAAATATCTGAATGAGGAACAAGCATCAAATAAAATTTTCATTCATTATTTTTATTTTAAAAATCCATTTTTTCTGTGATTGTATTAGCCCGTTGTGACGTCGCTAGGCGCTATGTTGTATTGGCACACATTTCATTCTTAGCACTGTTGGTAGCGGCTGATGACGTCAAACACTGATCCGCCACGAGTGGACCTTTTTGCGGCGAAGTGCGAAAATTGCTTTTTTCAAATGGTGATAAAAGCCTTAAAAATGCACATTTAAAAATATAAAAAGAACCATAATTTTTCTAATTTACTGTAGGTACTATTTTTTAGCTGATTTTTTTTTTTTCGTGAAAGTTCCGCATTAACTTACGCATTATAAATTCATCAAGAAAAAAGTGAGTTTATGGTAAAGGCGCGCTTTACTTACTTACCTTGCAGCAACCAAAAAATACTATGACAAACTGCGCCAGATATTTGTAAAAGAGAACATAACATATAATTAAGTATATGGGTGTGACCAACGATTATTAAAAGCAATACTTATTTTAAAAACAATTTCAATATAAATGTTCGAAATTTGGTGCACATTGAAAAGAACCATAATAATAATGTAGACAAATTATGTAGTAGTAATACGGATTAAAAATAATTAATTAATGTCTTGTTAAAGTGAAGTCACACACTGGCTAATAATAATAATAATGATAATAACGAAAACTCATATGAGTATTTACGTAATCAACTGTTAAAATTTATCAATTATTTCTTTCTTTATTTCTTAAATATGCATATATATACAATTAATTAATATGATCAAAATTATAAATCAATTATAAATCAATAATCCTAATTAAAAATATATAGTTTAGCGAATTTATAGTATGTCGTGCAAATGGGCACTAATCCATATGCAAAAATATTTAATTAAGATATGCATTGAAATTAATTACATTGTAAATAGAAAAACAAGAATAAAAATAACATCGTGAGAAGTAACTTTGTTCCGACATTTAATATTATTAGACTTTGTAATTAAAGGAATCAGATGAACATTTTAATGTTTGATTATATTTCAATTTATATTGTAACCTTACTGCAATAGATATTATAAAAAAAGTTCAAATATTTCCCGATTTTTTTTTTAATAAAGTGAATTTTAAAGGAGCGCATAATTGAATATAAGTCCACCTGCAATATTTTCGGATAAAAACAATACGTATTTTATTTAAACGAATTTAAATTTTATTCAAAGACCAAGTAATAACGAAGAGCTTAAATTCCATTCCATTTTTTTTGTTGCACTTCTAGTATAAAGCTTAACAAATTGATATTTTCACTATATTGACATTTGCAGTTGACAGACTCTGGTTTACTTCATAAGAAAACTATAACCAAAAAAATCGTCGGCAAACTGCGGGTTTCATAATGATTTATCTTCCATTTAAAAAAATATAATTATTATTATGAGAAACTTTAACCGTACCTTTTTTCTCATTTCATTACAATAATGTTCAATACGAAAATTGGATTTCCCTAATGGCCTAATTGATCGAGACATTTTAATTACTGTTCTGAAAACAGAGGTCTAAAAAATCACGGGTACTGAATAATGTGTCAATACCCACTACTGTTATCAACTTATTTATTCTGGCTTTCGGGAGGCGCTTGGACATATTGTCCATCTGGAATGACATATTTGTTTATACAGTGAAAATATTCATGGTATGCTCTATATTCATAAAATGCAGCAAGTTCACCGACTGTTTCACATTTGAATGATCCTGTGATAGTATAAATTACTGATAAATAAAAAAAAGAACAGGTTGAGTAACAACAGCAAGTCTTGAGAAATGTATTCTTAAAGGATGTGTGGCAAGATTTAACATTTTAAACATCTTATAATTAAGGATGAACTTGGTAATCCTGATTTCAATAAAATTTAGTTCATATTATGGAGGTAGGTAAATGTGTACAAAGAATATCCTGCAAATAGTTGTATTTATATGTATCCCGGATAAAATGAAACATTAACTATACTAGTTAGTACCTATGTAGAATGCTCACGAGTACAATAAAATATACACTTAATTTAATATCTATGTAATGTCCTTTATAATTTAGCGAAACATTTATGCATTGATGAGTAGGTAGGTATATGATTGTTTTAATGTAACAACGTGGTTAATCATGAATATTTTGTAAAGTAAGCTAATCATTACGGGTGTAGCAGGTTCAAATACATTTTATTATTTAGTATGTACTGCATCCATGTAGATACAAATATTCAGTAATAATTATTATTGTAAAATACTTAAGGCTTTACATACGTTTTCTAAACGATGAATATCTACGAAGAAATTGTTAAAAAAGGTTCTGAGAAAGGATAAGTTGATAATTTTTTTTAAACATAGTACTACTACGGCAGACCAAAAAAGAGATGGACTGACGACATTACTCTAATCGCGGGAAGGAAATGGATACAGAGGGCACAGGACCGTGACGTTTGGAAAAGTTTGGAAGAGGCCAATATCCAGCAGTGGAGAGATGGCTGACTAGTAAACACTACTACTACTACTACTATACCATCACGGCACATCCCACAAGTGGGGTAGCCAGCAGACCAGTTGCATATAACAAACATGCAAGATGTCCTCTCCGTGCCAATATAAATCAAGAAATTCAGGATGGGTGGCAAATTTCATCGCTGAATTTATGATGTATATAATGTCTTAATTTTTTTCGAACACCTGTCCTTTACAGGATACTCGAAAACGGAGAAGAGTGGGAGATCAATTCTTTACCAGATGTTCCACGCGATAAATATAGTGTAATAAAATATTGTATAGTATAGTAAAATAGTCTAATAAGAATAAGACTGTAATAGTGAAATAAAATTAAGACTGTAATGAAACTGTAATAAATTATATAGTTATAATGAAAAAAAAACCCTAATAGGCTGACTGGGGATGAATATCTATCCACAGAAATTTACAGTTATATTTTGAATTAGTAAATACAAATTGTTAAAAAAATATTTCTTGACCAGCACTTAACCAAGACTCAAGAGCGGAAGATACTAAGCTTTGAAAGCAGGTGTCTTAGAAGGATTTTGGATGTCAAATGGTATGAACATGTTACAAATGATGCTGTGCGCCGGCGCACCCAGCAGAGACCTGTAATCTCCGTAATACAGGAGAGACGATGGTCCTGGCTGGGACATGTTTTGAGAATGCCTAATGATAGTTGGCCAAAAAGAGCACTGTTTTTCCGTCCGCAGGGGTTCCGTCGGCCCGGGCATCCCTCTTTCACAATACACCGTTCCTATGACAACGATATCAGAGCGCAAGGAATGTCGTGGAAAGAGGTGACGCAATTGGCACAGAGACGCTCTGAATGGAGGAGGCTGGTTTCTGCCCTGTGCTCCCGAGAGGAGCGTTGAGGGCGATGATGATGATGATGAAATACAAATTGTTAAAAAAATATTTCTTGAATAAATCGAATTAAATTGAAAAATATAGAGCACTTCATTATTTGTAGCAATTTTTTTCTAGAAATATAAGATACATTATAATCTTAATAAGAATTATATAGGTATGCTTTCGTTAAAAAATAATACTTTTTATACTTTTAAAATATATATTATGTGTCAATTAAAAACTTGTAATATCACTGCAAACTATTTTAGTTTATTAATTATTTAACTCATATTTTAATGTAAAGGTACTGTTTAACTGTTTGTTTGCCAAAAATAAAACAAAATACAAATAAAATAACGCATACAAGGTGAAGCAAATATAATTAAAAGGGAACACCACGATTGACGGTAAAGTTTTCACGATTTATCCTGAGATTTAAATTAATTATTTTTTTGAGGTAATGATGGTACCGTCATTAATATCATTTTTTACATGTCCATCAAGAGCTTATTCACGTTACCTAGACTTCGTAAAATAATATTTGAAGAAGTATAACCACTGTCGCATATGTCTCCTTAGCATGCAATGTCGAAGGTTGGGGTTCACGTTACATAGTAGGTAAAGTATAGATGTTACACTCGGCTGTGTTATCTATAAAAGAGACGGGTGGTATATCGAAGGTTGTCAGTCTTGTGTTTATTCGTGATCAGTTCTGTGAGATCGTACTCTGTGTGTGATATACATTCATTAAAAACATTTATTTGTTTTTTTATTAAATTTTCTATACCGAAGTAAGAAGAAAATTCAGAGGTGAGCATAACAGTGACATGTTATTATTAATTAAAAACCATTAGAACTTTTTAAAGATTGAGTGTTTAGTTTGTAGTCAAGTTTAATACATAAATGCCGGTAAGATTTTCAGGAGAAAATTTTCAGTCAAAATTGAGATTTATATGAAGAGTATAATATATCATTATGTATCATATTTATCATAATATTGTGATAACTTCTTCAAAACTCTTTTAAGTTAGGTATATTACTCACATTAATAACTTTTGAAACCATATTGGGAAATTTCTTTTCAATATTCTCGGTGATTTCTAATGAAAAAACAATAGTTTATTTAAGTTTCTACGTAGACAGGATACAAATACAAATAGTATTTTTCAGTAATTCTTTCATTCCTTTGTACTATCACGGCATTTTCTACAAATGGGATAGTCACCAGACTAACTGTCGAAATATAAACAACAAATCCGTTCAGTCCATGCCAATAAAAAATCAAGATGGATGGCATATTTCAGGACTTCATTGAAAATTTATATTATTCTCGACTGAATAAATTGTTCTATTACAATTATTCTAGCAACTACGCTTAGGTACCTACATATATTTTATTTTATAGATGAATCTGGATTAGCAACTAATCCAAATACACTCTTGAATATTATAAGCAATATTTACACATATTGTGTGTTGATCGTAAATTTGGTCTGCAGCGGAAAGCTTTAATTTGAAAATAAAATACTTATGTAGATTGTAGATATATTGATTAATGGAGACAGCTGAAAATAGGCATTCTCTATTTTTTTTGTTCTTAAATGTTCCTATTAAGAACATATCACAGGATTTTTTCAATTTGTAGTGTTTTTGTAACACTTATGTTTTCTATAAAATGCTTATATTCTGATGTAAAAAATGGTTTTTCAGACTTTGCGTCAGGAAAACTTGCATATGAAAATCAATGAAATCACACAAGTTTCCGCAATCGAGTAGAAAGAATATAGAACTAAACAATACAGTTAAAAATATGAGATAAAAATAAAATATCTTCTGTTTTGGTTCAAATATAGATACCTATCTTAAAATATGAAGGTGATAAACAAATAAATAATTGACGTAGTCGGTGATCTAAAACAGACAAATTTTGGACTTCTAAGAAAAATGACTGAATTTGAAATTCACAGTCGACTAAAAGGTGCTATGCTATAAATTTAGATTTTAGATATTATATCACATGAGATCCTTTGAATTTTCATGGTGGTTGCTTTAAACCAATCAATTGGTTAAAAGCAACCACCAAACAGAAAATCGTCTTATGTGGAGGTTTTTTCATTGGTAACGACAAGACCTTTGAAGGGTGAAGAAATGAATATAAATATGAAAGGGTATTAGATTTCCTATTGATAGCCTAGTAGTGTACTTTAACTTTTTGTAAATAATATGTAACATTAGCGTGGAAATTAAGGGGCAAGTAGATAAAGTACAAACAATAAAAACCGATTGTTTTTAGTAGACAAAGTTTACAGTCGTTGTTTTTAGATCATGAAAATACTTAACGTTTTGAAGGATTTGTATTGGATTGACGTGTTTTGTAACCATTGTTTAATAATGTTTATAAAATCTCAATACAATTATAATGATTTAAAAACGTCTATTTGATATAGGTAAGTAGATATTATTTAATCGCATGTCCGACAACAATATAACACTAATTAAAATCAAGTTAACTCAGTTTTGTGTATTAGCAACATTTTCTATTTAAATATCAAAAGACAATAGGCTACGTGTAAGTACTTACATATAGGTAATGTATTTTATTATATTTTAAAGAAACTATTCGCAAAGATCAAAGCCAGTTCAGGTGTATTAGGTTCGAAAAACCACCACATTGTGTATGCATGTAGATTTCCACCTAATTACTTGTTATCTATCTAGATACGTACTGCATGCAGTAGTTAAAATAATTTAAAACTTGAAACTGTAAGTTCACAGTAGATAATAAATCATGTAAGGATCATTGTATAATATTATCTATGTATGTATGCTATCCATTTATTGCGTACGTGCATACGACAAATTCTTACGCTACGCTGTTTTTTCTCCTAAACTTATATTTATGGTACATATTTCGTATAAAAAAGCAATACACAAATTCAAGATGTCTTCTATTCGGCATGAATTTGTCCTTTTTTTAATCTGCACGTGGCTTTCATAGATTTACGTTTTCTTTTTGCTCCTCTTTTGGACGCATTTTTTTCGTTACATAATCTTTCATCATTCAATGTTTACAGTTTATAAATGTTTGTAAATATACCTAAATGTTTACAGTATTTCGGATATTTGAATCAAATAACATATCTATCAGACAAACTCTCACGAGGTTTTTTTACATATCATAAAATTGCAAACAAGATTCAAGAGATCATTTATTACATAATATAAAGTAGTTACAACGATATAACGGAAACTAAGAAGAACAACGTTACAGCCATAATTAAAAATACGTAGTTTAAAAGTACATCATCTGACTATCGTGCTATCTTTTCGTCACTAACTATTATCTTGTATTATATTGGTTTATATTTTGTTCTCTGTTAAATTTAGTATGAACATAAGATAAAGATAGATACGCCCAGCGATATAATTGATCCAATAAATACATTTGATGTTAGCGAAGAAATAATACTAAAATGTGTAAGTAAATAACAACATCGATAGTAAGAATACAATTTAAAGTAAGTGATCGTTGTACCTAATATCTACTATAAAAATCAATGTTTTTATTGTTACTTGATTAATTTTATAGATGCACGAACGAATATACCAACTACACAATATATTCGAGAATGTTCTCTTCTATTGGTTATAAATTAGTCTTCTCACGAATTTTCTTAAACATTTTACTTCCTTTTATAGCGTGTGTATCACATTGTTTGCATATGTTTTCCTTGTTCATAATATTATCAAATTGTTAGCTATTTATTCATGAAAATTATACATGAAGATGCCTATTATTCTTGACGCAAACGCTTGTGTAGGTTTAACGTACTTTTAATATATATGTCTATCACTATATATTTTGTTTTAAATTAATCAAACAAGTTTCGTATATATTGTAATATTCATCTTTACTGTATTACCAAAAGCTCTAGTGTCTTTCAATAAATGAAAAAAATGACATTTGTTTTTTTAATTAATAATTCTAGATAATAATTATACGTCCCTATCATAGGAATGGAGTATAGTACCGGAGTCTCCTTTTGACTATTTTTCATAACCAATCAGGAGTTACACTATTTGTAAATTATTTGATGTTCAGGTATACAATAAGACATTTTGCTTACATTAATTGATAACTTAAAACAATGATTTAAAATGAGTTCTTTACGTATGTACTTGGAAGATATTGTAGATACCTACGATAATATTACGCTAGTTTCCGTATTCATTGTTAAATGGGAGATTATGTATTTACCAATTATCCACTTGTGAAGAGTTAATGATGCACTAAATATTTCTATAACCGAATGAAAGTGAGTCAAATGAATGGATGTATGTGATTTCATTAATTCTCTATTACTCATACTCTCTTACTACATAGTTTTGTACGGGTCTATGTAACTTCAATAATTCAATGGATAAATAATCATACTAAAGATTATTTGATACCTAAGAGGAAATATCTATTTTGCCCACAAATGTATTGTGATTCAAGCTATAATATTATATGTATTTGTTACTTGGATTACCCGTTACCCGTCAAATAGTTTTATGAAATCTAAAACGATTTGATGAATTAATTTAATTCATTTCTAGGCAAATTAAAGTAAAATTTCCAGATGGATCTGTCGTTATATGAAGAAATATAAACTTTGTTTCAGCACACTAAACAAAATAATAAATATTGTCGAAGCAATAAAATTACGCAATGACATATTTATGTAGTTCTCGATCATTGTTATAAACCCCACAAGAAAAACAGCTTGATGGTAGGTATGTATGTTGAATAAAATTTAGTTAGTGTGTATTGTGAATTGTGAAAAATTTAGAATGTATAAATTTTTGAAAGGTACCAAATGTCATATGAAATGGAGCAAATGTAAATATGAAATGGAGCAAATGTAAATATGAAATGGAGCAAATGTAAATATGAATTTATTTGAATCCTCAATACATTTATTCGATAGATGAATAAATATTACTATCTCCAACTTTAGGTCAAGGGGTTTCGTGCTTACAACAAGTGACACCACACCGCTACAGATTTCATTCTGTCATTTCCCATGCATGTTGACATTACCTTTTGTCAGTCGATTCCAATTTAATTCGAGCGTCTAATAAAATGGTTGACATTGTTTTAATTTCAAATGTTACAATTATTATGAGAACCATTTATCGAAATATATTTTTTTTTATCAAAATTACAGAACCTACTATCTTTGTTGAACATTTAATTATTGTGGACAAGATAATGAACTCTATTAAAGATTTATTTTTATGTGTTTATGTACTTGGACTATATTTTTGTTAAGCAAAATGTACGTATATGTATAATGTTATAATTTCTATTGCTCAACCACTGAGTGGTTCGTTCTCAATCGAGTCATTGTTTTAAGCTATACCCACCTTGAAGTTTTTACTTGTATTAGAGTTTAAAAATTCACAGAATTGTTAATTATTTTATTTAAGTGTTAATCGATTTTTATTGCAGTTCTATTTTATTATCAAATACGTGATCAATTTTTTTAACGACTTGACTATTTCAGTATAGAAATGGAAGAGACACAATCTATGACTTATTATGTGATTTTTTTAATCGAATCAAATACAAAGTTAACTTTTAGGAACTCTTATTCATTCATTCATTCATCGCTCTCAACGCTCCTCTCGGGAGCACAGGGTAGAAACCAGCCTCCTCCATCCGGAGCGTCTCTGCGCCAATCGCGTCACTTCTTCCCACGACATTCACTGCGCTCTGATGTCGAGAAAAGATGTCTGAGGAACTCATATGAATGAATAAAAAATATTTTATCATAGGATCATTAAAATTAATAAAAAATTATAGAAGCTTTGTCATGAAAATATAGGTATATTTATTTTCTGTTACTCGTTCTATTAACATTATTTTAAGAATGAAGTGAAAATTTAAACAAAACTTTTTGGAACAGAGAAGATCTTTCTCACAAACATAGATAATGTACATAAGATAAAATAGGAATGAAACAGGAGTTATCTTTGCACCCAGCTGTGACATTTTGAGTATGATAATTCTGCGTTTCTTCAGAATGAACAAGTAACGATTGAAAAAACTTTAAAAGCTTTCATGGAAATGTTACATTGTAAAAAAACTATCTACAAAAATAGAAATTCAAATAATGTAAGAACAAAAGTGAGAACATTGTAAAAAGAATTAGGTACGATTTATTTAGGTATTATTTAAGTGAAATAAACTATTCATTTTTTTATCTAATTATCGTCAAACTCATCACCATCAAATTTTCAATTCCTCACACTGATGCAACTCCATTTAACCGTAATAATAATAATGTCATAGATATTATTATTACTAAAAAATTTAAGTATCAGATGATATCTACCAAATAACGTAACGTGTCAATTCAATAGAGTGCTGCGAGTGTGCAATATTATTGTATTCAAACAATACCGACAGCAAATCTTCTGTACAAAGTTAGTTAGTAAATAATAGTGATACTATTGTATCAATTCGTAATACTCGTACATAACATACAATACGATACAATGCAACAATGTGTCAATACATTACATTTTACAGCCAGCTGTTTGTGATGATAAAATAAAGGTATATTATATGGAAAAATAAGTAATCTATCTAAATTGGATGTTGCAATATTAGAAATAAACAATATTTATATAATGGTATTAAAAAATCTCTGTTGTTTTATTGTCGAGTATCAAGATTAATTCATATAAAATATACTGACGATTGCGCACTATGTTATACATTTATTAATTTTAATTTTATAATATACCTTTTGGCTAGAGAAGAAGAAGAAGATGGAAGAAATCACTTGATAGTTCGTAGTGATAATATCGCCACTGCATATCATCCTAGTAAATTTTGTATTGTTTTGTTGATACTGTTATTTATAATGATGATGTGCAAAAAGAAATGAATAAAATAAACAAATAACTATAAAAATGTATCACAAAATATCTGAACTGCAGATTTCAATTTAAAAATTAGACTTTTTCAAACGATTTTCACAGACAAAAAATATTATTAAATAAACGATTTGTCATGGGGAAACAATATCATAGTATCGGGTCATTAACGCAGATCTACAAGTGAACAGATTATAATAATATGGTGAAACCTTGACTGAATACCTACTTGCGTTTCATAATTTTATGTATTTAAACAATAATAAGGTGAGTATAAGCAAAATATAAAGTGATGTTTAGTTTAATATAATTAGGTATTACAACATTTTACAATAGAACAAAACCAATACGTTAATATATCAATCTATCACTTGCATTGTAAATAAAATATTCATAATCATTTTAATATGTAATTATTATCAAAATTTATAGCGTATTATTTTTATTATGTAGACGAATTGAAAATAAAACAATATAGTGCTTATCAACAGAATACAATAAATTATTATTATTATTGCACCTATTCTTCATCCGATGTTGTAGTAAAAGAGATGTTGAATGAATTCATCGAAATGCATATTTACAAAAAAGTCAACAATCTCTTTTAGTTTCAGAAATGTAGGTAGGTATATAAACTGAAAATATGTTAAAGATTCTTAAGCCACATGGTCTTTAGTGGTATTATCATAATAATATTTTATATGTATGGTGACTCCGAGATGGAGTTGAATGAAGCCTTAGGAAAAATGGAATGTAAACTACTGTCAAAATACAACATGAAAATAAATAAAGACAAAAAAAAATGTATTGTCGGTGGAAGTGATGAGGCGACTGCGAACATTATCATAAATGGAGTGAGTATCTAACAAGTAAGAGAATTCGTGTACTTGGGGAGCAGAATAAACCAGGATGGACGCTCCAAATCGGAAATCGTGAGCAGGATAAACCAAGCAAGAATTGCCTTTAACAAAAAATCTAAAATATTGGGATCCCAAATATTGATTTAAGCGTTAGAAAAAACCTTTGTATGGAGCATTCTGCTATATGGTTGCGAGACTGAAAAAATCAGCAAGAGTGAAAGTGGTGCTACAGTGCATGAGAAAATCCATTGGTCGGAATATGTTGAAAACGATGAGTTGTTAAATCAGGGTAGGCGAAAGAAGGCAACTCCTTAGAAGAAACAGCCACTAACGAGCTAACTGGATTGGTCACAACATCAGGTACCCAGGCCTGCTTATCACCATCGCGGAGGGCATGGCCGAAGGCAGAAATGGTAGGGGCTGACCAAGAGATACCTATATGGACCAACTGAAGAACATGAACTGTAGAATATACGTAGAATTAAAGAGACTAGCTGGAGAGGAGAGGGAGGAATGGAGAAGAAAATCCAAACTCGTTGCGGACCAATCCAATGGATTGTAACACTATATATATATCTATGGAAGATATAATTCTTCCCTATTTTAAAAAAAAAAAATACGGCAAGAAATGAAAAATAATACCTTTATAGTAGGTACCTACCTATGTAGTTGTTTTCGAAAGTACACCCATCGGATAGTACAATATTAAGCACCTCAAGTAGATATTCATCGATTTTCCGAAATCACAACATTTTAATCCCACATGCCGTTAAGATGTCCACTAGACCAGCAAGGTTGATGAAGTAATATCATTTTTCAACTTCTTTATAATCTATACAATAGCATCAACCAGTGTATTCCTGTATATTGTTGTATGTATAAACTTTATACAATCATATAATATGAACTCTCTCACACCAATAGTTACTTGATGTTTCTACCCATATTATAGATAATACCCATATAAGAAGTTGGTAGATACTCATTAAAGTATACCTACTATTATTTAAATGTGTGTACTTGCAATCTATTGAGAATCATCTTTTCAACACAATTTTATTGTTTTTTTGTTTGTTTTGTTTTGTTTACTTAACAGAATGCCGACAGTAATACAATAATAATTTTCTAGCATCATGGCATATTCCACATGTAGGGTAGCCAGCGGACTAATTGTATGTAATAAAAATTATTGATTGTCCTCTCCGTGTCAATAAAAACTAAGACATCTAAGATGGGTGGCTGCCTCATAACTGAATTGTATATTATATTAATCGTCTTATACGTGAGGTTTTACGAACACTTGCCTTTTTACAGGAGCCTCGAACACTTACAAAAAATAGTAGGAGACACATTCTTTACCGGGAACTCCACGGGGTATACAATAATACATTAATGTCTCTTCAATGGACCTATTAAAGGCGTAAGCCGTTTACATAATATATTACTATAAATAAGATATCGTCAGAGTTTATTCAACGCATCTGTAATTTGTTAAATTTTACATTTACATTTCCCTGCTTCGAGAAAAGTGATGATTTAAGTCTGAGTATGTTCTAAGAATGCTCGACGAAACTCAAATTCAAAACAAAATCTTTTCAGCAACTAAATTCTTCATATTTTTCACAGTACATCACATTAGAGATATTGGAGGGTTAAGAATGTTATGGATCATGATTACTGAGTTACCACAGATACAGACGTACTTCATCGGTTTGGAGAACTTATTATTAACGGCGAAGGAATAAATACTTTTTTTTGTTTCAGTGCCAATATGACTACAATGAGGGTATACTTGTATCTTGCTTTGGTTACTTTGGCCGCTGTTGTCAATTCAGCGCCACAAGGAGGAAATCAACAACCATCCGAGCGTCCTATGCCAGTAAGACAATATATATTTCTAATTATTTATTTATTGTTGAAGAGCAAACGTTGTGAAAGTTCGTCATATTTGTTTGATTAAATTTAAACACTGTTTTTTTCACTTACTACGACTACGTCCATCCTCAGTGAAAAACTACTTAAAACTGAGATCAAGTTAGTTTTAAGTATTTTTTCGCTGAGGATGGACGTAGTCCGAAAAGCTTTTGAAATAAATAATACTTTAAGTGAAAGAAACAGTGTTTAAATTTAATCAAACTAAATAATAAATATTTTTCTTATATGTTTCAGAGTATTCCCTCCACAGCTGTTAATGATTTTTATTTTTGCGATGGCCATTGGAAATCTTTTTGACATACATACACTGAGATCAATCAATTCGTTTCTATGTATTTACATACCTGTAGACTTCTTCATGAAAATGTTGAAGAACATATCTGCTATTCTATTCCATTCTTCTTAAGATTATCTACTCGTTTGCGAGGGATTTAGAAACTCCCGTTCTTCTTAAATGTTCACGATACTAAAAAATGTTTATCTAATGTCTCATATATTTGGCATCCAGAATATTTTTTCTCATAAACAGGACTATTGTATTTTACGTATACAATTAACTTTTCTTTGACAATTTATGTTTTTTTTTGTAGTACGAATACAAATATGAAGTGAAAGATCCAGAGAAAGATTTATTCTTCGGAGCCAACGAAAATGGAGATGAGAGTGGAAAAGTGACCGGAGGATACCAAGTATGGCTTCCTGATGGAAGACTCATGACAGTCGAGTATTTCGTAGAAGGAGAGAGTGGCTTCGTTCCCAAGATATCATTCCAAGAGAACTACAGACCAAATTTTTAAATAAAAACAAAATTTAAGCTACTACCGTAAAAAAATATATCTCTTACCTAGACAGGGCACGATAAGGATAAATAAACCTTGATGTAAATACACAAAATTAAATTATGTGATTAACGATTAAGAACTACATATTTATTGAGATTACAACAACAAAAAATACTAAATTATTTATAAATTACTTCGGCAATGATGGTTGGGTACCTCTTCGTTTTTCGACTATAATATTTATTTATTTATCTTTTCAACTGAATATTATGTTCACGTAACATAAAGATATTGTACTTAAAACTAAACTCTAAAATTTATCGAATTTATTTTATTTTATTCTTCCTGCAAATCACATCACAAAATCAACAAATCAGTTTACATGAGAAAAAATGTGATAATATGCAGTGGCGAGATTATCACTTTATAGTGATTTCTTCCATCTAACCACAATTTGTGCATTTAGTTCAAAAGTTTGTAGGGTACTAGTTCTACATTTGAATTGTGTTCAAATATTATTTTAAATACTCTATACTTAGTTCATTTTTTATTTTATGGATTGTGTTTTTACTTTTTTGTGCAATTTTGTGTATTAATTTATTTGAAAATCACAACATTGTGAGATATTTGCCATGTTCTTATGTATGTAACTATTAATATATTATTGTGAAACAATAAAATTTTGATATTCTTCGTGTCATTTTAATGGAACTCCACGAATTTCCAAAATAAAACATGATGTATGTACAAGAGGTAGGTACTTGGCAACTCGATAATATTTCGAAGCGAAATTCTTAAGGGCAGTGTCAATCACATATTTATTTTTATTTATGTCAATTTTCGTTGCCACTTGCAACGTGCGCGTTCTCGCAACGTCATCAACATTCGAATGAAAACGTAACGCTAAAATGTGTTTTGACCAGGCCTACAGGTACTTACAACATGCATCAACTATTTTGAGGGAGCATATATATATTTAGCGGCCATTCACTAAATGTTCGAATTTGAACTAAGTTCGCTAAATGTGAAAATATTTGATGTGGATGTGTTAAAACCGTTTATAATGAAAAAATGCTTACCTATTACGAATATTTATTTCACTTTTTTTAATAATTCAAAAAGGGTATAAGCAAACTCGGTTTTACAAGTTTTGAAGGGCAATTCTGTAGTATCAAGGAAAGGGGCATGAGTCAGATTTTTTGCGGTATTGAGTTATTTCAACCACATAAATTTACATGTCATACCTAACAAAGAAATTTCATCAAGGGTTGCCTCCAAAAATACTTGTAGGTATATTTCAAAATATGACTCACCTTATCTTGATTTCTTGTCATGATAACTGCTACTCCTTCAGTATCAAATTGTGGTCTGCCAGCGCGACCCATCATTTGAAGAACTGTGCTGTCTTCATATTCCTTAGAATGAAATAAAAATATTAGTAAGTATCTCACTTTTTTTTAATGTCTGAAACTTTTTCACTAGGTACATGAAGAGGACAACCTTTATGTTACATCTGCCGAAAGATTCTGTAATGGTATAGACAACAGATTTTTTCTTTCTCCTCAATGCTCCTCTTGGGAGCATGGAGTTGAAACGTGCCCTTTGTGGGCGTTTCTTCGCCGATCGAGTCACCACTTCCCATGACATTCCAATTGTGTATTATGAAGGAGGGTCAGTAAGACTGTCGGAGATGCTAAGTATGGAAAAAAGCTAGCGTATACAAATACAGTATATAAATATTATTTACTCGATATGTCCCATTATTGTAGTACTGCGTCGTCTTTATGATGACCAGGTGAGCTGGGAGATTGACTCCCATAGCAAGAGTGGATGTGGTGATTAAGACAGGGAGATCTCCTTGACGGAACATCTCTTCTACTATATTGCGGTCCTGTTGAATGAAACCAGCATGGTGACATCCTAGACCACCCCTTACCAATACCTGAAAGATAAAATAAAACAAAAAATACTTTATATAAAAAAAATCACAAATATGCCACTAAATTTATTCATTTCACCGATGAGCCACACCACCCAATCTGAAGCCTTGATTGTTTTTTGACACCAAGAGGACAACTTGCATATTTCTTACATGTAGTAAGTCAACTGGTTACAGCACTTGTAGGCTATGCCGTGATGCTATAGTAAGTACACATACGATTTTTATATACAAAAATACACCACAGTAAGTAATACATTAATTGTTAGGTCGGCAGAGGGAAGACTTGAATTCGTAATCTCTTGATTTAAAGTCCAAGACTCTTGTGTTCGGGTGTTTTGGATATACATTTGAACTATCCAAAGCGATATATCAAATATATACAAAACACCCGAATGAAAAATATGACTAAGTATATTTTTTTATATAAAAAAATGACAAATTTTCACACCTGTAACTTTTTATCGGTGATTCGACTTGACATAACAAAAAATATTTCTCTTTGTTCATCAGTGAATTGAAACATAAGTTCTCTTGACAGAGTATCTGCTGTCATTTCAACACTTTTTCTTGTATTGCAAAATATCTGAAAGGAAACATAAAAAGTTACATATTGTGTGAGCATACTCATTATCATAAAATTAATAATTTGAGAAAATCTATTTCTAGATGATCAGTAACTTGGTATATTTTTTTCATAAGAAATCGTGTACCGATTTGGAGATCTATAATCTAGTTGTATTATATAGTTATTAAATAAACAAATATGATATATTTACCAGTGTAGGTTTTCCTTCGCAATATCTTTCAATAATTGGTCTTATTTTATAACTGAGTCCCATGTCAAATTTAAATAATCCCAGACCATCTTTACATGGAAATCCTTCCACTATCTTTATCAATTTTACAGGACGAAATTCTTCACCGATACTTAAAAAATATACAAGAAATATATTTGTTTATAATGAAAAATGAGATACCTAAGATTTATTTTATAAATGAGGAAAATCTTTGAGTTTGAAAGTATAAAAGTAAGGTGTTTTATTATACATATTTTGATGATAAAATATTTTCTGATATTTAAACTTACACGAAAGCAGAAGCAGGTCGTTGTTTTGTGCCCAACCATTGGGCTATATCATGAGCATTTGGTATTGTGGCCGATATTGCTATGAATCTAATATTCAGGGAAAATGCTAACAAAGTCCCATCCGTATTACCATCCTCCATTGTGTTACACTGCATGTTGGACATATTGAGAGACTCCTACAGATAAAATAAATTAACATACTATAAGAGATTAAATAAAATATGTGTGGTTAAAGTAACAACATTTTGGACATAATTATTGACCCAGTGCAGGAGGACGGCTGCCCTTTTGATAATGTTTTCCCACACTTCAGGTCTATTTTTGGATTTCAAGAGAAGTTGCCCCTTTCTGCCCCCAGACCACGTTCTTGGTATCCTCTGACCTATTTAAAAAAGAAAGTAGGTACACACCTGAATGGTTTTCATTCTACTAACAACTGCTTCCAAAACTGGACCTCGAATATCCTCCTTCAATAAATGTACTTCGTCAATTAGAAATAGTTTTACCATTTGTACAATCTTTTCGTGATCTTTCCATCTTCTTGTCAGTGAATCCCATTTTTCTGGTGTGGTCATGATTATTCTATAAATAATCCAAAAGGTTTGAACATGAAATTATAAAATATTTTATTTCTTTATTTTTAAGTGAATAATCTTCCTAAATGAATCTTACTTATATTTTTGTAAGTTGGCTATGTCCATTAAATCTGTATCTCCTGTCACTTCAATACAAGGTAGTCCCAACTTAGAGAACTTTCCATACCAATCCATAAGTCTTTCTGTACACAATGCTTTTACAGGAGCCACTAAAAATCAATTTGAAAGATGTTCTTTAAATTAAGTATATAAAACAGCGAAAATTTGCAATACAAAATAATAATATGAAAATCAAACGTACTGTAAACGATTTTGAAATCTCCGTTGTAATTTAGTCGATCAAGATTCATCAATAACCTAATGATTGCCAATTCCAGAATAAGAGTTTTACCAGATCCAGTTGGAGCGGAGACAACTATAGATTTATCTAAAATAGGGTTTAAATACAATATAACTTAAAAGTACCTATATAAAAACAAAAATTGAACTATTTGCATCAAAAGTTTTGTACAGATTAACATTGGACCGTAAATATTTACCTGTGTACAAAACATCTGGAAAAACCATGGACTGCACTTTGTTTAAAAATGGATATTGAAATATTACCCTGTATTTGAGAGCTGTTATTGTGTATTAAGGAATTAATATATTATGTATATTGATAACAAATAGTATCAGAGAAACAGTAAATGATGATTTATTACATAAATAATTAAAAGGATACGAATTTCTTCAACATTTATTATATTTACATCACCTGATGTTTTACTATCATTATGTTTTCTAGCGCGATTACTCATTCTCATAAACTTTTTAAGTGATATTTATTGCAGATTTTTATGAATTATTTACTTTCCAAACTATCAAATGAATTTGACTTACTATATTGTAAAAAATGCAATAAACTTTCGTTACACAATTCGTACGTTCAAACTTTTTCTAATTACTTCAGAATCCGCGCTATCTTCATTTATTTATTTGAGCATAGACAAATAGCTGTAAAATTATTACCATGAAAAAAAATGAGCAAGGTTCAAAAACCTTGCTGGTTATGAGAAAAACTAGTATTCTAAAGGGTCGTTCACATACGTTCACTTTCAGTGATCACTCCGGATGATCCTCCAAGATGAACAGGTGTGAACAGGCGTTTCATCAATAGTGATCACTAGCGATGACGGAGGAAAGAGATTACCACTCGTCATAATTTCGATGAAAGGTCCTTTCACTGAAACGACCATAAACAAGTTTTATCTTACTATTTGTTTAATTCTCTATGAATTTGTATTGAATGTCAGAATCATGTACAAAATTATTATGCAGTCGAGAGCTATATTAATTTATTGTAAGTGTTATTTTTCATTTTTGAATTTGTTTAATTATTTTAATACGAAAATACGTCAAACTACAAACAACATGAGTGAGAGTGTTGACATGGCAGTGAAAGTATAGGATGAACACTAAAAGTGTGAACAGACGTATTCACTTTTGATGAACAGGTTTGACCCTGACACTCTGGATGATCATCCAAAGTGAAGCAATGTGAATGCTACTTGAATTTCTTAAGGGGCGTTCACATTTGCTCACTTTCAGTGATCACTCCGGATGATCCTCCAAGATGAACAGGTGTGAATAGGCGTTTCATCGCTAGTGATCACTAGCGATGACGGAGGAAAGAGATTACCACTCGTCATAATTTTGATGAAAGGTCCTTTCACTGAAACGACCATAAACAAGTTTTATCTTACTATTTGTTTAATTCTCTATGAATTTGTATTGAATGTCAGAATCATGTACAAAATTATTATGCAGTCGAGAGCTATATTAATTTATTGTAAGTGTTATTTTTCATTTTTGAATTTGTTTAATTATTTTAATACGAAAATACGTCAAACTACAAACAACATGAGTGAGAGTGTTGACATGGCAGTGAAAGTATAGGATGAACACTAAAAGTGTGAACAGACGTATTCACTTTCGATGAACAGGTTTGACTTTGAAACTCTGGATGGCCATCCAAAGTGAAGCAATGTGAATGCTATTATTGAGGTATATAGATTTATAATCCCGTGGAGCACCCACCCATGGAGATGAGGCTTGCCACCCATCCTGAATGTCTTGATTTTATATTGGCACGGAGAGGACAGCTTGCATGTTTATTGTATGCAGCTGGTCTGCTGGCTACCCCACTTGTGGGATATGCCGTGATGGTATAGTAGTAGTATTTATAATATTTGGATTTATAACAAAAACTCAGATACATCTTAAAACTGGGAAAGTTTCATTCCATTTAACGAAATTTTCCGTACATTTATCATATTCATAATTTATTCGCATATTATATTATAACGACAAATTTATAATTATATTCTTATATGCCAATTATTTTTTGAAATAACAGTGGTGAACAAAACGGATAGCCTAGTATTCACAGCAATTTTAAGATTTTCGACGCCGGGACCCTCTACAGACGGACGCCCGAAGCTTTTTCGTTTGTAACGGTGGCGCATTATTCGTTTTGTTTATTTATGATTTCATTTCATTTCGTTCATTGCCTTATACATTTCGAGAGATAATGCAAATTTATAAAGAAGGAAAAAAAAATACGAATTTGCTTGTAATCAATGTATAGTAAATAATAAAAAGAAATAAATATTCTCCTACTATTTTCCATAAGTTATCGAGTGTCATGGAATAGGCAAATGGTCTCAAAACTTCACAAAATATAATATATACTACAATTTGTACCTATTCTGAATGTACTATTCCACACCATCACAGTACATCCCACAAGTGGGTAGCTAGTTCACCAGCCGCATGTAATAAACATGCAAGCCATACTTTCTGTGCCAACAAAAAATTAAGATAATTGGAATTTAAAATTTTGTCTTTATTTTTTTTGAACACCTGAAAACTTACGGAAGAGTTGTCTTATTTTTATTGGCACGAAGGGGACAATCTGCATGCTTATTACTTGTTCGACATGCTGTAGGGGTAGGTATAGCAGTAATATTAAGTTTATAATTTATTATCCTGTGTTCCACCTAGTCATATTTTATTTTTCTTTCCTCTAAATTCGAAAAAAATAAGACATATTTTACATCTTAAATTCAGCGATGAGGCTTGCCACCCATCCTGAATGTCTTGATTTTATATTGGCACGAAGAGGACAGTTTGCATGAATCTTACGTGCAGCTGATCCTGGCTACCCCACTTGTGGGATATGCCGTGATGGTATAGTATAGTATAGTATAGTATAAATTTAAAAGCCTTATGGTGCAGTATTTCATTATTTTTTTTCGACCATACGCTTCTTAACCTTTCTATCAAATTTATAAATTTGTGTTATCTCTCAAAATGTACAAGGCAATGATATTAATCATGAATAAACAAACGAATAATGCGCCACCGTTACAAACGAAAAAGCTTCGGGCGTCCGTCTGTAGAGGGTCCCGGCGTCGAAAATTTTAAAATTGCTGTGAATACTAGGCTATCCGAACAAAACAGCATGGACCTAAATAGAGTAATGGACAGACACTTTGGTAAACATTTTGTAGCTGCGCGGGGAGGGGAATGACGACCATTTTGTAAGAAATAAATTTTGTTCGGTGCGTCGCATTTGGGCTGCGTTCAGACAGTCACCGAGTGATCAGTCGACGACGCATATTTTGAAAGTACCTATACAATGCCAGTACGCATTCATAGTGTTCATGTACTGTATGTTACTATGTTTTCAAAATGTGTAACAAAATAAGAATTATAGTCTCAGAAAATATACTTGATTTCTGCGTAATTGTCATTTATAATTTCTGACGCTGATTCAGTGAATTCGTTTGGATAAATTTAGGATATAAACTTGTAACAAGTATTTGGGAAGTATACAAGCTCAGAAAGTTAGATAATGGAATAATTTAAAAAAAAAGTATAAAGCAATTAGTTATAAACTAATCAAGTAGTTATTACTTTAACTGTTAATTTTAAAGATACCTATTAAAATAATTTATTTCTTCGTTAGAGACAAAAATATTTTTATCATTTAAAAGAAACACAAAAGTACTTGAATGCTACTATAAAAAGGCGCCAGTCAAATAATAATAAAAATATTAATTATTTAAATATATTCATAATTTACGTCTTTTACACGTCGGCGAATTTAAGAAATTATAACAAAAAGTAAATAAAAAAAAAAAAAAATTTAAAAGTTATAAAAGCAATAAAAAAAATAATAAAAAGACGTAAAAAACAATGGCGCCATTACGATAACATTGGGTCATAAAACGCTCTAAGTTATTCACGATTATCCGGATTACATTCACCACTCACTGCAACTTCATGGTCGTTCAGGTCAAACGACGCCGAGTGACATTTATGCTCCCATGAACCAACCCTTGTATTTGTATGTTTAGTTGTTTTAAAAATGTTTCAAGTTTTTGCACATCAGTTGAATTTTTCATATCGGTTTTTGTTTTTATATCTAGAAGAATAGGAATCATCTTATGATTAACATGGTGATGTGCGCTATAAATGGTTGTGGTTATAAATCCAATCCAACTTTCGCAGGAAACAGGATTGTCATATTTTCGGTAAGTTGTTTTGTATTGTAGTTTTTATCTTAATATATTGCGATTTTAAAGTCGTTTATATTATAATTCGTATACTTATAAATGATCATAATAATGTTATAAACGTTCTATATAATTATCTGTCCTTATTCTCCTATATCTACACATGTAACTTGTTTTCCATTCTGTCATCTGACAATACAAAGAACCTACAATCTGATGTTTGGTTTGTTTACCCGTTAGAATGAAATGTTTCATGCATACAAATCTGATCAGGTTAATGATATTATCGCATGTTTATAAACAAAATAATTTTTTGTAGTTTTCCAAAGGATCCAGAAAGGAGAAACTGGACATTATCCAATATTTGACACCAAGTAAACGTAGTGTTTTGTGTTCAAAAACATCTCGTTTTTCTGCGAGGTTGGAGAAAAACGTCATTCTTACGAAATATCCTGAGTTTCCCGCTCATTTGCAAGTTCGTGTGTTTTATATTATTCATTTAGATATATCCTTCAATTGTCATTCATTCTCTCCATATTGTGTGTATATGAAAACAAAGTTTAAAAATAAATAATGATTTTGAAATGAAATACTCAATTTTATTTACTCATCCTATTCCCTATTTCATCAAGTATATGAAAACATTAAGTTATGTGGCATTGTAATTATTTTAAGAAGTAAATATAATGTTTTCTGATACTGTGAATAATTTCCATACATTGCCCATACAAATGTTAAATAAAGTATTTCCTACAAAATGGCCACCGTCGATTTCCCTTCCTCACTTTTTGGCTTCGCTGTCATTCATACAAATTACTATAAACGTTCCATCCCCTACCTACATACATCCATGCAAAACAGCTATGTGTAAGAAGAAGAGGAAAATATAAAATGACAAATCATAAACGTCAAAGTAAGAAATGGTCGAAGAGTGAGCTTTTTGAAAAGTTAGATTAAAAGCCATTATTTGTGTTTTATTTGGTTAGAAATGAATTAATACTATAATTTTCATTTTTAAGAACCAATAAGTTTCAACTATGGATAGGTAAGACTCATTTTTATACTCGTTCTGAGCAAGAAAACATTTATTTAGCATTTTCCTTATCATCTTGTTTTGTGTAATTTCTTTATTATTTCTGGTATTTTTTCCAGTGACAGTGTTGATCAGGATCAAATAGATAATTTAAAGATTATTGCTGACCATCTCTCAGCCTATTCTAAATGCAGAAGTCACGAATTTCAAGTTTTGGGCGAAAAAAGTCAAAGAATACATGCTGGGTTTTTATTTTTCCGAGATAATATAGACACAGACTCTGTGGCTCAGTTATGTTCTGAGCTATATGTGAGAGTAGTGAGAAGAATAGGAGCTACTAAAGATAATTTTACCTCTTCAGGATGGATGGATTTGGGATATTACTTGGGATTGGATACTGAAGAAATAAATGTAAGTTATATAAATAGCTAACAGTGAGAACTTAAAACTTTCATTTGCATTTTATCAAACATCAATAGTATTTCCTATGGAGAGATATTTTCAATTTGTTCTCCTTAATATTTACCATAAAATGTTTAAAATGTATAGTATTTATTTTAAACTGTTGAAACACTTTTTGTTTTCAGTACATCAACAATACAAAAAGCTTTGCATGCCCAACAGATATTGTGTTACAAGTTTACTCTCAAAATGATGAAGCTACGCTGGGCAAAATTGTTGAAATACTCTTGAAATTGGAAAGGATGGATGTTATTGAAGGAATGTATGAACCACTGAACAAGTTGACTGATGTACTGGTGTGTAATTACAAAAGTGAACAGGATCAGGGATATTATTCTATCAGTACTAAAGATGGGTCAACAGAAATCATAAGACCTAAATATATATTCAACAATTTACCCGAGGTTTTACAGTGGAAAAGAAGAAAGTTGAATGCAAATGATAAAGGAAAGAAACCTCCTTTTGATAGCAGTGACGAGAAAGAGTTGTCTCCAGATAAAACAGAGGCACCGTTTAAATATTCTGTACTATTGACATATTCAGAAGATGGGTTCGAAATTGCACGTAAACTGTCCAGGGAAATAGGGAACTTTAACGATGAAACGGATAAAATAAAAGTCATTTGTTTGGAAAATGAAAAAGTTCATGTTCTCACAAATCCAGAGCAGTATATAAGACATCACTTTGAAGAGGTATTGCACATTTCAGTATGATTTTCAACTATGGAGCAAAAAATTGTTACAATATTTCATTTAAACATTAAATTTTGGCCCTCTAATTTACAAATTACATTCATAGAAACTTGCATGTATTCTTCTCTATTCCCTTTTACCAAAGAACAATGAAATTATACACATATTGCATCTACTGATTTTCTTGCGAGAAGAATCGTTCATCACACTCCTATCGTTACATACATAAGCTTCATACAATTTCTCGTGTATACTTTTTTATTCAGTAAGCTTAGGACTATCGTCGTGCTTTCTATACATGTGTGCATATATGCTTGCATGGAAGGAAGACCACTTCTTAGCACGTGTTCATCTTGTAAGATTTGACCGATGTGTCTAGTTATTTAATCATTAGTCGGCTCCAAAATTGAATTTTTAAATAATTTTTACCAGATACTGTTATTTTCTGAATATATTTTCTGAAAGTTACAAAATATGTTGTTGTCCAGAGTTCACTAATTCAGAGATATCCTGGCTCAAACCCACCTCATGAGGTGGGTCCTTCTTCAATGTCCTTTGACCCCAAATTTTTGTTAAATTTGTCTCTATAATTTCTTTCATTTCTAGGTGGATTATGTAATTCCAATCATCACAGACAGATACTTCGCTACAATAAAATCTCCAACTCAAGTTATTGGCAACAGCATGCAGAATGTAGATTGTCAGTATGCGAGGTTCATATACACTCTGATGTCTACTCATTATATAAACGGAACTGGATGTTTGAACAAGAAAGTAAGGCCAGTGTTGGCTCAGAGTATAAACCAAGACATAATTTCCAAGCTCTGTATGTACCCTTTACTTCTAGTGTGGACCTGGGAAGAAGATTTTAAGAAACTTTTGACAAGTTTGTTTTCAAAGGAACATGACACAAATGTAATTTAAGTTACGAAATATAATTATATGTATATTACAAGTATGTCTCTAACAAAATAAAAACTACTATTTTTAAGAAGAAAATACTCGCATACACATAATATCACTTTTTTAAAGAATGTTCCCGATGAATTGTATGAATGTGATAGAAAAATAGCATTTTTTGTTCATTGTGTCTGAGGGAATAATCGGTTTTGGATAAATTCCACATATTTATATTTTTTTATTATTAAAATAATTATGTACTTATTGTGTTTAAAGTTGTGATGAATGAATCGAAAGTGCCGTTTAATTTGTAAATAGACTAAAAGTGCCTATTTTATATATTTTTATGTGTAATGATCTGATCTGTATTTTTTATACAATATATAATTTGTTAAAATGGTAAAGATTTTTACATAACCCTGAAATTGCCTTTTAGTATCTTTAATGCCTGTTCATTATAAGGTCGCACAATTATCTTCTCTGTAAATATATAAAAGAGACAATTATCTATGAAAATCTAAATTAATTTTGTATCCTAAGCTGAGCTAAGCTAAGCTGTTTGTAAGCTGCATGTGGATAGGAAATTCATGACAACTCTAGTACTCAATTCAAAATAGAGAAGTTAAAATTAAAAAAGTGAAATAAAAGCAATAATTGTGGCAAGATATTGAATACTCAAATTTTATTTATATAAGAGTTTATTAAATAGCAGGATTAACCTGCATATAAAAATGTTTTTTTGAAAATATCGCTAACAAGAAAAATCTTATTTTTATAGAATTAAAATAATCAAACATGAAAATCATTAACTACGTAAAACCTTGACTGACAGTGTTAAGTATACATTGAGTTTAATATTAACAAAATCAATTGCTGGTAGATATGAATATGATAATAAAAATAAGAAGTATGTATTATGCTTTTCATAGGGATATTTACTATTCAATATTAAATTTAAAACTACGTAATAGAATTTAAAGGCATTATTAAATATTCATGTTTAATACATCATCTACTGGTAGATGAGATGTTGAATGTTACATCTACATTCTCATATAGGTGGACCAAATTAGACATATCACTCTTATGTTCAAAGGTTATTGACTCGTATATATACGAATAATCAGTAAATCATAAATATTAGAATAGTATAAATCCATATGGATAGCAGAGTGAGTCTTAGGAGAGATTCAAACCTTAAAAATAAGACAGGTGAGCATTAAAATTGCAGAAAATTTACTGTTTGAAAAAATGTGTTATATTTTTTCAAAAAGTAAATTATATTTAGTATATTGAAACATCAATTAACAGGGCGGAGGAACAGAGTGGCTGAAAGGCGTTAATTTACACCTACACGAATGATAAGATACCATCCTCAGCACTGAATAAACAATCAAGAAGAATAAACATAGAAAATCTTTCTTTAAGTTTCTTAATGTTTAGTACTTACAAAAAATATGGTTATAATATTTAGATTTTTAAATCCATATAAAAATAGATGTGGAATACATTTGCAAATAATAAAATTGTAAGTATACTAATCAATATATGAGACTAGTCGTGGAATAAGGACGATGAAACAATAAGTCTTAGATTTCAATGTAACAGTTTGCTGCTTTCTACAATTTTATGCCTAATGATCTTGCTTAAGTTTTTAAATAACAAGGCATGTTTAAATAAACTATAATAATACTTTTTTTTCAAAAATCCCACAATTTTAAACAAGAATAATAATAATTTAAAACTTAAGCTTAATTATATAATTGGTTCTTATCGTTTAAGATATTGTAACATGTGTGTTAATAATAATTTCTTACATCAATACAAAAGAAACACCTGCACTTCAATTTGGACAATTATAATATAATTTGTAATATTTTTTATAAAACTTAAACATGAAAATGAAAGATAAATCAAAACAATCCTAATGGCGGTGCACACATATCACATATTTTTTTTACCTACTTGGCTGTCTTGTCATTATTCCATAACTATCCTCACATGAAATAAAGTTAAATTCGTTTTTTACTTATAAACTTTTATGAATGATTAGGACTATTTCTAAGACAAAGGTACTATGTATAATAATGATACAATTGGATAATCCGAAGTTTTAACATTCATCAGCTGTGTCATTGATGCTATTGGAAGTGGTTTCGTTGCCATCTTCTGTGACACTGAAAGTACTCGCTTCTCTCAAATCTATACCTGATTCTTCCTGCTCACCAATCATCTCCTGTAATTTAAAAAAATATAGAAATTATTATGGAACAAGTAAATTTGTGAAAGGATCATTATTTACTGAATCACCAATATAATCGACAATGTCAAACCCATCCTCTAAGATAGGGGTCTCCAAACTACGGTCCACCAGTGCCATTAGAGTGCAGAAAATTCAAATAAAAGGTTCCAAAAAATACAGGAATGAGCAAATAGAATTACTGACCGAGTCAACTGGGTGACTTAGGGCCGCGATATCCAAATAGAAGTTAACCAGTGGTTAAGTAATCAACTGTTATGAGTTAACTTGTTCATGTTCGGCGTTTGGTGATATCATAAAAATAATTTACAATGGTTACTTAACCAGAGGTTAACTTTCTGTAGTGATGTAAACAGTATTCACATATGGCAATACCTTAGTACAAATCGGTTGAAATTTAATTTTTACGCACTTTTGTCGTACGAGTGGCAACACTAGGGAAGTTATTTGACACTTCACTGGTTGTTTGGAGCCGCCATTTTAAATTTTAACGTGCTGCTCATGTTGACGAGTGTTTTGAAAGTATCAATTATATTGTTCATCGGATGATGTATTAACATTATTATGAAAATAATTATCCAGTTTTCATCAATATATTATTATAACACAATATTCTCAAACCAAAATGACAAACTATGTAACTGTCAAATTGATGACATATATAGCACCATCTACAGACGAAAAAAATATTCATTCTCAAAGTAAACTCGTGAATTCGATAGTTAACTCATGAAAATCGGGTGGTTATAAATAACCACTTGTTATCTCCGTAACAGACATTGGATATCACCATTTCTTGAGTTAACTTATGGTTAACTCTTGACAACAAGTTAACTACTTGGTTAACGTTTTGGATATCGCGGCCCTTAATGTTTATAATAATAATCTTTATTCAAATAATATCGTCTTTACATTTTCATAATAACACAGTTGAACATACTTAATACAGTCATAAAAAATGTCTTCCACACTAGCCATAGGGCTGTGTTGTGGCAGAAATACCAATTAAATATTAGCGAAAATAAAAAGAAAGCTAAAACCTTATAATAAATTAATAAAAACTAGTCAAAAAAAAAAACAATTATTTACAAACATGTCTCAACGACACTGTCAATTATAAAAATAAACACACAATAGAATCCAAAGATGTGTCAGAGAATAATGTAGCAATGTCAATGAGTGAAATCCGTCTGCGAATGAGTTATTATTGGCTGTGTTAGTATCCTGGGTTAGTAATAATTGTCATGAACGTCAGTATATTAGTCTTCAAATGAGATGGTGAGTTATTTAATGTTCACGCCAGTGCACTGGGTTTCGCAATGAGCCCTGAATGCCAGCAAAACAGGTTAGCGGTCTAGTTTGTTTGTTAGTTTGAGATAATATTAATGAGAGCAACCACTTTTACAGTTTGTGCGACTATATAACTACTTTGGTGAAAGCATTGTAAAGAACAAATAAATTAAAATTGTCAGTAAATGCATTTTAAACAAGCTGCACTTTATATTTAAGATGACATGTAAATAGAAAAATATTGTAAAAACAAAGGTAGTCAATAGCAGGATAGTATTTTCAATCAGGATATTACAGATTTGAACCCCACCGACGACTTACAACTTTTGATAGAAGCAAAAAGTTGTCTTAAGGTTTATAAATTAAAGTAATGCACTTCAAAAAATAATAAAAAAAGATTAAATAAATATTTCTTCTTCATTCTGTGCCATGTCAGGTCCCCCCCACGTTGGCGATCACTCCGGCGAAAACTTCCCTGTCCTGTGCTACTCTGAATAGGTCATCCACTGTCCGGATTCCGGTTCACTCCCTAATGTTGCGCAGCCAGGACATCTGCTTTCTGCCAACTCCCCGTCTTCCCTCTATCTTGCCCTCCAATATAAGGCGGAGGAGACGATACTTCTCCCCACGCAGCACGTGACCCAAATATGAGACCTTCCTCACTTTGACAATGTCCGGATTCCGGTCCACTCCCTAATGTTGCGCAGCCAGGACATTGCTTTCTGCCAACTCCCCGTCTTCCCTCTATCTTGCCCTCCAATATAAGGCTGAGGAGACGATACCTCTCCCCACGCAGCACGTGACCCAAATATGAGACCTTCCTCACTTTGACAATCGACAACAGCTCTCTCCTGGCTCTCTTAAGACCGCTCTTTAGGTAAACAAAAACCGAGATTTCTGTCATGATGATGATGATAATAATCTTACCGCGTATTCAAAACATGGAAATTTAACAATGTTTTACGACCAGACTCCGCTGCGTGAGTTTATCTGGTCAAGTCGGTACTCGTATACAACAAGAATTTAGTTTACATTTTGCATGTATGATTGGCAGTATGAATATGCAAGTTCCCTTTTGGTGAGGTGATCACAGTTTACCGCGATGCGATGTACTCGACATAGGATGAGACGTAATAATAATAATAACTCCTGACATTTTTATTTGTTTGTGTTACAGTGGGTACGCTAATACCAAGTATTCACTATACGTTGTTTCACTTACATACTGCTATCAGTAGGTATTGTTAATTATTTATATCTATTATTTACTAGAATAGTGATGGATGAGGATTAATCTACATACTGTGTATGGTACCTATGTACTTACCTACATTTCAATTCAATTTCAATCAATATAATGTTATTAATAATAATAATAATTATTTATAATATAATATGTAAGTACAACTGTTTTTTATAAGTCAACAAATGAAATATATACCCAATTACGATTAGTTGAAGGATGAACAAATAAAAGAAAATCGCATATCTAATAATTATTTATTTAGGTATATATAATTATTTATTTAGGCAACAACACACATAACAACATATTAAAATAAACAAACAATTGTCATCAATCTATAACAATCTACAACAAATAAGTAGATACATAACTCAACATTTACTTCAAACATGTAGTGCAGTTTACATAAATATCACATAGTAGGTCCGGTGCTACAAAAATGGGTAGGCAATACATAAGCAGATAAATACATAGGTAGTATGAAATATTAGGATGCACAACATTATAATATTTGAAAAAATACCAAGAACGGAAATATACCAAGATTTGCAAATGTTGATTTAGTGTAAGAAGATGATGTACCACAATTTTTATTAAATATATACAAGCATTTAAAAAATAATAAAAGTAATCCGATAGCGGACACAAAGCTAATAATAATAAAGTAGCGCGCATAAATCCAGAATGCGTCACTTTTCCTTACTCAAATAAAGAAATACACAAGTAAACTTCACGATACGATCCAAAGTCAGGCGAAAGCCATTCATATAATATTTCAGTCAAAACAGAATGGTTCAATAAAAATATGTAAAGGAGAGAACAAATTATGTAAAATACATAAAATTAATACGCACAGTGCACAACACCCACAGAAAGAATTTAAATTGAATAAATAAATTATGGAAAATTATTAAAAATTAAATAAATTATGGAAAACTTACTTGAAAAACACATTAAAAGTTAACAAAAAATGCATCAAATAAAATAATTATATATACATATAAAAAAGAAAATGTCGCTATGGGGGAAAGTGGCGCTATGTCAATAATATTTATTCATTTTTGTATCATTCAAACAACTTTTTACGACATTTTTTGGTTTCATTAGTCTTCATTTTTTCATAATTTGCTTCGGTAATATATTGGGGATCTCTAATCGGTAATCCCCTTTCGTAACGAGAATCTACTATTTCTGGCAAAAAACAGTTGTAGAAAAATTGCTGCAGTTGTTGTTCCATAAATTTTTTGTAAAAACTGTCGTCATATTCTATGTATTCTATTTTGAGAGGATTGCTTGAGCCAGTCCATACACCAAACAAACAACAATCTCTCCCAGTTACGTGTAACTGTCCTTGCACCTGATAAAACCAGTCGTGGTTTTGGTTTATCGTCAAATTGCCGTCATTACCCATTTTCCAAAAATTGATTTTCTTATTCCTAATAGCCTCTGTTACTGTCATATCTCTAGCACTATAAGGACATTTCACTTCGACGATACCTTTTCTCAATCCATCAAATATTCCGTCTGGAGTGGCCCCTAAATACGGGTGACATCTGTCGAGGAACAATCCACATTTTGAAATGACAATGTTTTCTTGTAACGATAACTGGTTTAGCGCCGCTGCTTCGTGTTGTTTTCCATATTTCACTGAGGCAGCATTGATTCCAGGATTATATAACATATTTTTCAGCAAAGGGGCACAACTTATATTAGTTCTCCTTTTGCAAATTTTTCCGAACCACGATGCAGTCAAGCGCTTTCTTCTAATCTCCATCCATTTTCCAGATTGGGATTGCAAGACTGTAGATATTTGGATATCATTTCGTTCGCTCTCAGATAAATTTAGTGCATCAAGGTATTGTTTTTTTGCTTTTATAAATGCCGAATCGTCCATATCCGGTGTTTCGGTGATGTCACCGTAATCTTTGTCGGGTCCATTATTCGTGGTATCATTCTTTTTTTTATGTTGACCGGATCGCTTCCTTTTGCGGATCAATTCCATTCGCTTCGACCAATGTCCTGGACTAGTTCCATATACATTTTTATGTAGATGGTAATGCAGTCTTCTAGTATTAAAAGCAGTTACGGCAAGGGAACATCTGCTTTGGTACGACTGCCGCAAAGAGTAATTAATTCTTTTTCCTCCAACCGTTTTTGCAACTATGCTGTTAAATCTTTCCACAACATTGCTGTCTACGTCACAAATTAAACTTCTGGAGTTGGAAGCAAGTGCAGAAACTATAATTCTAATTTTGTCCCAGAGTTTGCACTCCTTCAATTCAGGGATATAATTATGCTCTAGTATGTCTCGTTTCTTACAAAAGTAACTATTAACACCACAATTTTTATGGTCACCAAAAACGTGTAGTGGTCTGTTTAAAATGTCAGTATGTAAATTTGTAATTTTTTCCGTTATATTTCCACTGCCTGCTTTTCTGTACGTTATCGCAGATCTAACTGCTGTTCTAAGACGCTTAATAACACTTCGAATAATTTTACGCAATCTAATAGGATAATGTGTGTCAGTAGAAAGTTTTCTAAGTTTGTTACAATAATTTCGCAACAGGTGATTTCGACACTCAATCTTTTCTACTGTTACATTCTTATAAGGCCTAGCTTTTAAAATTTTATTATACATACTAGAATCCCCATCAGCTATAATTTTTGAATATACAATACCGTGCGTATTTACCGAAGTTTTAAATCCCTCCAAAAGAATATCAGATTCCATACTTGTAGATGAACCGGTGTGGTTTTTGTAGCAATCGTGTGTTGGAATAATTTTCCCGTTTTCCGCTTTCGTACAAACCATACAATATTTGTTTTTAACGCCCATATATAATACTTCGTCAAACTTGTGACCCACTATGGCCGCCGCCCCTGACAAGGCATTATAGTTAGTCCCATAAGATTGTTTGGACCAACACCCATCAGCTACTACCGTGATCAAAGGAGTACCGACCTCTGACACACTTCCAATGGTCTTGGCATAGTCAGCTTCGCGTTGGGCTGCCTTTTTCATAGACGAAAAAGCAACGGCTTCCCACCAATTATTTACGTTGTTTTGTACCTTTGCAAACGTAGCACTTGACATTGAAGGCACTTCCATTGTTCCCAATAATTGTTGTAAATTCGACAAACCTATCCTGATGGACATTGCTCCTGAAACAGCACAATAGTTAACGTCCATTTCAGACTCTTCTTTGGAAGTATTCAAGGATAATTTCATCTGGCAGGCACATGTCACATTTTAGAAAAATTGTTGATTTCAGCCCATTTCTTTTTTCGTGGCATATGTTCATATTTTTTAAAGTACATCCAAATAAAGATGAATGACCGTCGATTTTTTTAAGCTGATCGAAAACATGCTGGAAATCTACAATCCTTCGTCCAATTATTTTTTCATCATGTACGACTGTGGGCTTTTGGATCTAAAAAAAAAGTCATTATTATAATACAAAATAATCTACGAGCATTGGAATTGATGAAAGGTTTTCTAAATTTGATTTTCATTTGGAGACAGGGAAAAATATAAGTTCCTTGATTACCTCGTGTCTAATTTCCATTTGATCTTCCGCTCCTGTAGACAGAGACTCTAAAGAATCAAATGTTGAGGCCTATAACGAAATAAAAATATTATTACTAGGCTGCATTGTTTGACATTTTGAGATGAATTTTATTTTGTTTTGTAATTGTAAGTTATTTTTAATTTAGTTTATGAATGAACATTACAATTGAAGAACAGTTGACCAAAGTTTGTTTTCCATTTGGAGATTAGAGAAAAATATAAATTAGTTGATTACCTCAGACTCAATTGCCATTAGATCTTCGGTTACCATAGACTGAGGCTCTAAACAATCAGAAGATGAAACCTACAACGAAATGAGAATAATATTGTTGATATAATACTTTACTAATATTTGATTTCACTGACTTTGGCACCGAATAACGTACGATTTAGGGCAGGGGTTCCCAACTTTTTTGTACTCTAGAGCACATTCATAAATATTGGTAGAGTGGCGGGCGCCACCTATTTTTAATCGACAAACTCCTTCCATGGCTTATCATTTCCCTATAATTTATTTTCTTATATTCAAAATTTATTAATAAATAATAAACAAAAATAAAGAATTTCATTGTTTTTTACTAAAAAGAACACCGAATTTCCCAAAAAATAACACCGAATTTCGCCAAAAATAACACCGATATTTTCCAGTCCCTAATTATTAATTAATAATAAAATTATTAATACACACAGAAATGTATTTACAAAACGTAAAAATTCTTTCATTGTCGAATTGTGGCGGGCACATACGAATCGCTCGGGTCGGGGACCTCTGATTTAGGGGTTTCCAATTTAAAATGTTATATTATGGAAAATTGAAACAAGAGTCTTTTCGAGAATTAATAATAATAGTAAATTACCCGATTTCCTATGTCCATTCGTTCTTCAGCCCCAGAAAATTGTTGTTTCGTTCCGGAAAGTTCAGAAACTAACACCTATAATGAACAAAATATTTTGCTTTCATAATATTATAATAATAATAGTAAAATATATTTATTAAACAAAATACTTTATTTAGAAACTAATATTTTTTATGTTTGTTATTGTACAGTAAGGTAAGCAACAAAAGTAAAATAAATTGTGCGTTTACATAATAAGAATCAACCCCAAATACTACTTACCATATCATTATTCCTATGGATAAAACCAGAACCATCGTGAGGATCAGCTTTTTGAGTTTTCCTAAAAATAAAGTAAAAATAATGTAGAAAAAGAACGTTACATAATTGCCGAATCTTCCATACCCACATTTTTTGTGGATACATAAATATTTGCCGCGATTTTTTAGAGCAAAATACCAACTGAAAAATTATATAACTAGGTATGTACCTATAATTGACAAAGTGCCAAGATAAAAGTCTTTTTTGTGGCGTAAGTAACAGCGTAATCAAATCACACGAAAGTCTGTACACGCAGGAGGTGGTCGGTAGCGAGATTGGGAACGCGCTCATCCTATCAAACGGATGGACGCGGGTTTAAACCCCGCTGACGACTTACTCTACTTCACAACACAAGCTTTTCTAGCTTTCTGTGAAGTGTACAATATGTATTTGGGTGTATTTCAATAAGCTCGGATACATTTAAAAAAAATACAATCTTATTAGTAAGCGCATAATGAACAGAAATGTTCATTGTTCATTTGAAGCCATACGGGTAGTCAAAAGAACTGTCCTAATTATTATATTAATATACTCGACAGCGGGTGCACTGTCGTAAAAAAAAGAGAGAGAGAGATTATATTAATACTTTCGTAAATTGGAGTCCTATTAAATAAATATCTCACCAATTGGTAAGTAGGTACCTATATAATAATTTACTCTTTTAATATTAAAAATCATTAAGCGTAGGAGACCTACATATAAGAATATGTAAACGTTGAACGTTTAGTCGACTTAATCATGACTTGTACCAAACAAAAAAATATTACCTGAGTGCAATATTGAACATACGTACACGAAGCGCGGAATGACTGTATCACTCGAGGATCACTTACACACACATAATATGTAAACTCACAAGAGTACCATTGTCAGAGCGTGTGAAGTTATTATGGATTATAACACTTCTTACAAAATAATACAAAAATATGAACTTACCTATCAAACTTTGATCCAACGTAATTTCCCTGTTCTATTCTTACTCGATATTCACGTTTTCTCATACAGGGATATTTCTTTGCCGGCATTTTTTAAATAAATTGACCAAATAACACGCACGAAAAAAAACGACACAGAACCCACGTCCGCACACCACGGCCGTAATCAGCCAACTGGCGAGATAAATTTACTGTCGGTTTGTTTTAAATAAATAAAATTATTTAATGGACATTTATTTAATTTTTATTATTCTATCGTATGTGAAAAAATATAAGGATAACAGTGGTATATTTTTTATATTTAAAAAAATAAGTTTAAATCGTGTTTTTTTGGTTTTAAAAAAAAGGAAATTTTATAAAATAACGATATATTTAATTGACTATAATCTAAGAAAAAATTGAAAATTGCCGTTTTTTTTAAATTAAGAATTTTAAGAATTATTTAATTTTCCGCAATATTAAAAAAAAATACGCAAATATCCGTGGGATTCTCGTATTCCGTCTACCAAACACACCCCTGATTTCGATATTTTGAAATGTTTTTTTTTAAACAAGTATTATGAAGCTATTATTAAGTTTTTTTTTAATTAAAAAAACTAATATTGGAGATTAACAATCATTCTTATATTTTTTCACATCAAAATGTTTGTACTGTCCTTGAGTTTTGAGGGGTTGTCTACCGAACTTGTTGAAAATTGAAGATTTTACCAAATTCACTAAAGAGCGCTCTTAAGTACTTCAATGTTACTGACTTTTTCGGTCCAAGGTATACGAAGCATTCTTCGGTGTATCCACATTTCGAATGCTTCTAACCGATTCATCACGTTTATTTTCAGAGTCCATGTTTCAATCCTGTATAATAGAGCTGACTATATGTAAGCTTTAATCATTCTTTGTCGAAGTTTTAAATTTAAATTATCGTCACAGAAGAAGGGTCTCATCTTATTAAATGCAGCACGAGCAACTTCTATCCTGCATTTTACCTCTGTACTTTGGTCGAGTGTATTTGTTATGATACTGCCGAGGTATTTAAACTGGTCAACCATTTCTCCATCCAGATCCAGAATAATCAAGTCTTCCAAATGACATCCACTTGGTTTTAGCGACATTTATTGTCAGACCCAACTCTTCTCCAGCCGTGTCAATCTTATTTAGGAGTTCTTGGAGATCAGTTATACTTTCAGCCAATATGACTGTATCGTCAGCATATCTGATATTATTTATAACGACTCCATTGATCTTCACTCCAAGGCTAGAGTTTTCTAGAGTTCTTTGGAACACTTTGTTGGAGTACAGGTTAAACAATAGAGGTGACAGAATACAACCTTGTCGAACTCCTCTTTGTATAGCTATAGCCTCTGTATTTCCGCTTCCATTTCTGATCTTTGCCGTTTGACACCAGTAGAGGTTTCTTATAAAGTCAAGGTCTTTGGAGCCAATATTACAGTCTATGAGCATCTCCATGAGTGTCGTGTGCCTTACCCTGTCAAATGCCTTTTCGTAATCAATGAAACATGCAAACATCTCTTTGCGTTGATCTCGACACTTCTGAAGCAGGACATTGACTGCCAATAAAGCTTCCCTGGTACCGAATGCATTACGGAACCCGAATTTTGTGTCATCTAGATCTTGCTCGCACTTGTTTTTTATTCTGGCATGTATAATTTTAAGAAACAATTTTAATACATGGCTCATTATGTTAATCTAATCTCTAAGCTAATCATGCGATAATCATTACAGTTCTTTGGGTGCTGCTTCTTAGGTAAGGTGACAAATATCGATTTCTACCAGTCTTGGGGGATAATCCCTGTGTCATAAATCTTATTAAATAACCTCAGTAGGTAGTGAATATTGTCTTCATCAATTAATTTTAATAATTCCGCAGGGATTTCGTCAGGACCAATATACACTAAATTTAAATAAATAGGTTAGTTTAAGAATAAAAACTGAATTGATGCATTTCTCTTTGTTTTTTCTTCAATTCACTCCTTATGTATAAAGTCACTCATTCAGTATTTTTAGTTGCTCACATAGTAAGAACGTGGTCAATTTTTTGCAGTTTACTTATGACTTTTAGCACAATTCAATATTAGCTGCCATCTAAATTATTTCGTTGCCCAAATAGTAAGTTTATGATTAGTCAACCATATGTTTGTCGGCCGCATGTTTGAATATTTCCCATTTTCAGTTATGACTAAATGAACTAAACATCAAATTTAGAAGTGGCATACTACAATAACATATTGAACATATGAATAATAAATAATCACAGCCGGCATATAAATATAAACTTGTTACGGGCTATGTGGCCATGGCCTGGTGGGTAGAAATTCTCCCGTCATTTTGCCTAGAGCTGTTCACACTAACCCCCCCTTTAGAAGATGTCTACCACAGCCACATAGCCCGGAACAAGTTAGTACTTATGAATAATAATGTTTGTGTGTTAGAAAGTGATAATGATAGTTGAACAAAATTGTAATAATAAAAAAGATTTTAAAATTCTCCAGCACAAAAACTTGAAGCTTATGTTTAAGTGATTTGAATTTTCTTTGTTTGATTTGAATTGATTTAAATGCAAAAAGAAACATATTTACCGTGAGCACTTCCACCATATTTTTGGTTTCATCAAGCATATCTTTGCATATTCTGTTTTCTTCCTCCAATTTAGCAATTTTATCATGCAGTTCTTTGTTTTCTCGTAAAACGTCTTCTAAAGCTAATCTGTAAGAGACAATAAAAATATTTACATGTCAGTAGATAATTTCCTTTTATTTTATGTTACAAAAATGTGACATTGATAAGCACAAACACATGCACCAGTGCATTTTATACACCAATTTGAGTGAATTTATTTCTCTTCTACTGCCTGTCAAGTATTTAAGAAGCGGGGATTGAGGTCCCATCTGTGAAGATATTTTACGTACCATTATATAACATATTTGTTTATATTTATACCTTTTTCCTCATCCTTTTAAAATTACTGTTGGTAACGAAATATGAATATTTTGGTTTGCAAACCTTCGTTTCTCAGCCAACACCTGCCAATAATTTTCGGAAGGTCCTGCATCACTGGTTAAATCTTCAACTGTGATTTTATGAATGATTGTTGTTTGTACACACTTTTCTGTCTTTTTATGTTTACTGTCAACTTTGTCTTTAATTTCACTGAAACACATGTTAATGAGTCATACAATGTTGGTAAAAATATTTACAGTATAAAAATATAAGAATATGCACCTAAGAAATTAAAATAATTGCATATTTAAACATTATATAAACAACATGAGATCTTATTATGTTAATAGAATATGAAGAAATATGTGAACATACATTTTAACTTCTTTGATTATAGCATCTTTACCCGCTATCTTAGTGGGCCTTCCTGTTAAATTTTCTTTGTCTGTAGCTACATGCTGCACCGTCTTTAAGCTCTTACGAGAGTTATCCTGTAAAAATTGATTTTATCTTTATTCAATCAGTACTGTAAAGAAACAGTAAAAACTTTGATACGAAATAAAAAAAAAACTTACTTGGTCTGTAGAAGCACGGCGTACAGCTTTAACTTGACCTTCAGGCATTATTTTATCCTTAGACATAATTGAAAACTGTCTATTTATATGAAATAAATAAATAAAACAACCTTCACAAACGCCGCAAATTAGAAAACAAATGAATCCAATGACAGTTTGTTACAATGCTATATTCGCACCGTCGGTTTCCCGCTCTGTCAAAGTTATTGTTAAGGTGCCAAATTGGAATACTATAAACAATGTTTAAAAAACATAGACAATAATATTTTACATAACATTTTCGGGCTAATTTATAAAAAAAATTTAAAGAGAGTAAAATTATTATTTCCAACAGTTATCTCATTATCTCAGATATTCACAATATGAGCCAACCTCAGACTTGTTTTGAATGTTTTTATACATTTCAAAATATTATTATTTTTAGTCTTGGCAATATCATACGTCCGTTGTGTTGGTAACGTACTGATAGCTTTTGTTCAGGATAGGCGGTAAATTTCGATAAAGTGTGAATAGTCGAAAAGTTAACTTAATTGTTATAAAATGGAGAGATATTACAGAAAATCTGATTCTAGAACTGGTGAAATATTTCAAATTATTACATCATAATGTTTATGTCATATTTAAATATAAGTTCTACGATTTAAATAAATAAATTATGAATTTGTGTATGCGGTTTTTTAGGTCCGTATCCACGCTTGGGAGGCATGCCTCATAATCAAGATGTATATAATCCTACTCCCATAAGGTAAAGCTTATACTGTTTTTATTTTAAAGAAGATATTAATAACGATTTATGTTATTTTCATCGCTTTACTGTACAGAAAAAGACGTTTTATATATGTTGTATATACTATTGATAATATCTATATGATATTTTTGAAGCCAAACCAATTGCTTATAGATGTAAAGGAAGTAAAATGAAATGTTAATCTCTTTTAGGATGCCATACGCAATCGATAATCGGAGCTTCTATCAACAAGAGACTGCATTACCTGGAAATCTTTTTTTACAACACAATGTCAATACAACTTCTCGCATTCATGACATGGCTACTCCAGATCTGACTTTGTATGCACCAGCGATACCTGTCCGGCCTGTCCCACACTTTCCCAATAATTGTGTTGAATATCAAGTAAGAATATGTATTTTTATCCTTTCAATTCAACCAATCAATGTGACTAGGTAGATACAAAGAAATGGGATGTATCTAAACAATACATTCAAAAGTCTGTACATGGCTATCATTGTTTTGTAGAAATCTTTTTTTTTTTTTTAAAGATATAAGTACTTATCTGGGTTTTGTTATAAACCCAAATACAACCTTATACTCCTTTCACAGTAAGCTAAAAGCTTGTGTCGTGAAAGGGGAGTTTGCCGGCACCTGGGATCGAACCACGGACCCCTTGTTCACGAGGCTGAGACTCTACCTCCAGGCTACCGACGAACTCGAGTTTCGAGATCTTATAGCGCCAAATAATATTTTGACTATGTTTTCTAATTAAGTAAGGGTGTTATGAAAATAAATGATAATATACATAAACGTTGTCAAAAATTGTTGAAAAAAAAGTCAAATTAGCAGTCTGCCACTCGGAAAATTACAAAAAAGAGTGGGGACCTTCATAAGTATAAGATACGTTTTAATTCATTAATTAATTTATTTATTCTTTGCTAAACATTTATATTACAATATAAATAAAGAAATGAATTCAAGGTTGCACTAACCCATTTTATAAAAAGGAAATATTTTAATGCTTTTGAAATTAAAACCACACGAAAGCTATTAATCATAATAAACTTTAATTCATTAGATCACTATTTATTTTATCGCCATTTCGTGATGATGTCATCTTAACGCCGCTTTGAAATGAACCTGAAACTCTTAGACTTATCTGTTCAATGTTTAAAAACCATTCACTCGTTACGAATGAGCAGAATTCTAAGAAACATATCTATTCAATTTAATAAATAATTTTTCAATATTAAGGTTATAACATTCCAGGAGCCATCAACCTATAACGAATGTGGTCAAGATTTTACATTCCTTCCTCACAATAGTAAGATGACAAAATACAGCAACGTTACCTATGATGAAGATCGCTTCCAGAACATTCCAAAACAAGAGAATATCAACGATGGCAATAATAGTATGACCCCCATACTATCATCTTTCACTGAACAATAACAAATGGTTTTAGACAGGCTGAGTAAAATGCAATATTTTTTCAAACTGACAAACTTCTTTGGAGATTTGAAAAAATATATTTATTATTTTGTAGTTTGTCATTTTATTGAAATGTTAATATATTGTCTATTTTTTATGTGGTAATATAATAATATACTCTAAACATTCATCATGATGTTTAACCATTAATTTATTATTCCAATATACATAATATTGGACTCCACCGATGTTGTGTTTGGTATAACTGTGGTTATTCTATCATTAAATGCTTTTCAAAACGTGACATGGTTGTTCGGATTATGCTTTCACATAAGCTCAATATGACTACATATTTATATTCTCAATTTTGTTTTGGTTTGTAAAATACTTTTCAAAGACCAGCATAATAAATGGTCACAAATAAATAGGTAAATAAAAGTGCCAAAAGGTTGAAATACTATCGAAATATTGTTATTAGAAATTATTAATTTTCTTAAACTCTATAGAGTTTATATTTTATAATATGAGGCTATCTATAGATAAATATTTTACCATTTTTTTAAATATTCAAGATTCTAAATATCTATCCATCTTTACCATCATGGCATATTCCAAAGTGGTGTAGCCAGTAGATTCACTAAATGATATAAAATATAATATGAATTGAGACATTCAGAATGGTTGGCATAGCTCAAAGCTGAATCCAAGATGTTAAATGTCTTATTTGTGAGAAACTTGTAAAATTTATGTAGATTCTAAAAAAGTTAGTTTGTAACTTTGTTTATTATTTTGTATACAGTCATAAAGTATTATACAACTGGTTTTAGGTCGTATCGTCAGAGATAATAATGCTGCTACTTGTGGTGCTTCTGGCAATAGTGTTTTCACCCATCAGGATGTGGCCGGCTGTGCTGTAACCGGACGTAGCGGAAGTACACCCGAAATAGCAGCTCACCCATGTACCGGAAGCAAAAGCGTCTGTAAGTTCACATTATTTTCTTTCCCTTATGTTATAACTAAAGCTCGCTACACATCATCAGATAAAATTATTTATTTATTATTTATTTATTTTATTCTTCACTGTACATTGGTTACAATATTACAAAGTAAAACAGTGTCATAAAAATATCAGTCATACAATTCAATGTACATACAGAGGGCGAGTTTATCGCTAAAATGCGATGTCTTCTAACTAATCCAGTTTATCAGTTAGTAGACTTGTGAACATAACATAACATAACATGTATAGAAAATTCACACAGATTGAACTAGTCCCAGACTAAGACACGAATCTTGTATTATGGGTACTAACGCAACGATACACATACATTTATACAATGCACTGAACATACGATACACATAACACTCAGACCCATGACAACTTGAAAAAGGTCATTCTTAGCCTTGTACCGGCCGGAAATCGAACCCAGGACCTCGCGACTCAAAGGCAAGAGGGTTTCCTCCGCGTCACACCGGCCGTTATATCTCTCAATATATCTTTAACGTCTATCTAAGATATGTACCGATTATAATTTGTGCGTATAAAAATGAATGGAGAAAATTACAAGTATGTATACTTGTTATATCATGAAAGATTATTTTTATTGGGATTTTGTTTGAATTTTGTATC
The DNA here is from genome assembly GCA_947579605.1 of Athripsodes cinereus. Classification (NCBI taxonomy): domain Eukaryota; kingdom Metazoa; phylum Arthropoda; class Insecta; order Trichoptera; family Leptoceridae; genus Athripsodes; species Athripsodes cinereus. Next base: position 10,209,827 of record OX388319.1, on the reverse strand, counting down.
TATTTCCTCTATCAAAATAAATATCACGTTAAAATAGATTTACAAAAATCTATCAATCAATCACATAGATCCAAAGAGAGAAATTAATTTATAATTGTATCTATGAGCAAATTAAATACCTACGTGTTTGGGAAATCAAAAATAAATTCTTCATTTATGTACACTTGTTTGAGATTGCTAAAAAAATGTTTTCTTTGTAAAAGTGTGTTGCGGACTTAACTTATAGATATATTTATGTGATACCAAGTTGTCTGTATCAAATCATGTGGAAATTTATTGATAACGGCACCTTATTGTAACTTTCATAGTACAGGGTCGCAAATAGTATCTACAATATTTTGCAACTCTTATTTGTTTTATTATGAAATACTATAAGTAATGAATTACTACCTACGTAATTCATGATACGTTGTTCAAAGCGATCTTTTAGGTTCTCAAATAACTGAACAGATTTCAATGATCACCCAAATCTTGGATAATGATATTCGAGTATTGAAATTTGGATGAAAAGATAAAAATAAACATTTATTTTGTTGGTGCATAAATAACAATTATTGTATTATTTTGAAACTCTTTTGAACAGGTCTCCCACGTTTTTCTGTAAGCTTTTGAGCATCTTTCGTAAAACCTCACGTATAAGACAATTAACATCCACAATTCACTGATACGGCCATCCTGATCATCCCATTCTGAATGTCTTATTTTTTATATTCACGGAGAAGAAAATCCGCATGTTTCTTATATGCAGTTGTTCGTCCGCTGGCTACTCCACTTGTGGGATATTTCCTGATCGTGTTGTACAGTACCTATATACTATAATATTTTTTTGCTGACAAAAACGCAAAATTCGAATAATATTAATGTGTAGATAAAGCTTGTTTATTTTTACTTCAGTAAGTTAATGCTTAAAAGCACAAAAAATAAAGTGAATTTTTTTAAACCTTTGCGCTTTTGAAATAATTACTCCATTCATAGTAGAAAATAATTATCCATTAGGTCTACAATGAGAGTAGACAATAGTCGAATAGATGCATGTATGTATATAGATAATTTCATGTAAGTTATTATTTATTAGAGACGGTAACAGTGAGTGATATGTAGTTAATAACTATAAGAACTCACACAGATTATCCTGTTTACATTGTATCTCATTACAAATGTTATGTATCAATCTGGCTACACCTATTATTAAACTTATCAAAAACTAAATGATTATTTTGATATGTCTACTTGGAACGTTTCTATATTAAATTTATTCTTACGAATCAATGTGGAGTAAAAACAAAATTGAAATAACAATGTTATGTCCTTTCTATTTATTTACTATGGGTCCGTTGGCTATTCTATCTAAAGAAAACTTCAGAGAGGAGTAATAGAAAGACATGGATTAATATTGAAAACTTCATTAATATTCTACAGCCAGTTTCAGTATTTTTTTTTGTATCATCGCAGATTTTTTCACTTTTTTGCACGTTGTGAAAAAATGGTATTCAATTCGTGAAAAGGAAAATGTATTCGCATTGAGGGGAAACTAAATTATGTCCCTACTCAATATAGAGAGCGGAGGGATATCACTGAGGACAAAAAGTGAACAAAGCAATAGTCGTTACATATATTAAATAAATGATTACTGGGTATACACATACATATTGTACCTACATGTATATCTAATATATAGGTATGTATATCTAACTCATAGTGGTGACATTATTTACAAGCTTTTAACGTCCTCAGATCACAAAGCCTCGCTACAATAGCTAAATCATTTGACTCATGATTACCATTCACTATTCACAGAGGGATTAATGTTAGTTATATCTACCTACCTACTACTATTGTGTCTATATATTATACTCTTCATTGTTCAGTCTTGTAGTTATATACATGTTATAAGAATTTAGGTTGGTATATATTTTCGTAAATAGATTACATATTTGACAGCAATGATAGATACATTGTTGCTTTCTCTATCTATTTAGTGCGCTATGTTACTGAATGTTGCCCCGTCAATACATTTAACGGCCTCCACACGCGAGTGAAGAACTACAATAATGTCGCCGAATAGCTTCCACCAATGAGTGAAATGCTCTACGAAAGTTTATACAAGTTTACTTCACCACAGTGCTGAATCCTTACAGTCCATATTTTAGAGCATGCTTGTCTAAAGTGCGGCCCACGGGCCGCATGTGGCCCAAAACACTTTGAGATGCGGCCCAAACGCAAATTATGAAAATATTTAATTTGCTTATTTCTACTATAAAAAATAAAGTTTGCAATATTTTTCATTTTTGCAACATACAAGTAATCCATCCATCCATCACATTAATTGTACATAGGTATATATGTATAATATATACATTTTTATATATATGTTCATTTATAATTTTATACATATATACCTATCTAATTCAAATAAAATAAATAAACTTAATAAAAAGAAGTTTTTTTTTAATAGAACTGCATATAGGTATATAGATAATTTTATTTCCATTTTTTGAAAAAATATTTATGTGCGGCCCAGCTTATATTTTTTTTTGCAATATGGCCCTCGTATGGTCAAAGTTTAGACACCCATGTTTTAGAGTGTTTTTTAAAGAATATACTCTACTTCTTTGTTAAAAATGATGATGTGCAAGAAGAATAAAATAAATAAATAACTAAATAAAAATCAAAAATTCTACGTGTATGATAATGCTATATTTCCAAATGTTATTTAGTAAAAATATTCTAGACAACTCATTTCGTGTCGTTTTGTGAAAATCTTAAAGGTGGACACAAATTAAATAAGTATCACTATTCTAAATAATTATTAAACTTATTTGTAAATATATTTTATTTTATATTTATGAAACAAAGAATCTCGGATGAACAGAAAATATTGATAATCTTAGATTAAATATATCACACTATTGCTGTGTGATTCGAATCTCGTTTAAATATTTGTTCGACACAAATTCGTTCACATGATTTAATGTATGAATTAAAAATTAGAATTTTGTATTTCTTGAATAATAATTTATTGAACTAATTATTACTCTGAGCCGCAGTAATATATTTTGCATAAACAATATTAAACTAATGTTTACAAAATATTTTTAGCTAAATGAGTTCGTATATATTTTTTATTATTATCAGAAATATAATAGTTTAAGTAGAGTATTATTGTCGTTGTATTTTATTAGCGCATCCTTACGTTACATTAAATCCGTGAAATGTGTAATGTACATTATAAAGATTAACCATAAAAGTAGGTACTGAGTTGATTTCATCCTGAAATTCGGTGATGGTATTGTCCATTAAGGTTTCCTATACTAATCGTTGACACAGCCATTTCCCACTGACGCAACACTTACAAAAGATTTTATACGCCTCTCAATAGTAACGGTTATATAGACTATTATTGAAATATTTAAATACAATTTGCTTATCGTCATTACCACTCAACGGCTTTTAAAATGTGTAGTTCGCCTTATTGAATACTTCTTTACCTCTGCTATTTCGTGGAATATTATTTTTATCACACTTTGATAACGTTCAACTCACTATGGCAGATATAAATAAAATTAGAGTCAATAATATTACAATTACTGTCATTGCTAAATTTATGAAATAATCAATGACTGTTTTTGAAAATAATTTATAGTAAAAACTCCTTGATAGAGTTGTTCCTGTAATTGTTAACTTGTTAAACTTGTTGCTAATTTTTAAACAGAACTGATTGTCTTCAATACGAAATATTCGTATGAATATAATATATAATATAATTTAGTGCTATTAAGATAATGTATAAACCTGCACTCTATATTGTAAATTGCATTCGTAACCTGATCAATTAAATCTAGCTTGACTATGGTTTCGAGAAATATTATGATTGAATTGGTTGAGCAATTTTTATAAATTGTATACTTTGATATTCGTTTGTGACATTTTCAAACATTTCAAATGCATGAATAATTAAAATGGGATTCTTTCGAACTTGTTTGTACAACAATACTTGCAACATTAAATTAATTATTAATAATGTAGAACGTCATCCCCCACAATACCTCTCATAATATTAATTTACTTGTACCCTCTAGTGATAATTCCCAATTATTAATGAATACGAAATGTAAGTAAGTACTTAGTACGTAGATACTTTCTAACAACAACACAGATAGGTGTAGGTATATAATTTTAGTATTATTATTTCTCATCGAGGTGAGTTTTCAATTAGGTTAAGTAGAATTTCCTTTTAAACTTTTATATTTTCTGAATTTAATGTACCGAATTGTATAAAGTATAATCGAATATTCATTTTTATAATATTCTTCACTTACCCATCTCAGGAGTACTATTACATTTAAAACAGCCAAATGTTTCCCTTAACGACCTGCTTTCTAAATCACAGTACCTACATTTTTATACGCATTGATTTGCTAATAAACGATTAGGTTGAGTTTTTTGTTATCGTGTTGAATTCATTAAGGGCGTAATCAGTTCATTTCAGTCGTTCGGTGTTTTTGTCTCTCCTTTCTAGTGTAACATTATACTCGATTTAATTTATTAATATAGATTGCGTATTTAGTTCTAATAACAGTTTATTTGTTTTTCGGAAAATGTTCTAAATCTTTTTTGTCTTTTTCTACCATTAAATTATTTATTTATATCCTTAAATTGGTTCATGGCAAAACAATTAGATAGCGATCACTTTGATAATTTATTCCAAATTCAATCAATATATTGTTGAGATATACCTACCTACAGACGCCAATGACTTATAATGATTTAAAATGCAAATAATTATTATTATTCTATTCCATGAATAATTACTATTTTTGTTACGGTGGGTAAAAAATATTATTTTACATTAGATACTAAAAGTCTTGAATGATGAATATCCCAAACATTTAAGTAGGGAATATGATTTTTTTTTTCTTTGGTCAAAACTCGTTCTCAGGCTCAGCCCCCCTAGACAAACATGCACTTGGCGATCGACTACAAACGGATTTTCGACTATAACCGTAACAATAACGCATAATTATACGGTACATGTACATAGGTAGATTGTCGAAAAGTTCGCCAGTAGTCGATCGCTATGTACGGTTTGTCTACGGCCCCAGATGATATGCTAACAGATCAAGAACTTGAACACTGGTGGTAAGTATTTAGATGCATAGGTATATTTAAATGATCATTTTTTTAATGATATATCTAAATAGTATCCAAAGGGTATTAAATATTATACAGTAGATAAAATTATCTCAAACATATCTTTTACTTCTCTATTATTTTAAACTCCGCACATGCCCTGTTGTATGTAGATGTTTTACCTAATATGCTTATCTTCAACAGTATAATATGTATGTGTCTTAGGTAACACCGTTAGTCGAGTATGTATATAAAAAGTAAATATGTAGGTAGGTAGGTAGGTATACTATTATTTCAAATGCTTAGGCATTGTGTCGTGTAAAGAAAATGATATTAACATAATATTAAACTTTATATTCGGGGTGTTGTACATGAAATAATGTTGACTCTCTTCTCTTTAACGCCTATCTCCTTATTATTGTATGTAGCATTTATACTCACATGTAGATACCTACCAACACAATACCCGCAAGTTTATAATACTTTACCTATAAAGTACAGTACTTGGTATGTAAACATTTCCTCCATGTAGGTCTCGCCTTTCATGGAAATGAAATTCACATAAAATAAAAATTACACTTATTATGTTCATACAAAATGCTTCTAATTCGACGGTCTTTTTATTCAACGTAATATTTCATCAGGAAAGCGCGAAAATTTATGTTTTTAATTTATAGAACATTCATTCAGATCCATCTTAACATTTTGTTATCCTTAACTTTCATACTCGCATTTACAGTGAAAAAGTCTTATTAAATCATACATCATTTTTTTTACACATATCAAATTAAACTAGCTAAGAATAATTGGATATTTCATGAATTATTTATATAATTCTTGTAAAATAATATGAATTTCCTGAAATCTCCCCTTCTACCCTTTCATTTACCGTTATTGCGGACTCGTGAGCTTACGTCAGAGAAATAATATTAAATTGACGATTATGAGTTATTAAGACAAGATATAACTATGTTAGGATGAAACTTTACGTAGCAATATACATAAATTAGTCTTAACTCGTCGTCTATGTAATAATAATTGAATTGTCTGAAATTTAGACCCACATCTTATCGCCAGACCTTCACCGTCCAAATGATGGGTGATGCGAGAGAATTTAGTTTTACAATATGCCTGATGAGAAACGCATAGACCTGGACAAAATTTGATTATATAGGCATAAAATTTATGATTGTGTTAAAGACTGTACCGACATTTTGAACGATTTACTAGTACGTGAATACTGTCATGCTTTGTTCACGCGCTTTAATTTTTTTATTTTCAAATATTATTTTACAATGAAGGCAAATTAAATCCCTTTTCTTTCAAGATGTAATTCAGGATTATACAATGAATTGTAAAGTGAATAAAAGCCACATCTCCCTAAATATAACACCGCCTGCCTAATTGCTATGTTGATACTGTAATACATAATAGGTACAAATGTTTGTAGATGTAGGTAATTACATTTTACGTATGGAGGCGATATGACACGGGGTAGCTGACATTCATATGACAATAGGCAGAACAACAATTAATTAGTGGTTCTCAAGAAAACGTACATACTTATTCACATGACACGCAAACATTTTAATTAAATATATTATATATTAATATATTATGTACCTTCTTATTATACACAATATGCTCACAAGAGAATAATGTAGGATAAACAACAGTAGAACCATATAAGCACTCATCATTTCCCATCGCAGTAAAAAAAATAATGTAACTTCTAAAACATTATACCTACTTACATAAGTACTTGATTTTTTAAAATAAGGCATTAGACCCCATGAAATAATTTGTGAGGTAGTTGATTTAAACGACGATAAAAAAATGATGTAATAAAAGTAAACATTTTATATTTTATCAATTTATTAATAGAGAATAAAATTATGTTTATTAGAGTTAGTGAGATTACTGGCGCTGCATTTATGAAAATTTTTGTAAACACCTTTACATATAATTTTCTAAGAAGTTCAATTGCTTATCATTGAAACAACTTTTTCATGTTTTTCGCCTGTTGAAGCTACTTTTATAAAAAAATAGTGGAAACGAGCTTACTACATCCAGAACATGTCTGATCAATGACAAATATATTAATGCGCTTCCTCTCACGATAGAGCACACTTTATGATATTGTTTTGATAAAGAAACTTTACTAGATATTTTTTTTTTATTGTGGTAGTTCATGTAAAGTCCTTGCTCGAATGCTGTTTGGTGGTGAATGTGCCGAATCAAGACTTGTGTTTTTTAAAAACATTAAATGGTAACGAAAGAATTGGCAAGCTGATTTCTAAAGCGACTTAAAACAAGTTCAGTCAACATTTTGTGATATTTTTTGTCAAAATAAATAGCCGTCCTTTTAATTTTTAAGATGTAATTGATGAGTAGACCAAGGGGATCACTGTAGAAAATTTACAAAAAAATAAAAATTTGGTGATTTCGGTAAGAGATATTAAAAATCCAAGGAACAGATGTCTGGCTCTCTATATATTAGGAAGTAGTGCTCAATTGAATACTAAATATGTTATAACATGTTCTTTTTATGTATTCTTCAAGTAGCCTTAATGTTTAAGAGGAAAATTTTTGAGTTATTTTGTATCAGTCAGGACCAAAAATTTATTTTCGCAACTAAAACTTGACAGCAGTTTCCTTCAAGAAGGTGTAGGTATCTTCGTATAATGAAAACGTGGCATTTGTGGAAGCTTAAAAAAAGATTTCTAACTTAAAAGCAGTGAATGACACAGCTGAAAGAGCTGTTAAACTAATCCAAGGCTTTCATGGTTTGATAACCGCAGATGATTAATAGAAACAGTTCTTATTACGTTGTGTGCATGAACATAGAAAAATGTATCCAAATTGTAAAAAAGAGACTTTTTAGAGGATATGTTCAAATTAATTAATATCAATTTTCTAACTTATCTTGATAATTACAAGTAATGCTCCATATAAATTTGTGTTTTCATCAATATTTAGCTAACATAATGGTATGAAGTGATGATCTACAGCTAAATTTAAAAGACGCTTTAAGCTGCTATTTTCTGAAACTTTGAGGCTCTGTCGGCACGGGTTCCAATCAACTTAGAAAGCTTAAATTCTGTATTTGGGTAAGTAGTAGGCTAATAAACACAATTAGGGGGTATGCGTTTCAGTAACTGAAAAAAAAAATTTTCGACCAAATAAGGGACACCCTAATGTATATACAATAATATCACGTAATGTATAGAGACAGCACCCCCCTACCTACTCGTATAGATAGATAGATAGATGTGCTGGTAAATCTCTCATCTTGATATTACCAACAACCATAATAATTCCCACATGGAATGTAACGTCTTCTTTAATCCAAAAACCGCACAATTCTCTTGCGGAAACCACCCTTTACTATCTACCCGAGTACCGATTCCCACTCCTACACTCATCCCTGCAGAGTCGCAATAAGAAACATTTTACTATCTATCTACAGGGCTATTTTATAACCATTATCAACATCTTAAGGGTCGTAGGATTTGTTGAACTAAAAGTTTAGTATCTGATGTCGAAGGTTTGTGTAGAGTAAAGTAAGACGATGTTTTGCATGCGTATGAGTAATGATGAGGTAACATATAATAAATTTAATAGGTACTATCCCTTTCGCACAACCATCTGTTAAACTCACTAAAAACTTTATGTGGGTCCTCGTTATTACATCACACAACTTACTCGTATAATATTATAACTGACAAAAAAGTCCATTCCAAAGTTTTGTACTTGATTTGTATTGGACACAGAGCTTAGTATGTCTTAGTTTATTTTACAGCATAGATATGACGAAATGTATGTTCATAGCATCTTATCCGCAAACTATCCCACTTGCAGTATCTGTAGATTGATGACTTTGAGAGACAAGAGGACAAAGATTGATGACTTTGCGAGTCTGTTGTGCCTACAGGACTGTCTCAACGGAGGCCTCATTGGTGATAGCAGGAATTATCCCAGCAAACCTGCTGGCGGAGGAGCGCGGACGCCTCTTTGTATTGGATCCGCCGATCAATGAAGAACTCAAATGTAGAGAACGAGAAGCTACAATTCAAAGATGGCAGGAAGAATGGAATGCCTCCACAAAGGGAAGATGGACCCATAAATTAATAAAGGATATAGGCAAATGGGTTAACAGGGCGCATGGATCCGTCAGTTTCCGAATGACACAGTGTTTCTCCGGACACGGAGTCTTTGGCACATACCTCTATAAAATACAAAAGGTCCCGACAGGAGGTTGTAAATACTGCTCTTCGGAGGCAGACGATGCAGAGCACACCCTTTTTATATGCAGTAGATGGGACCAGGAGAGAATGCAGCTAGCTGCTCACTTCGGTTCCGGCCTTGACGTAAACAATCTAGCGGACCGCATGATTGAGTCGCCGGAGGTGTGGAATGCAGCTGAAAAATTTATGGACAAGATAATTTTTATCAAGGAGAGGGAGCAACCCTAAGACAAATTGCACCCCCGGGTAGACCGCAAGGTGGGAACCGGGGCTGTAAAGAAGAATGAGGGGTTTTAGCCGGTAGGAGTCTGGCACTACCTATTTAGGTGTCCATGAAGGATTTCCCCTCATTACAAAAAAAAAAAAGTTTGTGTAGATACTTGCATAGTTTGATGATATTAATCAGAAGTATATCTTTACAAATACACAATTAATGGCAAACTTTCAATACACTTTCAGTTGAAGTGGCCTCTGTGTGATTCCTTCCATATTATTATGTGTACGGAATCCAGAATACGTAGGTACGATTATTATGATATTCTTGCTTTACAAAGATTTTCACTTTGCTTTGATAAGCAACTAGATATCACATTATTATTATTACACGTGTCTATATACTTCCTATTTATGTAATATAAAATTATAATATTATGAACAGTTACACATTTGATGGTTATTAAGTGGCTTTATCTCGTAATTTTAAATGAAAAAAAATCATTCACAGTTGTTTTGTATAATAATTTTTCGCTGAGAAAAATACTAACGAAATTTCACAACGAATCATTGGTACGTACTATCAGATTAGGACCAGAGATCGTACAAACGATTCATTAGTACGAATCTATAATATGAACTCTTCGCAAACAAGTTGTTGGTAAATTTACCAATGATTTGTTTGCGAAGAGTTAATATTATAGATTTATACCAATGAATCGTTTGTACGATCTCTGGTCCTAATCTGATAGTACCGTACCAATGATTCGTTTTGAGTATTTTTGTCAGTGTTGTTTCAATACACAAAAAGGGGAAAACATAAATGAAATAAATTAAACTCTTCTGTGAGTTTAAATAGTAACATAAATACATGTTATCAAAATTGATTCTAAACTTATATTAATTATACTAAACTTATTCGTATTTACCTACATATGAGTCAATAATTACATTTAAAACTATGATAGATACGAGTATGACGTGTAAGTAAAATTGAAATAATTTTAAGGGTAAAATATTTTCTTTTTTCAAATTTTCTTTTTCTTTTTTCATTTTACCTTTCCTCGTCATTGACACGTTTAAAATTTTTCTTTAAAAATATTTATTAAAGTTAAAAATGATTTTAACGGGAGAGAGAAATATCGGCCTAAGGGAATAATTATTGCAGGGAAACAGGAAGAGAACGGAGTATTATGATAGATAGAATGGATGTATAATGGTACTTGCACATGGATAGGGTGGTGGACCCGTCAGTCCTATGGGAAGCCATGGAACTACACGAGGATTAAACCATAGATACCTATTCGACGGAAAACTTTTGTATTGGAAGATATTTAAAACTTTAACTCCAAAGTATGATCGTAATTTGTTTTAATCGCTTCTGAAATAACGAAAAAATCTAATCCTCTTTCAAGCAAGACATGGGTAGGTACACTCGCCTAAATTAAGACTCTGGAATTAAGAAAGCGTAAAAAGTAATTAATGTTCCGTGTGTATGTCCACCTGATGACCAGTAACTTGTATAAGCGCTTTCAAATTATACTCGTATACTTAAATAACAGGGTGATTTTTTAGTTTAAATGTTACGTACATATTTTTCGTGAGATATCGGTTAAATAACCTAATTAATGTAATATTTCTTTAATGGATATATGTAACATGAATATACTTACTAATAGTAGTACACGTGTTTCTTCTAATTTAATTTGGTAATAGTGCAAAGAGAGATCTGGTTTGGATAGGTATGAACTCAGATAATATGTAGTTGTTCATTAGGAGAGAATAGAGTATAAGTGTAAAAGCATTTCCTACAAATTGCTTCGGTTTTAGTAAACAATAGGCGTCATTTACATCACAGCTATCGATCTTTACTTAGTGAATTCTAAATCTTCTCGGTAAGAAACTTGTCCACAACTGCTAATGAAACTTAAAGGATTATTGAAGTTAGTTTGAAATGATTTTCATAGGGAAATCTAGTTTCATTAGACGCAGATTTATGTTTGGGATTTTAAGCCATTTAATTCGCTGTTTAGTTCCTTCACTTATATCTCTGTTAATCAAATCACTCCCAGAACTTGTTAAACGATGTGTTGAGATTTACCGCAGTGTTCAAGCAACATACATTATTTGGTAGGCATATTACTCCAATATATATTTGGTAGGTGTATAAGTTCAATATAGGTGGGTAAATGACACTAAATAACTTTCTACTTTTTGACTTTTTGTAAACATTTTCATGAGCTTTTCAATATCATTATTAGCTTTAAAAATGCCTCTTTCGAAAGACCTACGACCACTAATATTATTGAAATGTTTTTTTAATTTTATTAATAAACACAATGTTATAATTTAAATATAAGTAAATACAAGACCTTTCGTTGTTACAAAGGATAACCCTCACTAACCTGTCTGTCTTATAACACCTTCTAATTTGATATTTTCACACTACATCATTGATACATCACAACCGATTATAACTAATATACGGTTTATGATAATATTATATTCCTACAAGTCACTGTTTGAAGGCGATATTGTTGTTTACATTAAGTAAGGCTTCCTAACATACTCGTACAGTAGGTATGTACATACCTAGCGTAGGTGTGTGCAGTAGTAGGTAGTAGGTAGGTACATTGTATCTCTCCGTATTGGGTATTCACACACTCTTAAGGAGGAAGAGCATGTTGTGTCTGGGTAAATATCAATCAATTCAAAGGATTTTCCATCGTCTATATGAGTGATCTGAAGAAGGGAACGTCGACACTGTGTTCATAATAGCACGTGAGGATATTACATAATGTATATATTGTGTTGGTATTACATATATAATAAATTCATATACTTAGGTACACTGTAGTTAGTTAGATGTACTGTGGTGTGAGATGTTGATCTAACCAGGATGGGGGTTAACCTTTGTAACGAATTACTGACTGATTAATATTAAGACACAATATCAGATAATCCTTTATCATAATAATATTCACATATCATAAATATATATTGTTTTCTTTTCATAAAAACTTTTCAAATATTTATCGTAACACGTGTTTGCTTCTGTAATCAAACTATAACCTTCGTTTAACGACGTTTTCAAAAAATTATAACCTATATTTATCGACGATCCAAAAGAATAATTACTCGTATTTTAGAAAATATAACAAAAGTTCATTTTGTTGTACTTGTGTCTAGAATTGAGTTTTAATTATTGCTTAAATAGTTATTATAATATTAATTATATAAATATTCTCAGTACCTATTTAATATTGTTAATCAAAGAAAAAATATGTGGATAAATTTTATTCAAAATGTTTGATATTAGAAAATCGATAATCTTTCAAAATAATTTAGGTATTGCACATCTTAGAAATTGCAATAACAGTGGACTTCGTCGTCACTTTCGTCACATTATTATGACAACGTAGCACTATAGCACCTACCCCTAGTTGTAACGGTGGATGGATAATAATTTACCTAATCTCATGAAAGATTATGATCGATACCTATGAAATATTAATTTTGCATGTAAACATACGTCCATAACGGCGTTTCTTATAATCTCCACGAACAGATATTTGATATACACTGAGAATCTTATAGAGATTTATGCATACATTTTTTCATTGGATTCCAAAACACCTTAAAAATGGCATTGAAATATTCAAATAGGTGGTCAGTAAAAAATACAGATATTATTAAATGATGGTTTGGGAAACATGATCTGAGTGTTTTTGCATGCAATTTCTTATTTGAAACAGTTGATATTACTATATCGACTGTGCTCAGGACAAAGGTTTCAAACCATATTAATAAAATTTTGTAGGAGAACGAAAAAAATTGTAGGATTAAGAAAATATCAAATTATTGTCATTATTATTTTACCTGCTACGCAGACGACGCTGTCCTAATTGCTAATTCCGAAGATGATCTTCAAAGAATGCTTTACAGATTCCATTTATCCTCTCAAAGATTCAACATGAAAATCTCAGTAGACAAAACAAAGAGCATGGTCACTTCGAGGCATCCAGTGCGATGCAAACTTACAATCGACAATAAAGTCATAGAGCAAGTGATGCGATTCAAGTATCTGGGTGTCGAGATCTCCAGCAGCAATAACCTCTTTGACGATGTAAGAAAACAAGCAAACAAGGCTGCCGTCGTGGCTGGGTGCTTGAAGAGTGCTGTATGGAGAAACAATGACATGCTAAGAGAGAGCAAAGTAAGGATCTATAAGACCTGTATAAGACCGATTATGACATACGGCATAGAATCAAGAGCTGACACCACCAGAACAAAAAGCCTTCTTAGAACCACCGAAATGAAAACTCTACGACCCATCGCAGGTGTAACTCTTCGTGACAGAATAAGAAATTCAGAAATTAGAAGAATCTGTAATGTCGAAGATGTTGTGCGATGGGGCAGAACGAGAAGACGTTTCTGGAGAGATCATGTGGGGAGGACGAGCTCAGATCGAGTGGTCAGAATTGCAGCAGATGAACACATGACAGAAAACAGACCCCCAGGAAGACCACCTAAACGCTGGAGGGACAGTTGGACATCCACCTCCCAGGAGCAGGCTCCGAGAACCACAGGACATAGTCCTAACTGAAGCAAAAGAAGAAGAAGAAGAAGATTATTTTACCATCTTATTGCAATGTAGCTTTTTATTGTGTCATCAAAATTCAAGAGAAAATATCCAGAAATTATCATGTTCTAAGCAAAAAAATAAGAAAAATGTTGATTAAGTCCTTTGTACTGACAGACTTTAGCAACATGTAAAAGAGATATGTGTGTAGGTATGTCGCATGTTTGGGTTATGTGGTTTGATGCTTTTTACCTCGTCGTACAATTGTGTCTGATGAATTTTTTTGGTGTTAATAATGAAACTCATTCTGTTTGAGTCCTTTATCCTATTGAATATTTGCAATTAAGTCCTAGCTAAAAAAATATTTTGCTTTTTCTATAAATACTAGACGTTTGGGCATTGAATCCTTTTACTAGAACGTGTACAAGCCACAAATGATTGATTTCAAAACATAAAACCACTTTTGCCAAAATTGTGGTTTGATGCCTTTGTCCTGAGCAAAGTCGATATAATTATTATCATCATTTAGTTAGTAATTTACTAGTTTTTGTTACCCAGTATCGTTTGCGCTCAAATAAATAGTTAACCGTGCAAATAAATCAGTTTAAATGACATAATCTTTTTAAAAAATTGAATAAGCGCTTACGTAGAAAAAAAGTAGTAGAATCCTCTTCCCAGTGAGAAAACTTGATGTTTGACACTCCACATGCCCATAGTTAAAAAATAATAAAGTACAACCTACATGGAAAAATATGTTAAAACATCTTTCTAATGAAAAAATTAACGTTTGACACCTCACTTCTCCATATTTAATTAAAAAAAAGGCAGGTCCTTAATAGCAGAAACTTGAATGAATGGATGTACCAGGTACCTATATCCTTCAATATTAAAGAATAATTTACGCTCAACTGTTTTGAAAGTAACTTTGATTGTAATAACTGCAATAATTGACGTTGTACAGTAAATAATAACAATTAATGAAATATTGATTTATGCAGCGGCGAGATTATTACTTCCTAGTGAATTCTTTCATCTCGCCATGTAGTCATGAAACTATTTTGTAAGTAGGTAAGTGTAAAAGTAGGTCCCTATTATCACAATAGCCAAAGGGTGCTAACTTGATCTCTTCGATAGTGTCAGAGCGAGGAAACATCTGTTAGAAACTAGGTATATGTTGACATAATCTCAACGTGAAGTTGTGTGGTTTTGAGCTTATCAGCTAAACTTTATAGTCAATGATATTGTGATGAAGTCGATACTTAAATAATTATCCGAAAGTAAATTTACATTTTACTTCCATGTCTGATTTGTTACCTATGAACAATAAAATACAATTTAGTGTATTTATGATATTACCTTCTTTTTGATATCCATTGCTTAATCATAAAATACGAGTTTAACACTCACAGATATTTTAAAATTTCCGCCTGTTCGTCTAGATTCGTATTTAATACGAGAAAAAATTTAATTTGAGAAATATTTCCCATCTAATCTATTTATTATAAGGTAGATGTAATTTAAGGTATTATCAGAAATTCCTTCTAGCTTCCTGTATAATATACCTACTTGAGTAAGAATGCGGAGTATTCGAAGAATATCGTAGAAAATTTGCTAATTAGAACACCTACATGGTTTGGTTTCCGTACATACATTCTAGTAAAATGATTAAATATAATAGCGTATTTTTCGAACAGACTTTCGACAAACTCAGTGTTTCTAAACCGTTTTGAAAAAAAAACACCCCTTTTACAATACTTTCCAGGTCTCATATTCCAACAATTCCATGATTTTACTTGCACTTTATATTTTCAAAATGTTGTAAGAATTTGAAATGTCACTTTCCCCTGGTTTTGTTGAATTTTTTTTTCTTAGAACCCTGAATTTGGTATTTGGTTGATTTTTCATAATGGAGACCATTTTCTAGATTTCATATATTCAGGTTACTGTCTTGCCTTTGAGTTACGAGGTCCCAGGTTCAATTTTCGGTCAAAATGAAGAATGATATTTTTCAAGTTGTTCTCTGTCTGGGTGTTACATGTATCATAAATGTAAAGTGCATTGTATGTTTGTGTATCGTCGTGTTAGTATTCATAAAATAAAATTCACATCTAAGTTTGGGACATACTCGATTTGTGTGAATTGTTTTATGTTTTGATTTTAAAATGTTATTGATACCAATGTACATATGTATGCTTTGATGACTTAATAAATCAATTTTGTATTTCAATTTGCACATGTAGGTATACAGGTACGAAGTTACTTGTGTACAGATCACCCATTTCATGTATGAGTAAGTACTTACATAATACTGTGTCTCTTGAATCCTCTTAGAATGAAAAATGCTATCGGGAGATCTTGCATTCATATAATAATCGATCAACTGATAAGAAGAGTTAAAGCTGAAAAGCAATCTCTTTCGTTCGTGGAGTTCGTATTTCAATTTTAAAGCCCGAGGTATATACAATCATCCATCTACTGAAAAAAGTACATAAATATGTCTGTAAGAATAATAATAATAATGCGCAATGGATCTATAATGTTGTAATATCAAATTACTTCTATTTACCTTATGCTTTGCTGTAACATCGATTTTATCCTTTATATATATGTAAATAAATTATTTTCTTATTATTTAGAACATATTTTAAGTTTTTTGCTATAAGTTATATCTATTGCGTGAAGCACCTGGCAAATAATTATTGGTCTTTTTGAAAAGTTTTTCAAGAGTTCTGTAAAAAGCAGAAGTTCAAAAAAATATAAAAATTTTACTTCTTAAATTCAGCCATAAAGTTTCCACCCATCTCAATGTCTTATTTTTTTATTGGAACGGAGAGGGCAGCTTGCATGTTTAGTAAATATAGCTGGTTTGCTGGCAACTCCACTTGCGGGGATAGGAATATTAGTATTAGTATTTTATCTAGTTTAAAAAATTCAAAGCAATATTTCTCTGAACAATAATTTCATGTAGGAAATTTAAAATACGTTAACTACAACTTTGAACTTCACGCAATTGTACAAGGAAGCGGAATAACATTAACGTTGTTCAATATAACAATGTAATTATTTGCTACACTCAATGTACACCTACACAAACCTACTGTTACAATAATAATATTGTTATAACATTCAAAGAACCTCTTGATATATACAGGCATAATTCATCGCGTCAACTCCCAATAGAGTGGTGCATAAGATGGAACCAACCCACTTTACATCATCTTGTCTAGCTTCCCAGCGTTCATGTACTCTCTATCTACATATCTATCTACTATCCTAACACAATACAACATAACCTACTCCAGTTTCTCCAGACAGAACACATCATTGTGTCTCTCACAAAAGACCCCCATTACTTTATGGAGTCTTTAACCGAGACTTTATACAATATTCACATTAAGCACGATACGCGATGTGCCTCTACTATTACTATTACTAACTCACTGTGATGTTTTCATGATGATTATTATTGTTATTGCATTTATGAGGAACAAAGCTTTCACTAGTTCACCAGCCATCTTATGTATCTAGCATCACAGTGATTTCAAAGTTAAACACTTGAAATTCTCTTGTTACAATACGTTCTATTTTGTAACATTTTCAAATTAGAGGGTGATAAAAACCAACTTAACCGTCGAATTTATCTGATTGGAAAATTAATTCAACGGGATTTCATGCTGCTTAAAATTTCTTAAATTTGTGTTTCACAAAGCTCTCGATTTTCCATTTTTAATAAACAATGGTAGGTATAGGTACATGTTTTTAATGACAACGGTATCACAAATTTAGGCTCATTGTTACAGAAATTTGCTTTACTGTCGCAGATTTGATCTGAATAGAGGAGACTTGAATGTAATTTGTGCTTTTGAGAGGAACTTTAAAAATGAAAACATAAGTCTCGTAAAAGAAAGGCATTTGTGAAGTAAATATTAAATTGATAAAGTTGAATAAATACGAACAATTATTATTATATCAATGTATGCAAAAATGTAAAAATATCTTTATTATTATTTTGTTTACAGGTGATGTTTCTCAATCCCGTGAAAATCAAGGAAAGATGTCACTCTGCGATTTGACTCGTGAAAAGAATGTTGAGAATACGTCTTTTAAAGATAAATCTCTAGTGAAAGATGCTAATAATAAACAAAAGGTATATACATATATAACAAGTATTATATATTATAAACATTATCATTTTGCTCTTCAACGCTCCTCTCGAGAGCACAAGAAAGAAACCAACCTCCTCAATATAGAGCGTTACTACACCTTCACCTCTTCTCATGTTGTTGTCATAGTTTTAATGTACCTATTATAAAAGTTGTAGTTTTCGTGGACGAAGGAGCAGTGCTCTTTTTGGTCCACTATTTATCACTGGACTTTCAAAAACGTGGCCCAACCAATACTATCATCTTTCCATTAAATATTTATTATAAGATATTAACAATAATCCATATTTTTTAACCAAATAAACCTATGTTATTACTATAAAACATTATTTAAATAAAATAAAAGTAAGTAACATTTGTGAACTGAAATTTAAGAGCACATAAATACGGCCACAATTATCTGCGTAATAAATAAAAAAATAAGGTAATTGAATGAGTTATTCTAGGCGAATTAATATCTAAATGTTTTTTTTTTCAGTTTTGGCAAAGTAATAACAATATCATACGATTATATTGAAATGATATATGATTATGATAGTACGGTATCACACTGAGTTATATGAATAGGTATGAAATATTATCATGATGAAAGCTTTTGTATATAATATCTACATAGTATACAGTTCAACAATATGTGTGATTTATGTTAGAATTTAATTCCGAAATGGGCTATTAAAACAGCTAGGACCCGAAATCGTTATCAAAATAATATTTTAGAACATTGTTTCGCCTTTTTGAAGTTGTAAACAAATTTGAACCGTAAGAACTATGAGAAGTGGCACTGAGTTAACTTTCTTTAGAAATTATAATTATATCGATTTTTTTCTTAAGAACTATATTACTTGTAATTAATAAAAATACACATTTTTTCAGTTTTTTTCCTCTTTAGCCATTCAGCATAGATTTCCTCTTGGATTATTTACGAAATTCTTTCTTGACCACATTTTTTCCTTTTTCGGTCGTTGTTAGATAAACGACTAGAGTCCGCTTAAGGGTTTTAGTTTTACATGTACGAGTACGAGTACTTTACAACATTATACCGATACCATAATACAATATTGTTTAGTACAATGAAAAACCACAATTTTAGTGACGACGGCTTTTGGATTAGTCGCAGTGTCAAAGTTGATTTTAGCACCTGGAAAATAATGAGCATATCGCTTTTGTAACGTTATCTATATCACGTAAAATAAACGAAACGATGATTTTAAATGCAAACGCTATGCTAAATTCAATTCATATTATTATTTATTCAAAAGAACTCAAATTTTTGAACACTTATTATTTTCTTAGTCAAAATTAAATTTTAATACGAACTGTTTACTACAGCAAAAACTTATCCCTCACAAGGTTTTTTCTGAGATAAAAAAAGGTTGAGAAAATCAATGATTTTCACTGTTTTTTTTTACAATTGATTTTAATTTACCAGGCATGTGTTCGAAAACAAAAAGACGTTTTACATCTTAAATTCAGCGATAAGGTCTGCCATCCATCCTGAATGTCTTTTTGTGACTTGAAGATGACAGCTTGCATGTTTATACATGCAGCTGGTTTGCTTACTACCCCGCCTGTGATGCTATAGTATTAATAGTAGTCATTAACAAAATCTAACAAAAAGTAAATATAAGCAAATATCTACATTAAATTTATTAAAATAATCATACATCTGGATTAATTTTTCTGCATTATTTGCGTGGAATAATTTTTAATGCAAAAAATGTATTATTCTGGTATTGTATCGAATATAGTAAAAGTTTTTGTTGCGCTATAAAATAATATGAGATATGAGATGGTCAAATGACGATACAACTAAAAATTACCGAGATTGTTCAACAGTTCATATATAATTGAGTGAAGATCTAAATGTACTTTATATACAAACTTTGAATACTTACTAAAAAAAAAAATGTGATTCGCATTCCTGCTTCTGACAATATATTATTCATGGCGTAAAACCTGAGTATGTATAATTCCTTAACAAATGTACATTTAGATTACATTAGGTATATATGTAGGTATAAGACGAGAGGGAAGATAGGACCGGTGGTGTAATTTTTCATTTCGGAAGCGGCACAATTACCTATTCAACTACCTCTATAAACCTACTGTCTTGCAATTTTATCACTTACGACTATTTTTATGATACCACTTATTATTTATTTTGCGGAATCATCCTTTATTATTACTTCTCATATTATCAGGTAGGTACCAATGCTATGGAGTATAAATTTAATATGAACACCTTGGGAATTTTTCGTACTATTCAAAATATACAACGGATAAAAAAATTTTTTAAAAAGAAACGCATTTTGAATGTTTTTTAAATATTCTACAATGCACATCCGTTACTTGATTTTTTAAAATCGCGATCGATTTCGGTAAACCTTTACCATTGACGAGCGAGATAATACTTCTATAGTATTATCTCGCTCGCTTAGATAGTATTATCTCGCTCGTCAATGGTAAAGGTTTACCGAAATCGATCGCGATTTTAAAAAATCAAGTAACGGATGTGCATTGTAGAATATTTAAAAAACATTCAAAATGTCTCTTAACTGTTACATAGTTAATCCTTCTAAAATAACTGATATTAGAAACGCATTTAATTACTATGAATATGGAAAAAGGGTTGTTAAAATATTTTGCATTATATATTTTTTTGATACGTTCTGTTTTTAGAATGGTGGATATTGAATTGAGGTATAATACCCATCCTGAAAGCCTAAACGTTTATTGGAGAGTTTGACTTGCATGTTTATAGCTTGCAGTTTTCCGCTGGCTATCTCATTCACGGAAAATGCCATTATAACATAACATGCAAATACAATTCACACAGTTTGAGCTAGGTACTAGTGTGACAATATACATATACCTATGCAATGCACTAAATACATGTAACATGCAGGTCTAGGAGAGTTTGAAATAAACCACTCTTTATTTTACCCTGGCTGGGTATCGAACCCGGGACCTTGTGTATCAAAGGCAAGAACGTTACTTCCGTGCCACATCAGCAATTATGGATATTAAAATAATTTAAATGTATCAATCCGTATAGGTAGGTTTTCAAAGGTATATGAATAATTTCAAACTAAATCAAATTATTTGCATTAATTAGAATATTATGTTTGCTTGCAACTCGGAACAATGAACAATGTTATTATTACATAATACATATCTAAATACATAATTATGGCTTGACAAGACAATGTGAAATATCTCATGCATTTTTATGTTATTTTAAGAAATGCACGAGTTGAAAATTTTAAAAGAATTTACATAATATGTTAATTTGAAAATCGCCCAAAGGTAATATCTGAAGTATGATCGTACTTCATATTTTACTATAATGCGGTCTAGAAAATGTAATAAAAGCTTAATAAGGAATCTTAGCAAAACCATCGCATCGCGTTTTCGTATAATTCTATGTAATTGGGTGCTGAGTGGCTTAAACACTACGTTCAAAATCATCTCGTAAAACCAAATACAATCGTGGCGGAAATGAATGATCAAGTTCCAAATTAAAATAACGATCACATATTTTTTAGTACATCACGAACAGAGCTGTTATTATTTCATGTTATTATAGAACATTTTAGATTTATGATATAAGCATATTTGTGATAAAAGTACACATTTGTCACAAATTAGAATTTTATTTTTTCTCTATCTCTCGCATAGGTCACATCTTATCATAACAGAAGAATAACAAAAACTTTATAAGATACCTACTCAGAAACATACAAAAATGAGTGGGGATATCTTTTTTACTCCGGGAGATTCACAGTTATATGAACATAAGTACATAATTTTCGACTAGTTGAATATTGTATGGTACTTTAGACAAATGATGTATCATCCTTTTAATCTCCCACTGTACACACAAAACGTTTCACGTTCAATTCATTTCAACAAAATACTTACCTAAGTTCAATATTATCTACAGTTCACATTAGCGTGTACGGGAAATGAGAAAACAGTATAATGGCAATGTACGTATTCTAGAATTCAAATTTAAATTGTTCTGAGAGGTAATTTAGAAGTAAACTGCTTCTTTGGCGAGCCAATGAGAGTTAATCGAAATACTACCAGCCCAGTCGTTCATAGTATACATATTACATATGATATCGTAATGTAGTTAAACTTTCGTAAGCTCTCCCTAAGTATGTGCAGTTATTATATGTATGACACTTATTAAATCAATTGGTAGCAATTAGTTTAGAATGTGAGAAAATATTTTTTACTATTTGAATTTAATTGTTTCTTAATTAACTGACAATAACTCATAATAACCTAGCTTACTAGATTTTATATCATGTGTGTGACTCATCGTTGACTTTTGTTCTTGTGATTTATCTGATAAATAATTAAATAAATATTGCACGCTTAAAAATCTGATAATACGTAAATCCGAGCTGACCCAACGGACGAAAATGGGCATATTCAAGACAATATACCGCCCTATCCTCACATATGGACACCAGATTTGGATGCTCACGGAGAACGTGAGGGAGTGGCTGGTGTGTCATTGAGAGACCGTATAAGGAATACGTATGTTCGTGAGACTCTCAAGGTGGAACCAGTACTCCTGCATATAGAGAGGTCGCAGTTGCGATGGCTGGATCACGTTCTCCGCATGCCAGAGGACAGACTACCATTTAGATCTTTGGAGGCTGTGGGAGAGGGCAGAAGACCGGTGGGCCGCCCTAGAAGAAGCTGTTGAAAGGCTTGGTTTGGAGTGGCCAGAGGTCCTGGAAGCAGCGGTGGACAGGTATCTCTGGAGGAGGTACCTAGGCGCAATGGGCCCCCGACCGAACTAGGACAAGGGGAAGAAGATGTATGTATGTATGTATTGCACTTTGGACATGACAATAGGGGCACTTTTTAAATTCTGCTAGTGTTGAAAAATATATCATAACAAAAATTGTTGTCCTTCGTTTCTCTGTTTCTTCTGTTAAAAAATCAAATATTACACTTTAGACGCGGTACTAAGGGGACTCTTTACATCCTTCGAGTACTGAAAAATGTATTATTATTATTTATATTCACTTACATATATTATTTATATTCACATTTATATACTAAGCAACTTTTTTACTCTTACTACTAACTTCTTTACTATTATGATGAACCCAAGTGTCCCGTAAGGGGCCTATGGGGAATGATTTACAATAACCAATTATGGAATTATCTTGTATGTTTTAGAGCATGGGTGTTCAACCTTTTAGCAGCCGGGCCAAATTTCAGAATGCGATTTCCTACTGGGCCGCACAACAGTATAATCCATATATGGAACATTTAATAATTTTCTCGAAACAAAACTCCTCGGTTTTCTTTAAGAATATTTTCTCGAAATACTTCTTTCAAAAAGTAACGGGTATTTATACCGACTATTATTTTATTCAAAAAAATGTGCATATGCTTCGCGAGCCGCACGGACACACCCAACGGGCAGCATGTGGCCCGCGGGCCGCGGGTTGGCCACCCTTGTTTTAGAGTATTAGAGTCTATAATGCGCAAAATTCAAACTGAATAATATTTTAACTTTTAACGTTATCTGAGTGCGCCTGAAGATGTTCACGAAAATAGGCGTAAATTTTGAGTCAACAAGTGAAACTAACACTATTATTATACTTAAATGCTGTATATGACATTTATATTAAAAAAGGCTTAGTTTTTTTTTCTATATCTACATTGGCAAAATTAAGCATCAGATAAATATGAACATAAGAACATTGTAATGTTAATAAATTTTAGTTTTTACGACCAATGAATAACTCAGTAAATACCTCAGATAGATACTTGATTAAGCAATACAACAATTTTGCACAATATAATATACATACCTACTCGTAAATATATAAATTATTTACGGGAAGGATTAAAGGAATTAGTTCGTCCATTGTAAGTGGCCATTATTACATGTAGGTAGATACATTTTACATAATAATGTTTGGTTGATGGTAATTGTGTATTACCACCATCATGACTTACGGCGCCTACCTATAGCTGTGATGACAGGTAATTAACCTTATTAAACCACACCTCTCAAATTCTAATTCTCTCTATCTAGAGGTAGGTACCTACTTCATTATGGTTTTACACTGATGGGGGAGGCACGATTGGAAATTATTATGACATTGTCTTTACCAACTATTAACATCATTTAAAATAAAGTTCCGCGGACCCGTTCAAACCGTGGACCACTTTTTCGTTAGTTTTCTAGCGTCTTGGTGTTCTGCTGACTCCTGTATATGCCATGATAGTTTATTAGAAATAAAAGTAGAAAATAAAGTAATTTTTAAAATTAAGAAGTGCACTCTACCCAATAATCATCAAAATATGAATATTTTCCTATCAACAAATCCTTTGGTGTAATAACTTTTGGATATTCTTTTTGTTTATTTACTTTCTTTGTGATCTTTTCTTTCTATATTTTTTATTTTTGATAACATCAAAATCAATAATAAATTCTCTTGTATTTGTACCATAACTACTATTGTAATCTCCTGGGATCACATTGGCCTTCACTTTGATTGATCCCAGCAAGACTCGCCTTATTGTCTTGAATAATAATGATTTTAATAAATACATCCAGATGTATGATAAAACAAAACATTAAACTATTTCAAACTAGGCATCTTGGTTTACTATATAGCATTTTATTTTGTGCATTGGTTGAACTCAAATTGTTAGCTTTGATGTAAAACAAAATATCAACTTTTAGTATTCTGGGTTAAAGAGAAAAATGAAAACTTTGAATATTTATGTAACATGATGATATTTTAAAATAATTATAAACTTATAATTCAAAAACCTGATTCAATTATGAAAATAAAGAAAAATAAATAAATCTGTTAAAAAAGCTCCATACTATTACATAATATCACTCCTCCAGTTCCATTAACCAAAAGCGAAATTGTACGATATAGTAATAAAATATGTCGCGTTTAAGTTTTGAAACAGTATAGTGGTCTACCGAAAACTCAATAAAAAAAAACTGAAATTCTTCTACTAGAAATTATTCAAATTTCCACGAAGTGAATGTGATTTACTTACTTGTGATCATAGCGCTATACATATCTTGCAGTTGAAACGTTGAAAATTTTCAAGACGACATAGCATACCCGAAAGGCCAACACTTGTCTTCGCCATGAAAACTTTTAATCAACTATATAGAAGTTGTCGATGGCCTGGTATTCATTTCAAAACAACCAGAATGTTGCTCAACGTCTTATATATAATTTTTATTTACTTTGCCAGTTAGCTATCTGCTATGTTGAGACTTTCATCAAATTTCTTATTACCCTCGGATTTTTTAAGGAAACCATTTTCCAATCGTGCGGGTAATGAAAATTGATACTTACGATAATCACTGCACTTTTTTACTAAAAAAGTTCTAATGTTTTCAATCAGCGATATCTATTGCAAAATTAACTAAATTCTTAAATTCAAAACTATATAGGTACTTACGTATCCCGTGGAGCACCCGGTAAAGAATTGGTCTCCCACTCTTCTGCGTAAGTTTTCGAGTGTCCTGTAAAAGGCAGGTGTTCGAAAAAATTAAGACATTTTACATACATCTTAAATTCAGCGATGAGGTTTGCCACCCATCCTGAATGTCTTGATTTTATATTGGCACGAAGAGGACAGTTTACATGTTTCTTACATGCAGCTGATCTGCTGGCTACCCCACTTGTGGGATATGCCGTGATGGTATTGTAGTAGTAGTAGTATAGGTACTTTGAAAACCACTTAAAGTACTTACGAATATTATTCGTCATTTATTAACAGTTATAGGACAGTACAATTCTATTTTTTTTTATGAAATGTTAGATAAAGTTTAAAAATGATGATATAATCAATGTATAAAGAAGAAATACTTATGTATTCATTTAATTCAACTAGATAATAAAAAAAAATAAAAATACATATTTTTTATCTAGTAAATGAAAACATATGTATAGTGCGCAGATGTTGTATTTTATAATATCGCAGATTGGAGTGTTTTAAATTCATGCCTAAATATGTAGATATACACTACATATAAAATTGAATTAATAACATTGACAGGCAATACGAGAGCATATGTACATAAAAGTATGTGTCTTCGCTTGTAGTTTTATTGCTTGCAATTTTATTTTTACAAATTATACTTTATGGCGCAACATGAAATAAATTCACTTCAATTCCACCATACACAATACCTAATAACATAGAGGCGTTTAATTGGGAAAATATAGAGAGAATAATAAATCAAAATAATAATAATATTATTATGCATCTATAATATTGTAATTTATTTTATTGTCATAATTTACTATTTACCTTTAATACCATATATTATACAAATGGATTTTTATTGTTGCTAGGCATATTTATAAATATTTATTGTCATAAACAAATAAATTTTTAACCATTTGTGGATACCTATGGTTTAGTTACGATTTGGAAATTAAACATAGATAAATTATAAACTAAATCAAAGTTCGCAGTGAATATAGAAAATAAAAATTAATTTTCTTATTTTAAAATTAGTTGGACAAATAGAATTAAGCTGAGACTGAAACTGTCGAAGTTCTCATAGATTATGGTTGATAGATAGTAACTTAGTGGCATCAAAATGTTACACTTACCAAATTGGTTGTATTAATTGACAAGGAAAATGTGTTCAGCCTTATAATTGTGTAGTTGGTCTATGTATACGATGGTCCTGTTTAAGCTTTGTTTAGAAAATGTTCGATGATAGTTAGTCAGAAAGATCAATGTTCTTCCATTTATAATGTATCCGACGGTTTGGAAGATTTATTTTCACAGTATACTCTTCCTACGATAATTTCAGCCTTATGAGTGTATCTGAAAAGAGAGGTCTTGTTTTTGTTCTGTGCTTCCGATAGGCGTGTTGACTGGTGAAGACATCGACAATGATAGCTCCACATCAAATCATGTGGTTAACTTTCTGTACTGTTTGCGTTCGGCATAAATATTTCTACTTTGATAGGTAGCGACAGACATCGTCTTGTTATTTCCTAGAATTAGGCTTAAACATGACTATGGGGTAATGTGATATGATGTAACTCTAGTAAAAAATTCAGTGTATATACGTATAATATGAACACAATAAAAGAAGTAATTATTATGTAACATAATTAAAGTAATACTGACGTAATATTCTAGTCTGCTTGGTTTTATTATGACGGTTATGTCATAATAATAATTATTATTATTATTAGGCGAGTACAAGATATAATAATAATAATAAGAGTCAAGTAATTAAATTTTCATGTTGCTTAATGCTTTGTTGGAATATTTACGTATAGGTCCTTACATTATGTAATTTGTACCATTATTATATTACTATATACTTACATGCCTCCCGTCGGCATCACTAAAATTTTAGCAGAAAAGTGGTTACGTGCTAAAACAATGTACATTTTTACCTCCCTACATTACATACATATGTACTTATGTACCTACTTATATAATAAACACTTATATTGTTATGTTGGTAAATAAATCATTTTAAATTTTAAATAAAATTGAGATGATTTTAGATTGAATATAAGGTAACATTAACATTAAATTAAATAAGTCTGTTGGCTACCCCACTTGTGAGATTTGTCGTGATGGTATAAATAGAAAATAACGTTGTCTTTAAATTTCATTGTTTCATATTTTCATCATAAATAATTATGTGAGCCTTGGTGTTGGTAACCTAGTAAGAATTCTGCAACACAAATGTATTTATATTCGTGAAGTACTGTTTCTGTTTTTTTTTGTTGGAATAAATAAAATATATTGTTATTTTTATTTCCTTTTATAATAAAACTGTAACGTATTGTGAATCTGTGTTTTCACGATGAGAGTAATATTAATTTTGTTATGGAAATTCATTTGGTTTGGTAATAAAGTTTTCGTTTATTCATTATTTGTGTTAACACTATTGTTTTTATATGAAAAAATACGTGTTTTACTTTATTTGAATATAAATTCAATATAGTAAATATTTTTAAATGATTATGTGCTTCATGGTTTAAAAAACGGCTATTCATAATGTTTTAAATACTTACCCACGCACCTCCGAAGAGCACTCAGAGTTAAAACGAGCCTTTCTATTCAGAACAATTTTACGTCGATTGAGTCAACTCTTCCAAGGACATTAATACTGATCTCTTTTCACCATTTGTCATACGATGCAATCAAATAGCAAATACAAGAATCATCTCTTAATTATTTACATCGTAGAAATGTGTTCCCTGAACGTAAAGATATTGCACAGTGAGAGTTTTAGATACATTCAGTTCGATAGTAAGGTTTATTTAATTTAGTAATATCTATAATCTTTCAAGAAATATAAAGTTGACATATAGTTGTAAAACAGCAAAAAATAAGATAAAAATAGAGACAATAAATTAGATACGAATCGCAAAGAGTATAAAAAGGCTACGGGCGTTTTTTTAATTTGAATATTATAATCGTAGTAAACGTTGTCTGCACTTAATTAATACTTTACGTAGTTGTATAAAATTTATATGGTAACTATTAATTATGAGACAAACCCCGACCGCGCACTTCTAATTAAAGCGTGTTTTAACGGAACTATTATGCCCTTAAGCGTCTCAGGAAAATTGCGTAGTGACTGCTGGTCGTTGAGTGTAAAATTACTTTGAAGAAATATTACTGCATCATTTTAGTTACGATACCTTAATTATATTTTACTCACTTCATATTCAAATATGATATTACAGTCGTTTAATATTCAACTAATATTTTTCTCAAAATCATTTTGTCACCTTTATATAAATGAGGAAACCACCTTAAAAACTGACGTTAAAATATTTGTGGTAGCAAATTATGAACTATGAAAATGTAATTTTTCATAATAAGTTAC
Source organism: Athripsodes cinereus (assembly GCA_947579605.1). Lineage (NCBI taxonomy): Eukaryota > Metazoa > Arthropoda > Insecta > Trichoptera > Leptoceridae > Athripsodes > Athripsodes cinereus. The sequence continues at coordinate 10,180,604 of OX388319.1, read as the reverse complement.
TATATAATATATATTTGTAAGTTTTCACATTTACATATACCTACTATCAAGCAATGCGAAATGTTTTCTATTTATAAATTAAATTCTTAAATATAGGAATAATCCTGGTTGTTTTTATAACCATCTCTTTGTTAATAACACGACTTTATAATAATATATGAGATGTTTCATAGTAATAATATGTTTATCTACTTTTCGAGTTAATTTACCGACAGAAATGTACAATAATAAAGGGTATGATCAACAATGAATTTTATTAGGCACTTGGTGGGCTTACGTGGATATTGCGTATTAGCGTCGTTAATCCTTATTCTTTTCTTTTTTGTATTTATTGACTAGAAAGCATTTCATTTAGAAGTATTGCGTTGACTAGAAAATATACAAGTGATTTTAGACCAACCTAGGATCTATCTAGGATGATGGATAAGATAATCATTTTCCTATGATAATTGCGTATACGTGCAAGACGATCTTATTCTAATATCTTAAAATGGAAGTGAACGTATTACCTCAACTGGATACTATTATCTATTTAAAACATTTTTTTTTCAAACAAAAAAAAATATCGTTTAAATGTTCATCGACATAGGTGTATCATATGATGAAAGTTTCCTCTTATTTTGATCATATTATAGATCGATTACCTTACCATTGGATAGATAAAGTATATAGGAAATATGTACATACTTGTATGAATAAAGCTTCTAAGACAAGACACTCACATACTTAATCTTATTCCGCATCCTTTTCTTTTTCTTTATCAGACCCCACACCTCCCTAAGAGACCTTTGTTAATTAAACCGTCAATCCACGGCCTGACAACATGATACGGATCAAAATCAACCTTCAGGAAAATGTCAACGAATTAATTAATATACCGATTTTGATATCACGATCGAGATTTAATATACACACCGATTCTGATCTAGAGGCATTATTTGTTAATCTTTTTTCACTAAAACTTACTAGTAAAACTATCATTAATCCCGTGAAGTCCCCGGCAATGAATAAATGTGTCGCTGAGTTTCGAAATCCGCTATAACACATACATTTGAATGTGTTATAGCGGATTTCGAAACTCAGCGACACAAATCTCCTTCTCTTTTTTGTAAATTTTCCTGTGTCTTGCAAAATACAGGTATTCGTATGAGATATGTAACATCTTCAACTCAGCGGTGAGGTATGTCGTCCATTCTGAATGTCTTAATTTATAGTTATTACACGTAGGTAGTTGTCTACCGGCTACCCCATTTATGGAAAATATCTGTTTTTGAATGAATGAATAAAAACAATCGAGTTACCCAATTATGACAAAATACTAAAAAGTTATGTTGTTCGCAAATATTTCATTATCAGATAACGTTTTATGTATTCCATTGTTCCTACTTTTTGATTTTTATTAATCGGGTTTTAATATTGTTCGATATTATGAAAATTTTTTTTTTTAAAAATGTTAAATTGTTTGGCTTGTTCTATTTGAAAAATCATTTGTAAAAATAAATACTTCACAAGTTGAATATTTCACAAGTAAATACAATATGATTGTTTAAAATATTTGTCGAGCTCGAGTTTTTTTTTAAATTTTTTATTTGATAAACATTGTATAGCACAAAATATTAGTAGGTAACGAATTAAATTTAATCAAGAACAAATTGATTTAAAATTTATTGCCTAATAATATCACGTAATTAAATTAACCAAGTTTGTGGAGTATACAGATATACTCAAAGATTCATTGAATGTAATGAAGTTGTTATTGTATTTAAATAAAATTATAGTAATCACGTGAGAATATGGTGAAGATATCTTCGTAATAATAATCTTTAAAGCCGAGCAAAATTACACTATGTCACGAGAAGCCATTTTTTATTATGGCCCTTTGGATTTGTGATTTTCAGATGCTTGTAAACATAAAATTACTATTAATTAAAATTCATTCACTGTGTCAGTGTTTCGGTAGTAAAATTCTATAGTGAAATAAATAAAACAACTGTTTATAAAGCAATTAATTTCGATAATAATAATATAGTAAGTTAAAATGGATGGTATAAAAATCATTCGTACCAGGTGGAATGCCTTAATTGAATAATATTTTTATTTGTTTATTTATATAACAAAGTAAGAATGGAGTTATTTTGTTACTTACGTTATATAACGCTACTTTTTCAACTATGTATATTACAAAATATAACGCGTTTTCAAGATACGAGTATATGAATATGTTGTCCAAAAAACGTAACACGGTATACAACTGCGACTTATGTAGTTTCTTTCTATTATAGAGGTATAACAATATTAAATCTAATTATTAAATACAAACGATTAAATGTTTGCTCTGGTATAAAACACATCAATATCTCACTCAGTATGTATGTAGATTGTAATAATATGTACTATGTAAGTATGGTTTTATCATCTTAACGTTATATTAAATTTTAGTAAGCTCAGAATAATTGCACTACTGATGAATGTTACACTACATAAGATGTAAATACTGTAACATATTATATAAAATGTGTTATTCTACATTGTGTCAAGTCACAAAGTATATATTTTCTAAATTATAACAATAAATATAGTAATCTAAAACAATAACCGTATGAGGATCGTAATTGTTGTATAGAGAACGCCTATGACATAAACCAAATTCTTCAATTTGTACACAACTTTTATATACATGGTTAATCTTTCCAAAAAAGCGAATCTGATATTGTTGCTTTAGTAGAAATATTGCAAAGCTAAATGCTATCCAACTCTTGGTAGGTACTTACATGTGTTACATAAAAACTCATATTGTTGGCGTTGACTTAATATACAACATAAATTACCTCAGTTTGAGATTATTGTGGTTTAAAACATTGTTGTATAACGCAATTAATGTTCTAAATAGATATACAGTAGTTATATTTACGATTTGATTTACGTGATTCGGGTAGGTATGTGTTTTTGTATTGTATATACCTAGTATGTGTTTCCAGGGTCTTCACGCATCTGGGATGAGAATATTCACCGGCTCTGTGGAGAAAGTGATGAAATGGCACAAAAGTTTATCGGATACTGGAGTTGACATCATGTATGATGTAATTGGTATGTGAGAATTATTACGATCTAAAATTAATTTAATAACAGACGTATTGTGACGTAATTCTATTACAAAATTTATTACCAGCAAGCGTACAACAACGTTTATGAAAAAGAAAAAATATATAAACTTCACCCTTTTACGGTATTATTCTAAAATGTTGTTGCGAAGAAATGTAAAAGATGTCACAATTTTATGATCAATTGTGTAGCTTCAGACACTTAAATACACCAAAAGGGGAAAACTTTAAACAGACAAACATGAGGAATATCATACAAAGCATCTTGAGACATAAATATTTTCTAGATGAGATGAAAACATTAGCATATTATTTTATCTAACAGTGAATGATGAACATAATATTAAATAGTAACATAGTAGGTATATAGATGATAATGTTATATTGTCTTGTTTCAGCTCGTTGTGTTAGTCTCCGTCCTGGGAAAGGATGTCAGAAGTTATTGTTGTTACGTGACGCATCCGGCCCTGTCCTTCAAGCTACTTACTATGAAATAGACTTCCTTCTTCCAGATGTCCAACCCGGATCCACTCTGCGGTATAATTTTCACACTATTATTACATTCGACGATTCAAAATAGACCATACAAAATAAATAAAAAAATATTGTTCCAAAAATCAGTTCATATAAATTAGATGTTTATCCGTTATGGTATTTACGGTGTTAGGATCAGGTTCAAAAGTATACATAGGTATAATGTTTCTCATAAATAAATAAATAAAAAGGCATCAAACTATGTAGTAACAAGCATAAAATTACATTGAGTACCAAGTGGCGGGCTTATTTTTGTATATGAGATTTCTTCCAGCCAACACGAAAAATAAAATAGAAAATACATAGGTATAAATAAAAAGATGTAAAAACATACATTAAATGAGATATAAAAAAACATAGATAGAATATATAATATAAAAAGGTAATATTAACAATAAATAAAGCATACTTAACGTTTAACAAGAATAAGAGGAGGAAGGGAAAAGACGAAAATTAGAAGAAATTATTTACGCAAACAATAAGAAAAATGTTCATATTGCATTGAGTGGTTGTATGCGTGGATACGTGAATTTGGGTTAGAAAAAACTAAATTAATTTCTCTTTGTATAATACGAGTCTTCGTGAGTGATGTCAAAAGACAATGTATTGTATTCTTCAATTGTATAATACACTTTTTTTGTACTAGGTGTATATTCATCTTCCAATGAGAAGTCTGCGTTAATGATTTCTGCATAGAATGTACGACACAATTAAAATCATTATGTTTACAATTAGATATTCGTATATTTTGTTAGTAATTAACAGGTACAACTTAACTTGCTTGTTAGTATATACACAGCATACCCATAAAATATTACATATATTGAGGGAGAGAGAGAGAAATACTATAAATGAAATGACTAATCTGTAAACTTAATGTTTATTAACCCTCAGAGACTCGTTATATTTTATATGAAAACTTTCCATCAACCACTTGTATGATGACTATACATATCTATATAACTACATATTATAATACAATATACAGACTAAGTACAATGATCTACATAACTAGATGAGGCATGCAGAATGAAATTGCTCAATATTCTTGGTTCATTTCGAATGAAGTGAGAAGGATGAGTAGCGGCCAAAGAATATGAAATTTAATAAAAAAGTGATCATGAAATACGCTAAAAAATGTAAATGCAGTATATCCAATATTTTTATATCTGCGGTAAACGAAAAATGAGCAAATTTTATTATTTAATTGATCGCACATTTCTAGCATCCAAATCTCTTCTAGTCTGTGGTTTATTTATTTCAATGCCTATGTAACGTAACTTTACAACAATTCTTCTTACCAAGATGAAACATTACATTATTGTTCACTTTGTTGAGTAATTTTATTCCAGCAATTTGTTTTATCTTCCAAGTATTTCATGTCCCTTTCTTGTTGTACATATTATTATATTCATCAGAACATTGTCTTATGAAATTATTTGTTTCACAAACTTTCTTCAAGTCTTCGTTATTCACCTGAGTTTACCGTAAAGCGATTAAATTCAAAGAATATTATATTTTGATTATCATACTTTAAAACAATTATGTTAACTTATAAAATAAATGCTAGTGAGCTTAGTAGAATCTTGGATATTCCAGGTATAGTTGGAGACGGTCAATGTGGTGCGGAGATAACGCTCGTACCTTTGAATCACGAGGTCCCGCGTTCGATTTCCGGTCAGAGCAAATGAATAATCTTATCAAATTGTTCTTAGTCTATCATTTTCAGTACATCGCATAATTTTATTTGGTCGCGTTAGTACCCATAATACAAGGTTCTTAATTGATTTAGGACTAGCTTGACCTGTTTGGATTGTCTTTACACGTTATGTTATATTCTGATTTCTTTTGTGTCGACCTAGTCCATCTTCACAACACAAGAATATTTCTACTTTATTTTATTTATCTTCATTGTATTATTTTCACATTTGCGTACGGCGCAAGTCTTTTTCATGTTAAAAGATAAGACAGATTACAAAAAAAAAAAACATTCATAGTATCGTTAGCTTCCGTAATTGCATAAAATTTAATGGATATATTATTTATTAATCTTTGTCTTTGTATATTTTAAGAATATTCAATTAATTTCTGAAATACCTTCATTTATACCTTGCATTGTGTATATAATTATAACTTTGTGAAACGAAACTACATTAGTGTACAAATCAGAAACATTTGAATATAATAAAGTATTTTATAATGATATTGCTATAGATACACGTCGCATAATATGATGTATAATGACCTACTGTTATACAGGTATGACAACACAGGATTACATGTGCTCCTCCAAGTTAAGATGGATGAGCCTTTCACTGTGATGGAAATGTATTATATTTTTATACATATGGGTACTTTAGTATCAAATGTTTTTAGTATCAACTGCATAATATATCACGATATGTATGTATGTATGAGGAACCGAATGAAAGTTGTATATTCTTACATTTATCCATATCATAGTCAGATCAGAGCTTTATGTAGTAAACATATATGCCAATGGGGAACATGCATGTGTGAGGAATATGAATAAATGTTATCAATTTATATTTATAAATATACACTGATCATGAATATCCTTATGAGAAACGATAAAATAAAACTTTTCATGAACATTTCCTGTCAAAATTTTAAACGCCATATTATTGAATTTGCCCGTTGTGATGTCTCTAGGCGTTATATTGTATTGACACACATTTCACTCTTAGTACTGTTTGTAACGACTGATGACGTCACACAGTGTTCCGCTACGGGTGGTACCTTTTGCGGCGAAGTGCGAAAATTACTTTTTTAAATGATGATAAAAGCCTTAAAAATGCACATTTAGAAATGTGAAGTGCAAAAATTACTTTTACAAAAGGTGATAAAAGCCTTAAAAATGCACATTTAGAAATATAAAAAAACACCACAATTTCACTAATTTTCTGTACTGTTTTTATGCTGAATTTTTTTTATGAAAGATCCTCATTGCTGTCTTTTTGCTATAAAATATTATTGTAATGAAAAAATGTTTACAAAGAGACGATTGTATACTATTCGATATTTTTGACTGTGAGGATTTTATTATTTAGAGATTGTGATAATAAACTTTTTCATATACGCTCATGATTATAACATTATAATTATTAATTAAATTGTTTCAAAGAAAAACAACATTTTAATGACAGTCGCGCCAAAAACGTAACAAAAAAACAGATTTGTCGCACGCATTTTAAACCTCGTTCTCGTTAATAGTAATTTAAAGTCACTCTAAAATCTTCGAATAAATTTTACATATGTTTTTTATAGAAAAAAGTTAATGTTCATCTTGACAAATTTATTTTTTTAGTTTCACATACTAATGTGTTAGCCACATATCAATGTTTGATACACCTATAGAGATTTATGAAGTTCCTCTGCTCCTGAATTTATGTAACATCAATAGCTTTTAAATTAATCCAATTCCCACAGGACGGATCAATTTCAAACCTTTCCACTAAATTCAATCACTCTAGGCACACAAAAATATGAAGTTACATAATTTCGGAAAAAAATAAAGTTTTCGTTTGAATACTCATCCTAAAAGTCCTTATTTTTATTGGTAGGTACGGAGAAGATGACTTGTGTGTTTATGATATGCAGTTAGTCCGCTGGCCACCCAACTTGTAGAAAATCTCCGACAGTATGAAGGATGAATGATTTTTTTCTCATATCACTGTCTTATCTGTTGGATGTTGTAAATACATACACATTATGTTACTAATGGGTACCTACTATATGTGCTAGTACACCTTTCTGTTAAATAATCATAATATGTATATATTTATCTATATAGGTATTGTGTTTATATTATGTGGAATATAATATTACTTTGACATTAATACGCAGTATTTGTGATAATCACAGCCTTTGTAATAGTATACTTGAGCTCTGTTTCCCATATTAAAAATATTAATATTATTCTGGTTTGTGTTTAGTAAGCACAATCTGATTAATTCCTTTGTATATGAAAGTATCAAAAAACAAATACAATATAATTATAGTATAGATGGCATACCTCATCCCTGCATTGAAGATGTTGAATGTCTTATTTGTGATTATTATATTTCAATGCAATGTCCGTATATGTCCAATTCAATAAATCAAGAATTGATTGATAACTGGCAGAGTTTCGAATTTCTAAGCTTCTTACGTTTATTGCGTGGGAGAAGGTATCGGGTCTATCATTAATCTAGATTCTTCTTAAAAAGGCCTTGTGAAAATTGTGATTTCTTTACGAATTTATATATCTACAGATAAATGCAGTGTTAAACATAGTTTACAATGATCTGTGGAGAGGACAGCTTGCATGTTTATTATATGAATCTGGTTTGCTGGTTACCCCACTTGTGTGGTGTGCCGTAATGGTAAAGTAATAAAAGTAGTATGTACAAGGAGCCAATACTAAATAATAGATTAGTGATCCAGTTCTTTGTCAGAGGTAGGTAGGTAGGTAGGTGGTATAGTGTAATTTGACAAGCTTAATATTGTGTGAGCTCACCACATTTGGAGATGATTTACGAGTCGAGTTAGTGTAGAATGATTTAGTGCGGCGTGTATGGATGAATGAATGGAAGTATTGTGTGATAAGTATAATAATACATAATATCTACTCCACCTAGCAATATGTAAATTCAAGAGATGATGATAATAATAATATAAATGCACGTACACTAGTTGTGAAAGTAATATAGGATAACAATATGAGGGATCATAATGTACGGAGGTATAAAATAATACCTTTATGATGTAGATAACATATATCTACATCACGTATGTTAGTAGGTAAGTACTATCAGAGAAAAGTCACATCAACACATCTATGTATCTAAGTTTATCATCACGGCATCTTACATAGCAGGCGACTCACTGTACGTGATTATCATAATTTCAGGTCGTCTACTCTGTACCACAATAAATAAAACCATCAGAATGTGTGGAATATATCAACACGGTGTCATATGCGAGGTAGGCAGTAAACTAACCACATGTAATGATTATATAAGTAGTCCTGCAGGGTTACTCTCGACAAAACTAAACACGATCTTAATCAAGTCTTGATCTTGATCATACGACGTACGAAGGGACTATGGTCAAAAACACCGCGCCACCGCTAACGCGCGATGGGTTTGCGTGTATTTTTGGCCAATAGTCACTTCGTGCGTCGTATGATCATGATCAAGACTAGATTAAGATCGTGTTTAGTTTTGTCAAGAGTAGCCCTGCTGTTTGTATCAGAAAAATAATAGGTACATTCAGGATGGGTGGTATGCTCAATTGAAAATGTTAAAATGATGTCTTAAATATAATATTGTACAAATATTTGCCACTTATAGACACTCGAAATCTTATAGTGTTTTTAAGAAGAAGAAGAAACCTTTTTAAGAAGAATCTAGATTAATGTTAGACCCGATACCTTCTCCCACGCAATAAACGTAAGAAGCTTAGAAATTCGAAACTCTGCCAGTTATCAATCAATTCTTGATTTATTGAATTGGACATATACGGACATTGCATTGAAATATAATAATCACAAATAAGACATTCAGTGATATATAGTGATAATCTCGCCACTGCACATCATCACATTTTTTCTTGTGTATATTGCTTTATTTTATTTGTTATATGAATGATGATGTGCAAGAAGAATAAAATAAATAAATAAATAAATATAGAAAAAATCGAGACATTCTATTCCATGCATTTCATGGACAATAAGGAGCATTATTATGTCACGCACTATAATATTTTGTAATTAATTATGAGTTTGTTAGCCAATCAGAGAGTCATAGTTTTATATTACGACATAATATAATGTATCCTCGGTTGCCCAATAAGAGACTCTTATGACTTGTATTATGAGATAGCTGAAGTCCAGTATCCGATCAATATGTCTTGCCTCTTGCACACTGATACCCTCTCTGTATATCTCAAGATTTTAAAATCCGCCAAAAGAAATTTTATTATCTTATAAATTAATGCCTTAATATTACGTGACAAATTCTTAAAATATTGTACTTGGCACAAATCGTCACACAAGGGACGGGTTGCCGTAATCTTATAAATAATAATAATATAATGTATAAACAGAATAATTTAACACCAATTTGAATCATTCGTGAGAACTGTAACTCAAAGGTGAATTCTTTTTATATTCCATCACTGTACCTGATATTAAATTCTGACATTATTATTATTATACGCAGCGATGCGATGTCAAAGTCAGCATTATGTGTAATCGGTCTGTGAAGTGATCTGGTACCATCGTGTAATGTTTGTTTGTTTTGTACCATTGCAATATCTAACAAAAAATGCCATTATTACAATAGACCCATGTTACCATTTATTTCTGTGTTATTTCACTCTACATAATGCACTTTTCTTAACTTTACTAACTTATATGATGATCTTTTCCCAAGAGTCGCCGTCACACTTTTTATTTATTTATTTATTAAGCATCAACAGTACACTACAGACAACATTTATATACATAACAACAAACAATATAGTCAAAGAAGGCATCAATACATTGTCCCATTTATAAGTGTACACAGCATAACAATTTGTATTATATTAAAAGCCCATAAGGTTGTCACGTTTAAATAAAAAAGGGGAAAAAATTGAAAATTGATAAAAACAGGAATTTACATTAAGACAATAAAAAAACATACATGAACAACAATTGTCTGATCTTACTAAATGGATATAATTACTCAATAAATATTAAACAATCAGTGCTGTCATTCACTTCACAACCTAACCTACTTACTTGTTCCATACACACACAAGAAAACATGAATCAGTGACACAAATGAAAATATAAAGATAAGGAAGGAAGTAAAGGGAAAACTATTTGAGATGCAGAGAAACCCAAACTGATATTAATCTTATTGTTATGAGAATGTTATTACTTTGTGTTTCAAACATTTTCTTTTTCAAAATATTGTTCCATCTCATGTACATTTCTATTGGGAGTTGACGCGATGAATTATGCCTGTATATATCAAGAGGTTCTTTGAATGTTATAACAATATTATTATTGTAACAGTAGGTTTGTGTAGGTGTACATTGAGTGTAGCAAATAATTACATCGTTATATTGAACAACGTTAATATGATTCCGCTTCCTTGTACAACTGCATGAAGTTCAAAGTTGCAGTTAACGTATTTTAAATTTCCATTATGAAACTCACTATTTATTAGTGTTCTGAAAAATACTATGTTTTGAATTTTCAAAACTAGATAAAGTACTTCTACTACTTCTATTCCATCACAGCATATAAGCAAATAGAATAGTCAGCATACCGGATGTATGTAATAAACATGCAAGTCGTCCACTTCGTGATAACAAAATATAAAGACATTCAGATGAGTGGTAAACCTTATTTCTGAATTTAAGATTTACAAAATCTTACGTTTTCGTACACTTGGCTTTTACAGGGCATTTGAAAATTAACGGAAAAGAGTGGGAAATCAATTCTTCGCCTGGTACTCCACTTAAAAATGTGAAACAGCATAAAATGTTATCTCAAATAAATAAATGATGGCATTAGATTATTTTATGGATATTTTGACGTAATTGAACAGTAGTTAATCCATGTCAAAAGTGCCGGTAAACAGTGCAGTATTCAATTTATTTCTGTTCAATGTGTTAATAGTTGTAGGTTGCTTCTCAGTCAATGATTTCTAGAATGTTATAGTTATAGCATGACGTGTTTTTGGGAACAATCAATTTATTATAACATCTTAAATGTTCATCTGTCGTGAGAATCACGTGCATAACATTTTCATAGACGGTTGCGTGCTAAGTAAGAGTAACCGGTATAAAATACACATTGTTTATGGTCCTGTCCATACTGCTCAGCGAACACAGCGATCGAACTATTCCGTTTCTCTTCTTTTCTTTTACATAGTAAAGAAAAGAGAAGGAAATAAAATCACTCTTTTTCTTTTTAGAATATTTACTTTTTTTTATTGTTTAACCGGATTTGGATGCAGATGACAAAACCAATCTATTTGAGATCTGAAAAATGAGATCCCAAAAAGATGGTTGCTTCTAAGGTTTGCATAAAGCATCTCTCGACTGGTGGACCTTAAATCGTGACAGTGAGAATGGTGGAATTGGTGAACGTTGTCCATGGACACTGAAAGTGATCACTTAAGCCAGCCTAGAGCCAATTCGTAAGCGTTGGGACACCTTTCTCACTTCTTCCGATTAGATTTTACACAATGTTGCATTGTGTAGACATGGTTCTCCAATTGAGGTTTCTGATTGGTTTTGTCACTCTTTTTCATTTACTTCCTATATACACAAAGAGCTGCAGTTGTTTGTTTTGCTTGTTCATAGTTGATAATAACAGTAACATACATAATAGTGGTGACAGTTATAAACGTAGAACAAAAAAAGTCATGAGGAAATATTATGATGAAACATATTATCATGAGACATAATAAATTATAATACAAAAATATCTACGGGATCATATACGGACAATATTGAATTGAAAATTATAAGAAGAATTTTACCTATCTGTTTCTAAGATAATATCTATCTCACCACAAAATAATTACTTTGAATCTATAAAAAAATAGTTTTTAATTTACTGATTCTGTGGCATTAAATTAAATATAAGTGTAGTTAGGTACACCAAGCCAAAATACATAAGTTGAGTATTATACCATCATGTAATTTAATTAATAACCATTGACAAAAATTGTTCGGCTAAAAATAAGACTTTTACTCTTATCTATAACGCTTTAATGGAGGGTTGCCCTGACCGTATCAGTGTGTCTTTTATTCATTTTATGAATGCCAACGAACATGCACTGTATTCTTTTTTCTACGATATTTTCGTTTAAGGATAGTTTTTAAATTTCCAGTTTTATAAATTTATTCTGGAAAATTACAATCCATAAAAAACATAGTTTTTTGTTGGCTGTACGGCTGACAATTACAATATAACATGCATTTGAAATAAATTCGTCCATGTTTATGCTATAAAATACAGTTAACTTGCTGCATGTAAATTTTAATATAATATATGATTGTGTGGCACCACTAGGTAGTAGGTAAGCTTAATACTACTAACATAATCCGTCATACATGTACCAAAACGTGACAATTTAATGGCCAAATCGTTGTGGATTAAGTTTTGATATTCTTGTTCATTAGCTACGAGCTTGGATAAAACATTGATCAATCATTGCTGATTCTGTTTGCAATTTATTGCTGATTTAGATGACGATATATTGTTCTTTCAAATCATAAGACTAATTTATATTTTAAAATTTTGCTAGCTTACAGTGACAATAAAAATATAACGTCCTACAACTGATAAAACGTACAGTGTCCTTGAGGTATTTTGGCACGAAAACTAAACTATAATCTTGTCTAGTATTAATAATAAATTGGTTTCACATGCGATAAAAAGTTCAGGTATAATTGTAATCTTACTCGAATTTGAAATATTAATCTAATTCCTATTTAGGGAGTATTTGGATGTCATGATATGAATCTAGACTTAGATAATCATGATAATTGAAAAAAAAACACAATATGTAGTTAACTTCCAAATGACTTTATTAACTTCGCGTACTAGTATTCGGAGACTCTCGTCTCCATCATATGATTATGGAGACGAGAGTCTCCGAATACTAGTACGCGAAGTTAATAAAGTCATTTGGAAGTTAACTACATATTGTATTTTTTTTTCAATTATCTTGAAATGGACTTCCAACAAGTACCTTCGGTCAACAACATTAATGTTAGATAATCATATTTACTTTTGTAGGTGACTGTCACATTTAATATTTTGAACTTTCTGTCATTCATTTACAGACACTTTGTATTGATGTTTAATATTATAATCTTTATAATAAAAGTTCATTATGTTGTTCAATTCAATGTTAAGAGTATTCAAGCGAGTGACAGAAAATTCAAATTAAAAATTGCAGAATATACGGAAATGAGCATACAGAATTGCTGATTGGCAGATTAATATGAGTGAGGACAATTCTAATGCGAGTTACTGCTGTGACCATATATTTATTTTTGTAGGTGACAGCATTGTCGCGCGACAGTTAATCGAAAATTGTAAGAAAACATATTTAAAGTTAGCTGCATTTTATTTAAGTTGACGTGCAGGATATCACGGATTCGATCTGCGCTGCTGACTTTTTCAATCTTCGCTATACAAATTTCGTCACTCGTTTAGTATTTCGAGTTACTCACCTAGTATAACTGTGGCTAATTTTTGCAGTTTGGTTATGAATCATTTGTCACTCAATATAAGTGTCCCATTCAGTTTTTTGCCGCGCAAACAGAATTTGAAATAGTTCATTGTTGATCGACAATTTGTTTTTTCAGCCGCCTGTTTAAGTATTTCCGTTACTAAAATATTGGAAAAATAATTTGATACAAACATAATACTAAAAAGTCTAAAGTTCTGCATAAAAAGAAAATATTATAGAGACCGAATGCCCTCTTAAATTTTCGTGAAAAACGTACGTATTTTGATTTATGTATAGTTACACAGCGATATTAATGTTTGTTATTGCAATAGGTATAAATTATATTATACTCGCCTGTCTTCGTTCTGTAGTCGACATTCCACTTTTTCAACATCTGGAATTTTTCATAAATATTACATAGTTTGGAACGCTACTCCAGTTAAACAGACTATATGTAATAACAGCACAAATATGTCATTATAAAAAAGGTTTTAAGCATCTAAAAGATATTTTCAAATTCTTTGTAAATTATTTCAATATTTGGTACAATTATGAGGAGTTTCGGTCAAGTTAAGGATAAAATGTTCATTTCTTTCTACAATTGTTGTTCAAACTAACACTATGGACAAAAACATAATAAATTTGGATACATCAAAGCTACAATCTTAATAATAAGTACACTAAAAACCTATACCTAAATATTGTGATGTCATTTAAACATACCTTTATATACATATCTGGTTTGACTACAGACATTTACTCACGTCAAATATATTGACATAAAAGTTCGGTTTTATGGCATCTACTGTAAATAAATAGCCTTTGTGTATACCTATATAGCATCATTTACTGTAAATACCATTAGTACAATGTATTTGATTTAATTAAGCTAGGTACAAATACATTGTGGTAAACGGACAGAGACAAGATGAGTGACGGCAACCAGGTTAGTTTGCGTGTTATGTTAATACATTCAATTAACGAGTAGATAAATATGTATACTCTGTACATATTTAACTACACATTTCGCTGTATAATAGCAAATATATCTACATTTTATTCTGCGAATTAGAAATTGTTTAGTATGTTAAATAGTGAAAAAGCTTTCAATACATTTACTCATAATTGTTATGAAAAAAAAAATTATTTTAACAATTTTGATAATATCGTTAAAATTTGTCCTTATACTGTGTAATGAATACGATAGTTATTATATTGGTTATTTATAAAATTACAATAAAACAAATAATTTCATGTTACATCTACTAAATTTAACTTTCTGAACTCCTAATATATTTGTTGTTCTAACTATTATTTACACAATGACTAAGGTACAGTTTTTAAAAATTGTTATTGCTGCCTACAAGTCTTCATATAAAATATTATTACAAAGGTGCTTGATTAAAAATATGTACCTACAATTACTTTCATTCATTTATACTATCAGGGCATTTCCCATAAGTGGGATAGCCGGCAGACTAACTGCGTGTAAAAAAAAGTTTTTTTTTCTCTCCGTTCGAACAAAAGCTTTAGGCAATCAGGATGAGTAACAAACCTCATTGCTGAAATGAAGATTTCTTTCAAGAGATGTTATACGAATACCTGTCCTTTACAAGAATCTCGAAAATTGGAGAAAAAAATGAGAGGGTACTCCACGAGTAAAACTCATTTAACTAGTACGTATCTACCTACAGATCTGGTTTTGTTGGCTTAAAGT
Source organism: Athripsodes cinereus (assembly GCA_947579605.1). Lineage (NCBI taxonomy): Eukaryota > Metazoa > Arthropoda > Insecta > Trichoptera > Leptoceridae > Athripsodes > Athripsodes cinereus. The sequence goes on along the minus strand of OX388319.1, from coordinate 10,165,005 downwards.
AACAATGCCAATAATAATATAATTTGTCTAGAGTTTGGTTAAAACGGTTTGTTGGACAATGTTGTTAGTTAGGTCATGTTGTTATCAAACTACCTAATAAATACACTGCAATCTACTGACTGATTTATAAACTCCAAATACCAACTTATGGTTTACATACGTATACTATTGCACTAACCAACTACTTCGTGTCGTATGTTGTACATCTATACAGCGTTGAAATGATATCCCGTTCTAAATAGTATTTTGTTTTTAATTTACGGAAATTAATTAATTTTCCTGAGTTACGTCATTTGTTTTTTTTTTGTGATTTGTTGTGCCTCCAAGGTATTTGCTTTCTGCAAAAAAATGTAGACGTTGTAGATATCAATTATACCAACTTTATATGAACATCTTCAAAATAGACGAGAAAAAAAGTAAACATATAAAATAGTAAAAAATTATATGCATTATTATTATTCATAGGCATTCCACCCGGTACGAGTGATTTGTGGTATTATATACATCTACATAATATAATATTAGGTAAGTCTTATATTTTCACTGTAATGTATTTTAGTCTTTATTTTTTTATTGAAAACTAAATTTATAAGGAAACAATAGTTAATTTTCTGTAAGCAAACATAACAATTTCACGATTCACGAATAGAAGTTAAAATTCCACATGGAGACTATGAAATATGAAACCTAACAAAATAATGAAAAGAATGAATTCGGTCTGTTTAGGTCTAGGCAGCTAAAAGTCATTTATTTGAAATTAACTATAAAAAAACTACTATTTGTTACCTGGCCATTTAATCTATATTATTACAGTTGGCTTAAAAGATCACTGTTTTTCCGTCCGCTAAGGTTCCGTCGGCCCGGGCGTCCCTCTTTCACAATACACCGTTCCTATGACAACGACATCAGAGCGCAGTGAATGTCGTGAGAAGAGGTGACGTGATTGGCGCAGAGACGCTCTGAATGGAGGAGGCCGGTTTCTTCCCTGTGCTCCCGAGAGGAGCGTTGAGAGCGATGATGATATACGCTTTAAAATAAATAATATTTTGTTGAGTGTACTTGATGTATTCTTGAATTGCTTATTTCACGTTTACGGATATTACGATTCATCCATTTAATTAGTTTGGACTCGAAATATTAATATTCAAACACGTTTTATGAAATTTTATTGCAGAAATGGTTAAATATAAATTAACACTCGCAATGAGAGGTGCAATATGAATGCAGTATGCACCAATGTTTGCTCTGAATTTATAACGTGGACTAAAAAACAAGTACATAATATATTGCTTACATATAGTATGTGAAATTGAATAATTCTATAGTTATATCCATTAATATGCATAAGTACTTATAAAACATTATACATACTAGGTGTTTGTTGTACATAATTGCTCGATAATAACAATTTGGTTAGCGTTGTCTCCGGTATTGTCGCGTGTTCGATATAATACTAACATTTAGTGAAAATATTATAAAATAACTACACTTGTTCTCAAAAATAAAATCATCAAACTGATGTGTTCCTCTCTATTATTCATTTATACAATTTATTTAATGAAGTCACTGTGGGGTGATTGAAAGAGTACAGTCAAAATGTTTCAGACACGGGGATTCTTCAGCTGGCCAGCCCTCCAGGCTCCCCGTTCCTCATCTTCGGTAAGGATTAGATTTGAAGTGTGGAATTGGATGAATGGATGCAGATCGAACTTTAGATTTGCTCTTCTATAATTTTTTTTTCAATGTATTTATTGTTTTTTTCCTGAATGTATACATTATAAGTACAGTTAGTTTCATTTGCCTACCGTTACTAAGTAAGTACTTCTAAGTAGACACCTACTACTACTACTACTTCTGCTACTAAAGCTATAGCAGCAATAATGGGGCGGTTAGGTTTAGTTAAATATTTCCGGAAAACCATTTAACGGACATCCGGCGCAGCTATTGTTTTGTTGCCCGTTTATTTTCACATATAATAATAATACGTGTTGAACATTTAACATCGTAACTTGTTAAAGCTACACGTTTCCACTTTACTATTTTAGCAAACCATTATTATTGTTATTATAGTTGTAATGATTTTGTATTTTATTGTTATTACATAATTATATTGTAAATACGTAATGCGTTCACCTGTTCAGTAGAGATGCTTTTTGTTTCCCCGAATAGAAATTTTGGAAAATTCATCGGTTTATGTATTGTTGTTGAAAATTTATTTCTATGTACTATTAAAAACTTTTGTGAAGCGTGAGGCTATCGATAAATATGGACAATAATTATATTCATATTTAAGTACTATTTTGTACTGTTGAGTCTTAAAGAATAGATCTCTCACTTTTTTTTGCCAGTTTTCGAGTGTCCTGTAAAATGTAAATGTTTGTATCGAATAAGAAAATTAATATCTTCAATTCAGTGACGAAGTATGCTATCCATACTGAATATTTTACTTTTGTAATAGTACGGAGAGAACTACTTATATATTTACTACCCACAGACAGGCGGCTGGCTCTCCCGTATTTTAGAACAAATAAATTACCATAAATTCTCATAAGCATTGTGCCTAGTAGTTGGATATTTTCCACTATAAATGTATTTTCAATATTGATATTATCATGAATAAGCAAGAAATTGTTGGAAACGTATAGAATACAGAACATTTATATGTTAAAAATGTTGAGCAAAAAATTACTTGACGAATTATAACATAATAAAAATGGTAGTCATAACAAATGTAGACTATTATAATTATAATGGCTAAGAATAAATTATTGTATAAATTAAAAATGTTATAATTAAACATGCCTACTCACTTATTTTTCAAGTACATAATTGAGGACTGAAGAACATTCATTAAATATTTTGTATTTTTTTATGTTTCAGTATTGTAGGCAAAATGGTTGGCTCCAATCGTCTTGTGGCTTTCAAAGTACGCGAAGCCGCCCCTGGAGAAGTATCGTCACTGCCTCGCCTCTGTGCTATCAGCCAGCACATGGTCACTAAGTTGTTAAACGTTAAATAAACATACAAGCTAACATCAATCATTTTCAATTCTATTTACGTATGTACTGCTACATCTCATCGAGGTTGCCAGCAGCAATAATATTTACTGTGACCTAATATATTTTAATTAATCCCTAATGTTCATACTTAAATTGTTTACTGAGTGACCTGTTATATTATATACTTATATAAGAAAGAGGACGATTCAAAATATATCGAAATAAAATTACATTATATTTTATGTAATTTAATTGGTAATCAGCAGACAGCAATCAATCATCATCATTCTTCTTAATAAAAAGATGGTAGTTATGAAATATAAAGGAGAAAAAAATTTAAACAAATAAACAATAAATTATAAGACGAACCACGCATTTTGAATGCCGTAATTTAAACGTGCTTGTTTATTATATGTAGTCTACTAGCTTCCCCACTTCTGGAAGATATGACTATAGTATGGTATAATAATAATAATAAAAACCTTTATTGCACAAAAAATCAACAAAATTAAATAAACAGTTTAACCTAGACAAATAAATTTTGTGCAATAGGCGAGTTTATCGCAGAAGCGCGATATCTTTCAACTAACCCATTAAACAAAAACTAAAATAAGATAAAAATAATAAATAAATAAAATAAAATAAATAATTAAAGATATATACATAGGTATAGTAAATTATAATACAAAAACAATCCATTTATTAGAATTCATTTATTTATACCATCGCGGTATAAATCATAAGTAGAGTAGACATCGGTTAAACTGCATGTAATAAATATGCAAGTCTCATTGCTGAATCGAAAGAAATGTTTTATGATTATAAGAATAAAGTTTTTAAATTATCATATGGGTTAATATTTATTTAGAAAATTACAACCCAAATAAAATCTACATAAGGAGAGTTCGACATGATACAATGAATTTCGTCTCGTATAAATTAAAAAAAAACTTCATTACGCATCATTCTATTTGATGTGATCCTTTAGCGTAGTTTTAAATGCAAAAACGATAAAGAATCATTTGAACAACCCTTGCATATTGACATCGCGTTAATAAAAGTTTATATAATATGCAAATATTTTTACATATGTATTATTTCACAGTCCATCTCATTAAATAGGCACTGTTCCTCTTATATACGGTCACATATGAATTGTTGTAATTAATTAATTACTATTATATTTATTTCGTTATTATTATTCAAAAATATGGTTAAAGCATTGAATATCGAGTAGCGTTTTAATAAATTGTGGTTGACTGGGTTTTGTGTTATACTATACATAAAACAGACAGAAAATTAAAAATATGATTTCATTTATTGTATTAATAAAATTTATTGTTTTACTGCAATCAAAAGTGGTTTTTTTTATATTCTATGATAAAATAATATATTGTAACTTTTAAAACAAGTAGAAAGACAAACAAAAATATTAAGGATAATATGAATAATAAATTTATTCAATTGAATGTTTTGCATGTACATAATCATTATTATGAATATTCTCAGAAATTAAATCTTTTATAAATGAACAATTATAATAAGGAAGAGTGTATGTAAATGTTTGTATTAGGTAAGTAAAATAAATAAAGGAGTGTTATGAACGGGACACATACTTCTATTATGATGGTTGATTTTTTTAATATTTTGGTTTCTCTACGAGTGATGCAGTGTTGGAGATAAAAAAAATAAGGCAAATAAGACAGAAAATGTTTTTAAAGCTTCTATGCAAAAAAACTTTGAGATTAAGATCAAATTGGAATCTTTATTTTGTTATAACTTTGGCAATTATGTGGGATTATAGGCGATTCAAATAATTTATTATTTTGATTAATTGCCGATCTCTTGTAATCCTCTTAACTTGTTTAAATAATCTTTGTTTTGACAGAGGATTTGCTCTTTCAAAAAAGGATATTGCTATTTTTGGAACGAACACATATTATTTTTATTAATCGATTTGGCTATTCTTTTAAACTGCACAATAACATTAATACTATGATTATAGTTTGTGAATAGTTTTAAAGATGTCTTCGTTAAAAAAAAACTATAAAAAAGTATACATATTTATATTTAAAAGTACATATTTTTACTTGGAATGGAGTTCTGAACTATTGAAAACTGTTTTAAAAATACTATCATTTGTTTGAAAATGTTCAAAACTGTTTACATCAAAGATATATGTTCATTAAGTGAAGAGTATTACTGGTATAAGACAGAACAAAACGTGGGGTACAAAATGATCTTCGTAATAAGATTTTCTCTTAGGAGATGAAATGCACTAATGCTCTCTGCATGCACTTCTACTTGATTATGTTGTAAGCACATAATGAAAGTAGAGATGTTAATACAAAACTATAAAACAAACAAAGAAAAGCAAAAATATTGTATTTATTATGTCAACGTTAATTTTGTATAACTCCATGTTTATATAAAATACAACCCTATACACCTTTCACAGTAAGCTACTAAAAGCTTGTGTCGTGAAAAGGGAGTTTGCCGGCACCTGGGATCGAACCCCGGACCCCTTGTTCATGAGGCCGAGACTCTACCTTCAGGCTACCGACGGACTCTAATATATATGTATTAGTTTATTTTAAAACAAACTCTAGACATTTTATGCATTGGAAAATCTCGGTAATTATCTTTTATTATAATAAATATATTAATGCTTGTTAGAAAAGATAAAATATTTATTTTAGGCACACAGTAACCAATAATGAATGATTGAGTGATAACTTCCTACTTATTTTTTGTACAATCTCGAATCTACGTTTAATACCATTGTGATTTAAAACCAATGGAACGCAGACGGTTTTACTTTAACATGATTCGATGTGTTATTTATTTTCCCTATTCTTTAAGTGTAAGGAGTTGCATGTTGTGTATAATTAAAAACACATTTCCTAACGAGGCCGTACAACCTTTACAATGTTCTGCAACCGCATTCTATCATATAATATTGTATGGGTACGGTACATGTCTTACTTTTTTATCATTGTGTTGTGCATGTCGTGAAGAAAGAGGGTGAAATTGTATGAACTAAGTACTAACGTGTGCGCTGAATAAAATAATAACTTACTCTTTAATATGTAATTAAAATAGAGTGTGTTAAAGAGATTAAAACTTTCTACTAGTGTACCGAATGACACAGAATTTTTTTAAAGTTTTTCATCACTGTGATTCAAAATATACATAAAAATTTATAAAGGAAAGCTGTCAATTTGATAGATAACTGACAAATAAGTGATCAAACATATGGTTATTTACTGCCAGTTGTCATTATATGTATACTTACATAATAACAATGACTTGAGTCTCGAATAAGATTAAACAATAGTGTGTATAATGATCTATATTAACAGATGTAGGTATTTGATGAGAATTCTAATAATACACTAGAGTAAATTAATGGTAAATTTAATTAGGAGAATGGCTTGCGAAAGGTTTGATAAGAGATGTGAGCTGTGGTATGAATTAGGAAGGTATCTTTATTAATAAGGATAATCGGGGTCTAGACCCTCGCAATATTGTCCCTCCTATAATGTATTTGTGGATGTTATATGATAACATACATTCAAAACGGTAACAAGTTACGTTATGTTATTGTGAAACTTGTAATAAAAGAGAATACTGTTACTGAAGTTAGTGACAATAATTGGATTGGATATAATAAGTTTGATGAAGATCTCTTCGATTTTGGATTAGAAATTCAAATTAAAAATCAAAATGTTATTCTTATTCTACAAATAATTACCCATAATTATATAAAAACAGAACTAGTTAAAATTGTATAAAGCTCTAATTATTTTATATTTGAATCAGAAATGTATAAAATGAGAAGTCTTACATACATAGGTTTTATATTATTTGCAATTTTTATTTTATTCTGAATGATTTCAATTAATTGATAATGTAGACAGATTGCCAAAGAGCAAATAAGTATTTAATGGACAAAAAAAATGGAGAGCGCGTTTGACAAATGTCATAAAAGTGAAAAATATAAACCATAGCTATTTTTATTGAGTTGCCTTTTGTTTGATCCAACCTGATTGTAGGTGAATATTTAGATTCTAATGTATGTAACGACTCTCACTAATCAATTTTCAGTAATCTGTTTATTCCTTTTATGTTTATTCCTTTTAGGTGTCTCTGACTGAGTGGTTGATGATGATTGGAAGAGAGAAGTCACAGACTTAACTATTTCACACATTGGTATAGATTGAGTGAAGGATGAATGATATTAGATATTATGTTGTTAATTATTATGTAATGTCCTTAAATCGCCTCAACACAGGCATACGCCTAGTGAGGCTATCAAATATGTTAATTATGTTATGTTAAATATGTATGTAGAATGAAAATTAATAATAAATAAATAAATAAATAAAAAAAGTATGTAGAATGCGTTTTCAACATTTATATTTCTTGCTTCTATTGGATTATTATTTCTGTTTTGAACTGAATTTTTATCAAAATGTAGAATGAACTATTACCATTCTACATTTAAAGTAAATATCATGAAGTAATATAATGATAAATTCATAGGGACTTGGGTACTATTTTAATGTGATTATTTTTATTGTAACTTTTAGTATGCCTACGAAGAATTTATCAACTATCAAGTAATCACATCGCTGCAGAAATTAAATATTAAAACTATGAATGAGTTTAAAATAAGAATAGAATAATTAAAGTAGGTACACATCTACCATGATCTATATTTATATTGACTGCAAATTTAACGTTATGAGGCCCAGTGCATTTCATTTTTCGAATAAAGGATTTATCTCCTCATTTATACCATCGATGCAACTATATTTTCAACAAGTGGGGTTGCAAGATGATCAACTACATGTAATAAACAGGCAGATCATCTTCTTCGTGCAAATACAAAATAAATCATTAAGGATGGGCGGTACCTCATCACTTATTGTTATTAAAATTGTTAGGATTATTTATATCCCATTTGTAGAGTTTTGTTACTTTACAAATGGTATATAAATAAATAAATACCGTTAAACAGACCAAGACAAAGATTATTAGATAACATCAACCGAGATCTAGAGGAGCTAAATGCTAAAGACCACTGGCAATCCATTGTTCAAGATAGCAAAACTTGGAAAACTATTGTTTAGGAGGCAAAGGCCCTACAAGGGCTTTTCGGCCATCGGAAGAAACTAAGAAAGTTGTAAAGTTTTGCGAATTTTACCAGCCAACCGACAACTTACAAAATGAATGTTTAATGTATTCTTTGATGAGTACTGCACGAAACAAATAGTATAAAATACTTAAAAAAAACTTATGTGATTGTTCTTGTTTAACCACATTCCCTAATCGATTTGATGTACAAAATGAATGTTTTTATTTACATACTAACAATGAAATTCCTTTAAACTAAATAATTATGTGGCTTATTTAAAAAAAAAAAAACTCGGTAAATTTCTATAAGTTACAAATAAAAAATTATTACAAGGCGGGTAAATAATTTGCCTATGAACTTTCAATATTTTCTTTGGTCAAAGACCCGTAAAACTTTGCCATTGAGCTCATTACTTTATCATGAGATTAAAACTTGTGAAGTTTATTCTTTTGAACAATGCTGTCTTTGGCGGATTTCCTTGGACCAAAATATTAATCTCTAACCCTGAATAGAAAGGACATGCTTGAGAACTTTGTCAAACTATGTTTTTATAAATGTGGGATCTGGATTGAAATTCCAATAAATAAAAAATCTTTCATCGAATAATTCATATTATAAATATAAGTATCTACCTAATACTCGTACGTATTTGAATATCATTTTAATACCAAAATTTTTCATAATAAATATTTAAATTTTATAGAGTAGGTAATATCATATCTTTTAAGTTGTTTTACATATATCTACTTCATAAAAATCTAGGGAATACCAACTATCTTGGATATTTTATAGAATAAGAAGAACATATCCATTCTATTCATAGCTGGTGTATAAGAGGTATAGTAAGTTATTTTATGTAGGTTCCTAAGGGTGTCATATAACCTGTCCATCTAGGTAAAATAGATCCCACACCCCGCCCCTTTCTTAATTATATTATGTTATCTGTCTATTGTATTTAGTTTTTAGTATTTTTTCACTGAGGAAGGACGTAGTCCGAAAAGCTTTTGAAAATAAATAAAACTTTAAGTGAAAGACACAGTGTTTAAATTTAATCAAACTAAATAATAAATTATGATGAATTTTCACAATGTTTGCTCTTCGACAATAAATAAAAAATTGATGTGTATGTATGTATTTAAATATAGGTTGTTGCCTTAAGTTGCCAACAATTAATAATAGTAATTCCGCTCTTGTGGGGTCCTGTATTCTATCCATCTCGAGTCTCCTGTAGAAGGCAGTAATTTATAAAACATCAGGTATAAGCCATTAAGTAATTTTAATATATTGATGAGGTAAATGACGTATCTTGAATGTTTTATTTTATTCTTTACTATACGTTGTGTAAAATATTTCAAATCAATACAAAGTATCATAAAAATATTTGTTATACAATTTAATGTACAGAGAGAGAGTCATTCTACTAACCCGGATCTTATGGCATTATTTTTATGGTACGATGTGAATTCTTTAACACAGTTAGTCTGTTAGTTATTCAACATGTACCTATACGGAGATATTATGGTGATGATAAAGATGAAAAGAACAAATATTGCTCTAGAAACATCAATACAAAAGTAAACTAGAAATATTATTTCACAAATGTTTTTAAAAACAGCTTTTTATTTAGGGGATATATGTAAGTGAAATATTGATGTATCTGTACTACTATTGAATAACATGTTTTCAACAAAACATTAGTTTAATATTTGAGAATGTTATGAATCTAAACTATTAGTTTAATATAAAAGAATATTACAAATATTATTTTATTTTTAATAAAGAGATAAAAGAATTTTCCGGAAGATTATATTTATTTAGGATTATTTTACTTTATGATTTGCCCTTTGTGGAGAATTACTACTACTGTGAGCATTGTTCAGAGAGCTATGCTCCTATAGAAATTATTTTCTCAATAATACAAATAATAATAATCCACAATACATATTCCGTTGTTCACCATTACGTATCACAGAATATTCTTTTCTCAGTGACGTAATACACTCCTATATCACAACTATTATTTCAATACTTGCGATATTTCAGACGTTAATCAAGGTAAGATATTAAACTTATATCATAATTATCTTACATAATTTATAAGTGATTCATTACTACATTCACACTCAAGAGTGGATTTTAAAGATTGACAATAAACATTATTTAGTGGAATGGACGCGAATCCCGAGAGTGGAGGAGCTGTTCCAACCAGCACAGGACCAAGAAGCCTATTCCAGAGTGACAGATGACATCAACAGGCCACCCTTAGAAGAAAAGTGAACTAAAGTTCAAATTCTACAGCTAATTAATTCCGTTATTATACATAGAATTGTGTATGAAAATATTGAAAATGCTGAGAATGGTTGTTTTCAACATTTACATGAGAAATATGGTTGAATCTTGTATTATTTGATATAACCTCAAGAATGTAGCAGACATTGGTGTAGGTACACATTAATATTGTTGTTTTGTATATGGAGATGCTTATTAGGCAAAAAAAGAGAAATGTCTACGTTTTGAACAAAAATGTAAGTAATTTACTAACGAGATAAGTTTTTACCAAACCAGATGGTGATACCGATGACATTTTTGCAAATACACTAAATAAACAGATCCTCTTAAATCGTGTTCCTTCACTGTTTTTGATAATACTCTCCATAATGCGGAGCGACAAACACGATCAATTTTCGGTGACAATATTCTGTAATTCCAATAAGTCCCTAAATAATGACCTATTTCTTATTATAATCCGTTTGTTTTGATAACATTTATGAGAATAATAATAATTTGTGACTGCATAGCATTGCTCACATTCTATTTACTACCTTCATTTTGTTTTTGAAACGTAGAATGTTGGAGTTATTCCGCATATACGATTATAAAATATTTCACAGAATTTTTGTCTATCCTCATTTCAATTCATTACCAATTAATTGATTTCTATATGCAGAGTTAGTGATAGTATTGAATTCATACGCACTGAAAACCTTCCGTAGACATATTGCATAACATTTTTTTTATCACATTTTTACATACTTACGCAGGTCCATTCTTTTTACATATTCTCAATATCTTAATATAAAAATAACGGCACCCGATTTAGGAAAAACACTGAAGTGTTCAAGTGTTGAATAAATTAAATATCCACGCTACCCATCAACACGGAGTAAGCTTTTAGTCTGAACTAAATTTGATTATTCAAAAATCGCTTCTTGTGAAAAGCTTAAGTTAGAAACAAGTATATTAAAAGGTGCACCATAACATGATAACGTCTATTTATAAAAGAGTTTTAATAGATCATCGAAATTAAAATCTTTTTTAATTACCATTCGTTCTAATAAATAACTTACATTCCGCTGAAATTAAGATGGCCCGGTGGAGTGATCAGTTTGGAATGGGTGAAAAATGACCACGTGCTTGAAAATATCGGGGTGGCCCCAGTGAAAGGTCAACTGATTGAAACTCGCTTGCGATGGTACAGACATATGATGAGGCACCCTGAGAGCATTGTAGAAAATTCTGAATGTAGGCAAATAAGCCAGAAGGCCAGGCAGACTCTTGACAATCTGGTTGCCTACAAGTAAAAAAGATTCGAGAGTAGCGGAACTTTATACAGCAAAGGCGCAGGATGGTAGTAGGTACTTGGAGTATGAGAACTAGAAGGCACGACACTAGAGATGGATCGACATAGAAAAAATAACGGATATTCGCATTGTTGTGTTTTTGTTATATTTAAAAAAAATAACGCCTTAATCACTCGCACACGAGTGGGTGGTATTGAGATGAAAATAATGAAAGTGTAACATTTTAAACATAAGAATATTTGTAATATGGCTTAGAAGTGTATGTCATCTATTGTTTTTATACTCTTTTTTTAAATTTAAAGGTTGACTATGAAATCGAAAGTATTAATGTATATTGACTACTAAATCATTCGTAAACGAGTGAATGGCCTCATAAAGAAAATAATAAAGTTATTATAAATAAGACACGTTTATTTATATTACATAATTTAATAATATGAACTTCCACCAACAACTGTCGGCTAACAGCATTGACTATAGAATAGAATTAATACAGGAAATTGATTATTGAGTTTGTTCATTGAATATTTGACTGAAATACAACTTACAACGCTTACAAATTATAAGCAATAGTTTCATTTGTTTTGAAAACAATGAACGTGTTAACATAAACCTAAGTACTTTGAGTCTTTTCAGAAACTATAGAGCTAAGAAATATACCTTGAATTTGTTTTTATATTATTATAATGAGTTTGAGAAAATTATTATCAAAAATATGCCTCAAGACTAATTAATTTAATAACATTATCTGTTTTTTACGAGTGACCTAAAACTTTTCAATATACACGGGTCTCTCTTAAAAGTAGTAAAGGATTAAATATAAAGTAACCTTATTCTAGGTAGGTACAACATTGCGGACTTTTTTATTGTTTAATACCAAACTATATAATAGGATAAATATTTTAGTAAGTACATTGTATGGTCACAGTATCGTAACAATAGTGATGGGTATAGTAGGTGTAGATACTCGTATTACTAAGATACTACTACGGAGATACAAAAAACATAATCGATCCGCCCAATACTGAAGGAGAAAATTAAACCATAACCTCGATGTTTCATCTCGTTTTTGCATCAACTGGAAACTTATTACATAAATTCACGAGAACATTCACTATTCATATTGTATGTGAAAGAAATAGTCTACATATTATGTATGTTTCCTCATATAATCAACTTCAGATGTGGGTATGCACATAATTTATTTCTACACATAGGTAGGTACATATTCTATGCTCATAGGAGAATAATATTGTAAGTAGATCAGTGAAGTAAAATCTCGGAAAAAAGGAACAATGTAGAGTGATACTAGCATTAACTTCATGAAGGACAACAATAGAACTTAATATGGGAAGCACGACAATGTTTTTATAAGTGTTTTTGTGTAACAAAATAATAGGTGCCTACATATAATAATTCTAGACATACGAGTATACCGAGTTATGCATTAAGCATATCTTAAGAAAATCAGTATTAGGTATATGTAAAAACTTACACCCTAAAATATTATTGTTTTTTGTAACAATATAAAATAAACAATTCAACATATTTGCTGTTCTTAGTGTTTTATATTTCTGGTTGTAGATAATACAACATAACGAAATGTTACTTTGTGATATTATTAGGTAGGGCGGTGTTTCCACTTTGAACAAATTTGCATATGAAGCAATCGACACAAGCAAATTAATAAATTTAATAATGAAATTGTTACGACTAGTTTACAAACGAAATCCCATTCTGTTTATCTTATACGAGAACCAGACATTTTGCGCACACTTTTATCTCTATTATTTTTCACATGAAAAAAACGTAAAATATTCCGTGACATACCATCTGCTGTTGCATTTTTGTTGTAGTATGCACTGAAATATGTTTATTTATATATTATTTTTCAAGACGACTGTTTATCTTCTTTTTACAAACATCAAAAGATACATCTATTGTCAATCATATGGTGCAGCTACGTTACCGAGACGTTTTCTTCTTCACGTGTTCTGACGGGTCCTCCCGACGTTGAAGACAATTTGGGAGAAAGATTCCCTGTCCTGGGCTGCGCGGAACAGCTCCCACACGGTCCTGACACCGGTCCGTTGTCGAATGTTTCGAAGCCAGGAGGGCTGTCTTCTGCCGACTCCTCTGTGGCCCTCGATCTTCCCCTTAATGACGAAATCATATTATATTTGTATACCGAGATATAAGATTTTCAAGTGACAATATAAGTACTTGCAAGATTTATTTGCTCTTTAATTGAAGTACATTATTTTGAAACCAAATATTATATTTGTTATAACCGGGTTAGTTGGAAGACATCGCATTTTAGCGATAAACTCGCCCTTTGTGCATTGAATTGTATAAATGATATTTTCTATGTTAATATGTATTATTGTAAACAATGTACAGTGAAGAATAAAATAAATAAATAAATAAATAAATTAGTTCCGATAATTAAACATTTACTTAACGTATGATAGGTACTGTTTTATAAAACAAATACTCTCTATCGAATTTGATAGACAAATATCAACGTAAAATATATTATTTTACTCGTAGAATGTAGAGTTTGACTCTATGTTGTATTACATTGAATCTAATCTTAATCTCATTAGCTGTCTTCTACACGCCAATTCACGCTGTACACGGAGTTAGATAAAAGGGATTATTAACCGATTTAATCTAGCTTCCCACTTTCCTCGTGGTTTCATTTCTCTATAATGAATTCTTCTCTTGTCTGCACTGATTCTTCATCCTGTTTAAAAGCAATTTTCTTTAGGTAGTACAATTAAGTATCACTCCCTATTCAAATCCCTTCAAAATATTTTATGATACTTATTTCTTATAAGCTTCTCAATCTAAAAGATAAACCTTTTTTATCATAGACTAAGGAATTAGTTAAATTGAGTCAATTTAATCATGGAAGAAAGCCTGGAGCAATATTCTGTATGTATTTTATGTCCACCAATCGAGAAACGTAATGCAAGCCATAAAAATGAAAAAAAATTGGGATCTCACATTTCAGATATTGAATGGATTAAGAACTCCCGTCGAAACGGCAGCGGAATAATTAAGTACAATACTTTATCGGCTTTATTTGATCAAAAATAAATACTTATATATACTATTCATGGCTTGGGTGTACCCAGGAGGAGGGGAAAGGGAGGCAAACGCCACTGATAATGTTTAAAATATATTTGATAAAATAAATACAATAAAAGTGGTATCTTTTCACTACAATACATCAAAACAAATAACTATTTATTAGAACCGTGTCTTTGATAGAAGCCGAAAAGTTGGGCCTATCTCGGGTTTTATAGGAAACGCTCACCATGTGTGAATTCGATGCGATATCGTCTGAAGCATCAAACAAATCTGAGGCTACTCTTGACACGATCTAAATACGTTCTTAATCTTCTCTTTATTTTAAACTTTAGGTACGATGTGCGAAGGTAGGACTACTCAATACATAAATATCTTGAATACTTACATATCTCTATCAAATTTTATTTATTTGAAATAATCATTTTGAATTATTAATTTATAATAATATTTCATAGCAAAGCAAAATTTATAATAATATTTCATAACAAAGCAGATTTCACCGAAACAAACTGATGAGTTTAATTCCACAACCTGTTCGCACACTATCACCACTTAAATTATGAAACTATCTCGTAGTGGAACAGAAGAGAAAATTAGTTTCGACATATAACTATTATGAAAGTTGTAGGTGGCGTGTAAGTATTTTTACTGGTAACACAATTCACCGTCGATAGTAGAGGGAAGACTTTGTACAGATACGTATGTTACTGGTATGTGTCATTAAGTTAATTAAAAGCCAAGTGTTTAATTTGAAACAAGTCTACTTGCTTTGCGCAAAATTGGAGAATAAGAACCTTGAAGCTATTCTCTTATATAGCTTATAAATTTTATAATTAATAATTTTATGTGTTATTGTATTGTGTAAAATGTTCAAATATTATATATAAAAATATTGTATTCCGTCCAATCCTTAGGCTATTAATATGTAGGTAAGTTTGTTCCATTCATTAGTTTTAAGTAACTCTTGCCTTGAAGATGCCGCAAAGCGAAAGTACTCGGCAATTAATACTTGTATTTAATCATTGTAAATTGACTTAATACTTCCGTATATATGTGAAAATTAATAGTGTTACGTGAAAATTTGTCACACTGCACTAATTTATTCATTATTTAAACATTTTCTCTGTTGATCCAAAATATTATTCTAATACAAGAGTAGGCAATACTTTGTATCTAAGTATTTCTAAAGAGAGTTTGTGTATTGTTTGGATCTGTTGTTTTCATCACAACAATTACATTTCACAAGAGAATACAACCTTCTAACAACGGCACCTGCGCCAGGTTGCGGAAACCGTTTGTAATTCAGGAACAAGTCCTACAACAATTTGTAGATTTAATAAAAGTTTTCTGTTGTAAAATCAATTCAATTTATATAATGGCATTGCTAGCTTTTTCTTCTGTCCCTTAGTTTTTATTCATTTACGAAACATTTTTGTTCAGTAAAAACTTTGAAAAAGCACGCGGTGTTGCGGCGGCGTTGTATAAAATTTACAAAACTTTTGTAGAAAGGGAAACAAGTTTACCATTTTTAATAATGTTAATGATTTTTATCTTTACTTTTCGCTTTCAACGAACGATGCCAATTGTTTTGTGTGAAAGTTTTCAACTAATATTACCATTAGGATTTAAAGTTCACTTCAAACTGACATTTTCTAAATAGGTACTAGTTGTACTCAAAGAAAAAATAATAATTAATATATTTAACACAGAGTTGTTTAGGTTTTATATTAATAAATTAAAACTACAATGTCAGCTCATTAATATTCTTAAAATTATTTTTTTTGCTGCTTACCATACCATCATAGCAAATCTCACAAGTGGGGTGTTCGGTTGACCAGCCAATGTAAAAGATTGGACATCTAGTCCTTGCCGGGTGCACCACAGCAAAAATTTGCTACAGATATTTCCCTATTTTATGATTTTAATTAGGTAAACCTAATTTACTTTATCAAACTATCTGAAAAGTAATCCTGTTGAGTTTATTAACTGTTTAAAGTTAAATCCAGTAGTTATAATATAATATTCATGTTATAAAGTGGGGGTGAAAAACAATAATTATGATGTAGTGTTGAATGTCATATGAGACCAAACAATCTTTTGAACAAACATTTGCAATACTTTACATCTACATATTATAATAATAATAACAACAACGATTGTGGACTTAGGCCGTTTATTGCGGTCTCTTAATATTCCGTAAGTACCTACGTGTTTGTTTTTAGTAGAGATGAGAAAATATTTGAATGTGTCATCATGTGTATATGTTTATATGCGTGCGTTGTATTTACCCCAACAAGGCCTTATATATATGATGAAATTTCCATCGGAGATTATTCGAATATTGGAATCTTCATCAAAATTATTAATGGAGGAAATCAGCGTTGGATGTCATTTTTGATAATCTGTAGAAGACATGCTTACATTTTGATCATTAGATGTTTTTTAAAATTGTTTTCTCATGGAACTCTGTCTTTTTATGACCAGTCATCGCCAATAAAGTAAAATAAAGTTTTTTATTTGTTTTTATTTTGAATGCAAATAGGTATGGTTTTTTTTGATAAAATCACTATCTAAAAAAATACTTTAAAATTATAATCCGTCTTTGGAAACATGTAGGGTACGTATCGATTGTCCAGTCTCAGTAACTCAACAATTTGAAATGTCTTATATTCGAGAAAAAACAACAGAAAGTGACCTTTAAAAAGTACATAAAAATCGCACTGTTAAAGCAACACTTTGTCTTTCTGTTCAAAAGTTGAAAAATTGAAATATTCTTACGAAGCTGAAGTTAACTAAATATTTCATAAATATAAAAAAGGGTGTATTTTTATAACTATTTTTTGTTAAATTGTGTTACCTGTGTATTACCTTGCATTGGTCGGGTGCTGTTTCTGTATCCTTTATGCAGCCCTTTTTGTTCGGTTATGTTTTCACATTTTTTTATAAAATGTAACATGGATATTATATGGGTACTTAATACTAAACTACTATTTATTATTCTTCATTAACACTCGAGATTAACTTTAACAGAATGTTTGAGATATAAATACGAATTATTAATACTTGCGCTACACGTATAAGACGAATTTATATTAATAATAACACAGATATGAAAACGTGGCTCCTGTTAAATCATTTTATAAATAACAATAATAATATAAATAAATCGCACAAATGTAGAAAAGTAATAAAATACTTATGCCACTCCCTGTTCGGTTTACTGTTGTTTGTTTGTTTGTGGAAGTGTAATTGCCGAGAAGAGGGGTGTACCTAAGCTGAAAGGTGATGGCTGAAGGAATAGCAGAATGAACGTGAGTGTTTGTATGATATATAAATACATATATACTTACGTATTACCCACTGCCTTATGTATGAAGAAAGTAGATCCCCTCAGTGATACAGTCAGTTGTACCTACACATGGTATGGCGATGGACCGTGATTCGGGTTCACCCGACCGTGCCTTGTTCACGGAAAACTTTATGATTACCACTATATTCTCAAACTTGCAAAATCATTTTGAGGAATATAAAAAAAAATCGACACCAACTTACTAGTCTTACAAAGAATTAAAAAAAGAGTCAGAACATTTCATTTTTCTTTAAATAAACTGTAGCTAAACAACTCTCAAATACCCGTGAAAATTTAGTACAATTTTATACCTATGAATTGTAGCTTAATTTTTAGGTAGTATATTGTTTATCACAGACAAATTAACTCATAATTTATTAAAAAAATCACGTCTCCAAATTGTATTGTGGGTTGAAAATGTTTTGTCCATATCTCGTGGAATGAATCTAATTTAACGAAATTTAATTTAAAAGAAGATGGTCTGATGTTATTTTGGAACTATTTGCAATTAAAGTATATTTAAAAAAATAACGTATTAAAGCAAATATGTATAAGTTTGAGAATAATTGTAAGCCGTCACATTTTCTGCTGCTTTAAAATGAAGGTTTTAAATATCTCGTCTTTTCATGCACAACTGGGGACGAAGTCAAAGATATATTTTACTTCTACTTAAATAATACAAACCTACATGCATATTTTCATTATTGCGGTAAAGGTACCAAACTGTATATGTTTTACTAATAAATGAGGGGAAAGGTTAACTCCATTTCACTGTATACAGTTGAGCGGAGACTTGGCTCATGCTTTTGGAAATACATAATATTAGGAGACTCGGCCCGTCGCCAGAATATGCAAAGGTAGTAACAGCTAAGTCTCTGCCTGACCGTACGCATTGTAATGCAGTAAATCTTTCACCTCATATTACATATTTCCTGCGTACCTACTCCTAAAAGTGATGCATAATTATTATCTTGAGATTGAATTCTCTTTTACCATCAAGTGCTATAACCATTAGGCCACAAAGGTGTGTGTATTGTAATTATTATTAGTTTTTTGCAATTAACCTAAATTTCATCGACATCTATAGCCTTTTTTTCTATTGTTCATCGCTGGAACCAACCATGAGACCCTTATGCAAAGAGACTTTTAATGAAAAAAAAACTGGAGTTACTTAACTAGTACAAGTATCTTTTTTTATTAAGATTCCACTTCAAGTTGGAAGTTGTGAATATTAGTACTTAAGTAATTTTATTCTTAAATAAATGAAAGAGTATATTAATCAACAGTGATAACACTTGAATCTTTCTTGAAATCCGTTTCGACTTAATTAATCCTAGTTCATAACTACATAGAGTGTCGTTCCCAAGTTACATATATATTTGAAAAACGCTACTTTAGACACAGTTTTCTGTTTGAGGTAATAACACTTTCTTGAATTAGATTTTCTAAGAAAACTTTCAAATGAAATTTTTAACATTTTCAAATAAAATATTTAAAACTTGAATCACTAAAATAAGTGAAAAAGAAATTTTTAACATTTGTTCGTTATTTGCTTTTGCGAAACTTTTGACGGGTGTAATTGGAACCGAATCATCTGTCAAAACAATATCGTATCTACATATTGATTTACAATTTTAATGATAGGAGATTTATTTATTTGATGTCAGATTGTATGTATAATAAATTGTCATACTATAATGGAAAATTGAACTTTAAATACTATTGCAGTGGTCCCCAATCCTCGGTCTATAGAACAAGTGCTACCTGGTCGCGGAAGAAACATGAAGGTCAGTCTTTTTTTGCGTCTTCCTCTTCGATATTTTTATAACCAAGCAAAACTGAGAATAAAATAAAATATTTAAAATTTCTATACCTTTTCAAAAATTTGATGATGGGAAAGAAGGGCGGGAGGAGGTAGACTCTTTGAATGCTAGGAAAATCATATCTAAGACAATAAAAAATAAAAAACACCCAGTTTTACTTTAATCCATCAACGTCCCCACGTCAGCGTATCGTAGTCAAATTACCAACGTTGATCAGTCTGCGTCAATAAAATGATTGGAAACCCTGTTCTACTGGAATGAAGATAAGGAAATCACACCAAAGCGAGGACTTAGGGAGGTCACATTTGCGATGGAGAGATGATTTGGATGAAATTGATACAGACAGCTCTATGTTGGGGTAACCCTTATTTTTTATTTATTTATTTTATTCTTCACTGTACATTGGTTACAATAAAACAAATTAAAACAGCATCATAGAAAATATCAGTTATATTATTCAATGTACAGGGGGCGAGTTTATCGCTAACATGCGATGTCTTCCAACTTACCCGGTTATTTAAAATATTAGACACATGTGAAACAATATATGTGTCTAATATTTTCAAATCAGTATTTGTAAAATAATTGATGTCGTAGCAATTGTGTGGAAATCATCTTTCATTGCTACTTAATACCTACATCTTTATCATTCTAGAACAGAGTATAAAGTATGTAGAATAGAGTTTGAATAAATGCAAAGAAGGCAATCATCATATCTTTAGACAAAATGTATCTCTAAGCTTAAATAGTAAAACAAGTCGATAGAAATCCTTTTCGTGAAATTTTGTCGGTCATTTGCCTATCAGATATGCATAGAACTCAACAGTGTGTGGCTAATAGTCTTATCTCGGGGTGGTTTATGACATGGAAAACTCGTATGTTTATTCACAAAGAGTAAAAAAGGATTACGACTTACAAAATACCAGAAATAAAATATTTAAAATGCAACCATACTTATATACGAGTACCAACACGTAATTTACAAAATAAATATTAAATAATTATTTCATTGAGATTTAGACATTTAATATTTTAAAAATTCATATAAGTTAACTTTTAATTTTATTTATTTATCAATTAACGGCCTGGGCCTTTTACATATTAATATTAACATAATTATCATAATGTACACAAACAGTATTGACACACACAACACATTAAATGGACAATAAAACAAGAACCACAAAGGAATAAAAATTTAAGAATAGGTACATTGGGAAAACGAACGAAAAAACGAAATTTTAAACTATTATGAAACAAAATATTTCAAATGTGTGCAGATCTACATAAATGATATTTTATTTACGCTTTTTCTTCTTATTCTTTACGTGTCTTGTTTGATCCCCCCGACGTTGACGATCACCTGGGAGAAATCTTGTCTATTCTGGGCAGCACGAAACCGCTTCCCCACACCTCTCATTCCGGTCCATTCTCGAATGTAATCATCACTAGTAATCGCAAGTATCTTTTAGTTTTCGGTACAGAGAGGTTTTTCGTTTAATTATGGAGTGGGTTCTTCATCTAGGTATGTCAAATGTGGAATGCGTATTAAAAAAAAGGAGTTGATATTATTTTTTTTCCTTTTTTTAAAATTTGAATTTGAAATCGTCGGTAGCCTGGAGGTAGTCTCAGGTGCCGGCAAACTCCCCTTTCACTACACAAGCTTTTAGCTTACTGTGAAAGGTGTACAAGGTTGTATTTGGGTTTATAACAACACCCAGATAAATCTTTAAAAATAAATGATATATATGTAAAATTAGTCATTTAATTTTTTTTTATAAAATGGTTCAATAGATTTCAGGAAATGTATTTATAAATCCTTACAAATTGATAGTATCAAATTAACGTATGAACCAGGCAGGTAGTACTCTATAATATTTAACTATCAGGAACGTTCAGTTCATAAAGCTCTCACGTATTATTTTTAAAAGCATGCTGATGGAATTATTTTTGATGCATAAAATAAGACTACTATAAAATATTATTTCAGCCTTCATCAAACTTTGTTTAGTACAAATATAGTAAACAGAAAGTCATAAATATACAAATAACCTTTGCACGTGTTTTGTCTGGATAAAACATTCGTTATTCCTCTACGCAGTACTATGTACTTGAACATTTTTAGTAAACACAGTTTCATGATATTATTATTTTCCTCTTAGTTAGTTTTATATTTATACCTTAGCTTCCGAGTAGATTTGTTGTCAAAATTATATTTCTGTAGCTCTTATAATATTCATTCATCGTAACCAGACTAGAAAGTAGATATGTTTTATCCCAGGTGGTGTCACAAACAGATATCTCTTTTTAAGTTGTCCATTAACTATATTCTATGCTAGTAGCGAATTTCTGTACAATATTATTTTCTACTAGCTATAAACCTAGGATCGACAGAAAATATTTATCAAATTATTTAAAATAAGCAAATGGGACACTCTTAAAAACAATAAATTTTTTCTCACTTATCAAAGATACAGCAAAGTGCACAGTGATATAGAATTCATAGAAAAGCAGCACTATTATTTTGATAACGCGCTATGATTTTGCATTGCATCCAAGTTGAAATATAAACTTTTGACCAAATATTTATATATATATATATATATATATATTATTGTTTAGGAATCTCACCCAATATTCTATATTTCTAATTAAAAATGTGTAAAAAATGCTAGTTAAAATTTCACTCTAAGTGTAGGTACTATTTTAGGTAAAATATTATTATGTACAACGGTTTCGCCTGAAACATGACTTCTTGTAGAGTGTATTATTTTCTTACAGCTTTTAAATATAAACATTAGTAGCGTATCTTCCTTATAAATCGGTTTTCAAGCTTAAAAATAATTTAAGAAGAATTGTGAAATTATGAGAAGTTAACAATCCGATCATTTTAATTTTCGAGCACAATTGCTCACCATGTTCAAAGACGACGCGATGTTTTTCGAAGTGTTTTTTTATTATTCAATACCGTCGTACTTGTATGCAATTGAGCTGTTCTAAATAATTTGTTTCACAACATTTGTTGCATTTAACGAAGCATTATTTCGTCTCGCTTGTCGCTTTTAACGTACAGTTATCGACAGAGCTCTCTCGGTTTTAGCATTTGTTACTCCACTTTATTCTTTTCTTCTTGAAGTCACCCACATGTTTGCGAGTGATAAAGAAATAGATATACGCGGTAGTTCACGGTAGTACGGAAAAATATTGACGACGTAAACTACGCTTATTCCAATGATCATAATCGTTGTATGTACTGACTCTCGTTCGATCACTAAAGTTTAGTTAACGTTGAACGTTGTCAGTTCAGACGGGTGATCGCTACATAGTACCTAATATTTTGTTATAATTCTATAACTTTTATTGTTGAAAAGAAAAAAAATAGTTTTTATATTAAACCTTTACTTTAAATTTATTCGATAACTTTACCGATAATTCGATTACTTTTACCGGTTTTATTTATACCGGTTTACCCAGTATGAAAACCTTAGACAAGCCACTGATAAACATATTTATTTACGAATGAACCCAAATATTATGTGGAGATTATTAAATGGAATCTCTGTTCATTTTAACATTTTAAAATAACAAATTGTTCAAACAATGTAGGAACGATACGGAAAACGTTTCAATACATAATACCTATGTCAAACACTCAACGAAAAAATTGTAGTCAATCGCTGTTTCCTTTCTCGGATACAATTCATTGTGTTTTTAGACCGTACAATTATCTAAAGTTGCGCGAATTGTAAAGATTTTATCGTACCTTTTTCAGTACCTTGGGCCATTTAACACATTATAAAATGCTTTCAAAGATATCACGAGTTAAAATATATTGTTATTAAGTGGTCCTCATTTAAAACATTTTTTCTCTCTCATATATAACAATTAATTTTCTAAAAAGCACTATGGTTATCTAATGGTTCTGTGAACTGTATTTATGGTGATTTTTTTTCGATGCTTATTGAGCTTTTCTATTATCCTGCTTCGGTTTTGTTATGACGAAGCAAACATTATAATAAGTAGACTTATATATTACTGACTGATAAATTTAGAATATTTTTTAGTATATACGATGTCTGGCAAAGCAAAAAGATTTCATATATTTATTTTTATCTAAATAAGGTAGATATAAACTTAACAAATATATAAATATCAAAATAACGAATTGAAAATAGGAGTAAAGCATCTTTCAGAAAAAATATTTATTTGTTAAATCAAGTCTCTAAACAAGTAATTTAAATATTGAAAATGATGTGGTCATAAGAACGCATCGGCTATTCTGTTTATGCCAACCATCTACCAAACTGCTCATTTTCACGTTAATAAAGTTCATTGGAATCGAGCCACTTATAAAATGAATATGAAATATTTCACTATAATTCCTTTTCAATAATATGACTCCAAAGGAAAGTATTATTATCGCATTTTCCACCTTTCTCACTGAATCTCGTTTTGTTTGCTATGAGCGACGTGTAGGTACTTCTAATCTACACTTGTACGTATGTACTCGTATGTATGTATGTAACTTCCGACATAACGTCAGAAACCATTTATTCTCGACAGAAATAATACTTTAAAAATAACACATGAGTGAAGGAAATCTTGCAGAAAGCAAATCTTTTCATTGAATCAGTTAGCGGAAACATTGATCTTTAACATAAAATACTCTACAATTTTCTATACGTTATGGTAATATTGAATCAACTTATGTACTATTAATATATTCTTTTTAATGACTCCTTAAATAAAATATGAGTAAAAGCCAGCAACAATGATTTCTCAAAGGCAATAATAATTTAACTTCATTTATTAAATAAAATGTTTTGGATCATAGATTATATAGTTATAATTATAGATCATATAATTAACTAAGAAAATTGTTGTTATTGACATTCCCTAGTAGCTGTTTTTGATGCGAGATTTTGGCCATCTTCAGTAGTTTGAAGCTTGATGTTTTATATAACTTTTGGCTATTTAGATTGACAATGACCTCATAAAATGAAAGACGTTTTTCCTCGACAATAAAACATAAAAAAGAAGAAAATATTTGGTTTTTTTTTAAATTTCGTTATAGAATTCTACTACCTAAACACTGACACAGTGAATAAATTTAAGCTAATTGCTGAAAATATATCTCAAATTCAAATATATAAAAACTAAATGTATCTGCAAGCTAAGTTTTATATAAATTAATATATTTTCTAATAAAATTTTATCTAAACATATTTTAGATTTTTTTATATCGAAATAGATTTTATTTATATCGAAACTGCAATATTTTCCATACACGATTTATTTATATCGTTTTCCAGTTCATCTGACATAAAACATTTACAATCTACAATAAAATATTGAAATTTTATTCATTTTAACAACAACGCTGTTCTTTGGTTGAAACTTGGAAAATAAGATTCTGAAAAATCTGTTATTACAACGTCAAAGGAGTTTGAAGACTAACAATAAAACGAATCTAATAGGAACTTAATATTGTTGTAGGAAACGTTAAGCACATTGTAATATTATTTACTATGGGTTGCCTTCAATTTGTATAGGTAAGTCATATAAGCGTTCCATGAAACATAAAGAAACCTCCACATACATTTCCTCTTGCAACCCAGTGCCATCAAATCATAACGTAGGTATAAGATGTGCATTGTAATGTGTACAAAGTGCATTGACGTATTTTGAAATGACATGTGTCCTCAAAAATAAATGATATTCAGTCTTGTTGACTTGTCCCTTGCTTATCAATTTTATTTTAATAATTTATCATCTTTTTGATAAACATTATAATGTAACCTAAAAATTGATGTCTTTATTTGCATAGTTCATCGTATTTAAGAGATTTAGATAGATATTGTTTCTATTGTTTGTATATTTAAGTAGTTTATTGTAAGTGTGTTTTTATTTTAGTATCTATATGTACGGTGATATAATAATTATTTAATACGTTTTATTTATTTATTATACTTTTCGGGTAACACCAGAATCCCAAATATTGTTCTATATGGACTACCTGATGGACGACGCTTACCAGGAAGACCCCCTAAACCATGGGTAATGGGCAACAATCTAAACGATGGAAGGACAGCTGGGCCTCCACATCGCAAGAGGACCCTCCTGCATGAACAGACCTCTGGGTCTAATAAAAGATTAAGAAGAGAAGAGCAAGATTATATTATTTTTGTTTAAATTTGACGAGTTAGTTGTAAGATATCGCACTTCTGCGATAATCTCACTCAATATACATAACACGTGAAAGTTTATTACTGTCAAACCTTCTATGCTTGCGTCTCTGATGGCGGAGTATATATTTAAAATTATATAATATAATTATGTCAAGAAAGTTAGTACATAAGGTGCCCATATAGTTTAATAACCTATTCCGTATAATACACTCATTCGTTTCAGTATTTTCTTTATGTGTTTTAAAGATAAAGTGGTAATAAGAGAAATAATAGCCAAGATTATAAAAAACACGGTAACTATAAGTACGGAACATAGTTTTACATAAACCTACACAGAAATTATTAAAACAAGATATGATAATCTGCCTGTGAGAAAGAGATGTCGTGGGAAAAAGTAACCCATTTAAAACAAATATATAACTATTCAGAATTTTGATCATATACAACAACGGTTTGAAAATGCAAAAAGCACGATCAATACAACTAATTCACCACACTAAATATAAAA
This sequence comes from Athripsodes cinereus, assembly GCA_947579605.1. Classification (NCBI taxonomy): domain Eukaryota; kingdom Metazoa; phylum Arthropoda; class Insecta; order Trichoptera; family Leptoceridae; genus Athripsodes; species Athripsodes cinereus. The sequence goes on along the minus strand of OX388319.1, from coordinate 10,138,321 downwards.
GTATTGTAGATAGAAGAGATTATCACTATATAATGATTTCTTCCATCATTGTTATATGGAAGAAATCACAATAAAGTAATAATCTCGCCACTGCACACCATCACATTTTTTTCTCTGTTTATTTTGTTATATGAATGATGATGTGCAAGAAGAATAAAAAAAATTAAATAATAAAAGCCTGCTTTTTTTCTCGGTGTATTAACTAGATTTTTTTTTATAAAAGTTAAATGGCATTGTTTATCAACTTAAGTCACTGCATACTTCTTTCATGGTGACGTTTAATTTAACTATACTTTTATTTTAGTGAGAACAAAAAACACAAGTTCTACGAGTTAACAAAATACAATAGGTAGATATATAATAATTACTTAATCCTAGGATTAAACAGTCACACGAACGTGTCGGCTTTAAATATGTTGAGGAAATATTAAAATTATAAGTAGGGAAGCTTAGTGCTCGTAGCTGCACTTGAAAATAATATACCGTGAAATGTTGAAGATAAAATACGAGAGAAATATTCCATATATTTTTAAACGTAGAAGTTAAAATACTGCTGATGAATTAAATGGTTAGTTGAAATCATAACTTTTTTTAAAAGAAGTAATAACATCGATATAATGAAAACAAAATTGTTTTTAGGTTTTACTGTGATTTATTTGTTAAATAAGTTACCAGGTTTCGACCTATGAGGTCATTGTCAAACAGTTTGACAATGTCCTCATAGGTCGAAATAGGTCGAAGTAGGTTAAAAACAATTTTGTTTTCATTATATCGATATAATGGAGTTTTACAAAATCAACGTCGACTCAATCAATTAAGTAATAACATGTTACTCTGTGAAAATTACTGATAATAAATCTGTATTCTTTTCAGTTTCCAACCATTACATACAAAGTCAGTTGACAACAAAAAGCACCTAAGTGAATATAAGGGTGGAAGAATAATTAATATATTATTACTAGTAATCTATCTCGTGAATAAGCTCCACCAAAAAACAAATTCTTCGTACAAAGATATAGAATGTTTGCATTTGAATAATTTTCTTATCAATTATGTTCTGCAAATGTTATCAAAAACAATATTTTATTAGCTATTGTAGTGTGACTAATAAAGATAATAATTATAATATAGTATTCACTTTTGTAAAATTATAAATTAAGTTTGTAATTATATTCAATGAGCTGTAACAGACGAATAGTGAGAGTAATTTTAATTACTGAGAAACATAAAAGAAAAAAGGAAGACTTAAAAGTAGAGGATTGATCAATTTCTTGAAATCATTTCTACCGAATTGTAACCATTACTTCCAGCACAAGTAATATGTTCACTTCACCAAGTACTAAGATCACTTTTATATTACAATATTACATACTCGTATTTATAGACAATTCACACAGATTGAGTAAGTCACAAACTAAGATAATGATCTGTCTATCTTGTTTTATAAGTCTCAGTCCCGGAAAAATTTGAAAAAGGTTATTCTTCGAATGAATACAAGAATGTTTCCTTCGCGCTCACTAGCGGTCTTTGAAATTATCTATTGAAATTGAAATTTTCGTCAATACTCGTCGTATGAAATCTACCGTCTTTCTGTTATTAATTTGTTTATTGACCAAGCAGAAAAGGTTTTGACAATTCAAGAAAAATCTAAGATTTTTATTTTTTATCACCCTTTGGGTTAATATAATTGCATGTAGTTTTGAAGTTTAGAGAGTCGTTTACATTATTCAGACACATCGACTAAGTATATCTAGTTCGAAATAAATAAAACAAATGTTTTATTCTACTATTTGTTTATTTGACGAGATAGACGTCTTTCGTCTTAATAGGACATTGTCAAATTCAAAATATTCTACAAATAGTAGAATAAAACATTTTTGATTTATTTATTTCGCTATGGAATTCTACTACCTAAACACCGACACAGTAAATATATCCAGTTCCTTATTAAACATGGATTGCTTCTCAATTTCATGTTATGAACAACCTATACCTAGGTAGGTACTTTCAAATGTAATTGGATCATAGAAATTATTCTCAACAAAACACGTTTACATGATTCCGAATTGGTACAGTACATATTGTTCATGGTACTATAAGCTTACTATTGTTAATATAATATTGTTAATGTGATGTACCTTATAATCTCATTGAAGGTATAAAGACAAAGGATTGGAATCCAATTTCATTTATTATATTCCTCTTAAAGCGTTTGGTTAGAGAGATGTGACCGCAGACCGTTGCAATATTATAATTATAATCCAAGATATTGATTAAATTAAAATGCTATTAGATATTGTTCAAGTGATTGCATACGCACAGAATTATATTTCGAGCTGATTTTACATATTTGAACGATATTTTTATTCATTCAACAGTTGTGAGGATGGTGTACGATGGCGATTGTGCAATTACGCCTTTTTAACCCATCACGTAAAACTATTGTCATTTTATAGAAATTTTAAGGCTGTCTATCGACTAGTAAGCTAAGGCTTTTAGATAATGTAGGAGCATTAAAAGGACATATCCTGCTGTACATTTTATGGGATAGCTAGCGAGTTCATAGAATATGAAAATACATCTCCACAGCATTAATTTTATTTTCCCACTTCTTGACCGACCATGTCTTAGTTTTCCGTGCATTTATAGTTGTCGATATTAAAATATTATCGAGCACCAACATTTTTGCCATTTCCAACTTGATCCATTGTATTGGTAACAATGGATCAAAGTGCACCGTTCACTCTAGTACTGGTCACTTTTTTTTTCTTTCAATGTTTATTCAATTATAACAATTATATTACTTATAGTAATATTTATTTTCAAAACCACTCAACACCGTAAAGAAAAAAATCATAGACCGAGAAATGCAGAAAAATTATTTATGTAAAAAATGTGATTCTGAGAAACGAAATCTGATGACAACAAATAAAAAATAAATCATAAGGTTGTTGTTTCCATTACATACCTTCACGAAAAAGAAAATAATATATTCCATTTTGTACGAGTACGTAATTTAATCGAAATATTATTATTTGCTTTGTAAACGCTTTTTGTATAGGTGTCGAGAGAGGTGAGTGTGTGATTTTTTATTCGCACAATTCAATACACAATTCCCTCACGAAAAACGTTTTCATTTTAGGAGATACATAAAAAGTGAAGGTAATATTTACTGTTTAAATATTTAATGTCTCTGTAGGGTTTCCGGGTGAATTTGATAAACTCTCTGTAGACGATTCAAAGTATCTTGTTAACCAGAAATAATCGTTAAACTTTTTCATGTTCTTTAGCTTTTAACCTTCCTCATGGGAAGCAACCGAGCTTTTTTGTTTCACCACGTCAATAAGCCGTAGTGAAATCTTAGATTTTGGAACAATTAACTGTTTTTTTAATCAAAAAGCTTCCGACTCCAATTCAAAAGTTATGCAAACCCACAGTTGTTAAATATTCTACGGACTCTGAGCCCGTAGTACAAGGCGTCCATTCTTGTTTTTGCGTACATTTTAAAAATCATTATATTTTCACAAATAATTTGTTCAGTATTGTGAATCTGTCATCGTGAAAAAAGTCAATTTGTCGATCTAATAACAGATAATTGAAAGGTAAACCTAGGAACTTCAGGCAATATTTACCGGAACCTTTTTTATAAGTTTTCTGTAAGTTTTGGAGTGTCCTGTAAAAATCAGCTGTGCGTAAATCCTGACGTAAAATCTATTAATGTCTTAAATCCAGCGATGAGGTATACCACCCATCCTGAACGTCTTATTTATTGTTATAAGAATGAAGAAGATGATCTGCGTGTTTATTACAAACAGTTTTTGATTCCTTTTTGGAATTTTGCTACTTCTCTATGCCTTCCCCAAGTTGATGTTCAAGTTTTAGTTACCATGTTAATATTAGAAGTTTTATTTCCGGGAATACGCAGAGACTTTTTTTATGAAATTGGCCGATAAAGTATCTTACTTTGTTAAGGTAATTTCTTCCATTTTGTGCAATTATTTTTTTATTTAGTGTCACATTAATCTTGCTAGGTTTGCAATGTACCCTTTATGAATATTGTCATATTTTTTGTTATTTTTATGTCTTTTAGTTCGTTCGTTGTAATTTTTATATTAATAATAATAACAAACCATTTTTTTAGATGCGCTGTTTTGTGGAAAAACCACTTCAAGCCCTTTCAAGAATCATAACACCTTTTGAACAATACAACTTTAACTTTGCCTTGAACACCTCCATACTCTCGAGAGTCCGCAAATCATAAGGAATTTTGTTCCACAGTAACGGACCTACTACGCAGAAGGCTCGGTCAACATAGTAAGGCAGACCCCCTTAAATAATGTATATGTCATCTCATCCATCACAATTAATATTCAAATTTCAGAACCACTTAATCAAAAAGTGTGTCATAAATAAAAAAAATAATAAAGTTTAAAATCTCTTTAATGAATTTTATCATCCGATTCAGTCTTCCTGATTACAATGTGTTGTCAACATTAATACAAGTAGGTACAATTGGTAGCAGTCGAGAGAGTACCGTATTTGTTTGTTAGACGCCCTTGTGTATTTTTATCAGAATTCTCCAGACGTGGTTGAATAAACATTCTTTAATACGCGTATGTCAACCTTTTTACCTTTTCCTATCAAACGTGTCTGATAAATGGTTGTACATTCTTATGTTTACATACAATTTTAACAAAATAAATAATTTGTTCTGTATTGTGCATTTGTCATCATTGAAAAAAGTGAATTTGTTTATCAAACAATTGATAGTTTTTAGGTAAGTATAGGAAATTTAGGCAGTATTTACCGGAACCCACTCATATTTTTTTATAAATTCTCAAGAATTGTCGTGTGGTGAATAAGACCAATTGGCGTGTATGTATGAGGAATCGCATGAATATGGAGGAAGTGAAAGAAGTATGTAAAGATATATTAAAATGACAAAACCAATCAGAAACCTCGATTGGAGAACCATGTCTACACAATGCAACATTGTGTAAAATTAATAAGTGTCCCAACGCTTACGAATTGGCTCTAGGCTGGCTTAAGTGATCACCTTCGGTGTCCATGAACAACGTTCACCAATTCAACCATTCTCACTGTCACGATGTAAGGTCCACCAATCGAGAGACGTTTTATGCAAACCTTAGAAGCAACCATCTTTTTGGGATCTTATTTTTCAGATCTCAAATGAATCGCGATCTTCCGTCTAAATGGCGCCGGAACAATTAAGTTCAATACTTTATCGGCTGCTAGTTCGACCAGCAGTAACATAATTTTACAATGTTGCATTGTGTAGACATGGTTCTCCAATCGAGGTTTCTTGTTGGTTTAGTCATCTGCACCCAAATCCGGTTGATTAATAAAAAAATTAGTAAATATTCTAAACATTTGACGCATGATTTCAATGCGTGACGTTCCATTTTCTCTGCCAACGCCACTTGGGGTATGGCGTGATGGCATGGATAGATTTACCTAGACGTGATGGTGTAGATAGGTCTTAGCATATTTTACACAATCCTATGGAAATTATTATTCAGAATAATTTTTCTATTGGAGTTCAAGTTTTAGATAACATATTTAGTATAAAAATAAATCAGTTGAATTATTTAAAAATCGCAAGTCTATTATTCATAAATAACTACAGCAATATTATGGCGAAAATGTAAAATTTTGCTCTAAATCTTTATTGCAAATATTTCTACGTCAAATAATTATTTCTTTATTTTAAAAATTAATTTTCTGTTTTTATTTTTTGAAGTTGAAAATTCTGCACTAATGCGGGTCACATAAGTGTTCTCATTTTATATTATATATATTCTGCTGATTAACAACTAATCTTTTTTTATACTGGCACGAAGAGGACAGTTTGTATGTTTCTTACATACAGCTGATCTGCTGGCTACCCCACTTGTGGGATATGCCGTGATGGTATGATGATGATGATGATTCTATGAGCAATCAAATTCCAGGCTTCATCGTATAAGTGTCGAAGGATTATTGTGAGAATTTAAAATCAATCCTGTTCTTAGAAAGACACATAGTACCAAACAGTCTTAAAGAAACAAGACAAGATAATATTATGTTCAAAGGAGGACAAAGGAATCAAATTGATGCTATTACGGGTATTTATTTCAAGAGAAGTACAGAGATGTATGGATAGAAAAAGAAGTAAAATATATGATCACAAAAGATCCTTAGGCTTTAGATCAGATCTTGTTGGATATAAAACCACAGGACGGGACGTTACATTAAGCCAGTAAACGATGCTTGAGGGATACTCCAGACTACATGACTATTTCAACATTCTCTGAATTTAAATACAAGATAAAAACATTGGACGGATACATTGGACGGAACAGTCAATGCCTTGGGATATGTAAATGAAATGTTAAACATGAAGAATTTCTAAAACGCAACATTTTGAATTTTTTGTGTTTGTTATAGGTATACGAGTATAAAAATACTTACATTGGAACGCTAAAAATTAATATAAATAAATTTTATTCTTAATTAATTAATTTATTTATTTATTCATTCTTTACTGCAAATTGCTCAGTCCCAAATAATTCAACATCTGGTGGAGGAATTTCTAGGAAGAAGATACAAGGGAGACTGGATGGACATCCATAGATCAACTCCAGAGGCGGTGCAGTGGCAGGTGGTGTAGTGACCAAGGATTTCATTTGGAAGGATTATTAATACAAGCCGATGCCATACAAAAAGTAAGTAAGTACTGATCACAAACACAACACATACAATTTTATAGAAAACTATACAGAGGACGAGTTTATCGCAGAAGCGCGATCTCTTCCAACTAACCCAATCTCTTAGTGGCGTCGGAGGTCTATTGGGATATTTATTGGTAGGAAAAATCATAAAATGAAGGAGTAGATATTTTGTATTTAATAGTTAACTTGGCTATTGAATTTTGTTGGATTTTTGTTTTGTAAAACTCCATATTCATATAAAAATCAAATAAATAATAATATTATGTTATTATATGGTTTTACACGTAATTTATTATGTTTCAAAAGACATTATATGTCGAAACTCGAGTCACTTTAAATATAGTATGTATAAAACCATATAAAATCTATTAATTGTCAACATATTGTGTAACGACTGTTTGATTCTAAATATTGTAAAAATAAAATAAAAACATAGTATTCATAAACTTTGCATTTAATAAATTTCATCTTTCGATTCAGAGTAGCTAACATTATAATTTCTTATAACCTCCTACACGTAATAAAAAAGATGACATTCATTACATCACTGAATTGACGATGATAGATATCTCATTCGTGATATTCTACGAACAGTTGCATTTTAATAAGAAAAGAGCTTTGCATTGATAGCAATTTCACGGAAAATAAACTTAACAGTATTAAGTAAACTATGTAATATAATAAAAAAAGTATTGTTTTGTGATTAAATTATATAAATATGTTTGTATTTTTATTTATAAATATAAAATATATCTAAAAGTACACTTATATTAGGTGGTGATAGCAATATCATGTAAAAAGCGGCATGTTTAAGAACTAAAGAACCTAGGTATGTACCTTTGTATGTTATATTACTGCCATTAATACATGTACCCCCGCTAGAGCCGGGATTACTTGTGTAGTTGAATTCACCCCAGAGTTGAATAAAAAAGCGAGAACAAGTGAATTTTAAACACGTGATTCGTTTGTTTCGTTTTTCCAATATTTTTTCTTCGTGTTTTGTTTTTTTTTTACCGTGGAAAATAAAACGTTAAGAGAATTTATAAAATGTTCGTAAACAATGGGGTTTCCCGAATATAAATGCTTTCAAATTATTTAGTAATGTAAGGTAAATTAAGAAATTCTATGAGTTTTAAATGATGTATTTTGACATTTATATTTGTTAATTTGCATAAACAGTAATTAAATTCTTCTCAATATTTATTTTTATTAATTTTCCAACAAAATAGGGGAATAGACTCTATTAATACCAAGACAACGTGAGTTGTTTAGAGAATATTTACAATTTTTAATATTGATTAACCGGATTTGGGTGCAGATGACAAAACCGATGAACGGAATTGGTGAAAGTTGTCCATGGACACCGAAACTGATCACTTTAGCCGCCAGCCTAGAGCCAATTCGTAAGCGTTGGGACACCTTTCTCACTTCTTCCGATTAGATTTTACACAATGTTGCATTGTGTAGACATGGTTCTCCAATCAAGGTTTCTGATGGCTTTTGACATCGTGAGTTTACTAGTCAGTTACATAAATAATACCTACATTGATTTAGTATGACAAAAACATATAATGTAGGTTAATATCATAACGGAACGTTAAAACAAATTGTTAACTATGTTGTAAAATAAATGATTGGGAGTTGGAACTTTTGCGTGCATGCCTTTTAATTTTCTATTTATTACTTAGAAATTTATTTATACCATCAGGTTATCTCCTTTAATTGAAATAGATTGTGGAATGAAAACATGCAATAGACATCAAGATAGTCCTATAAACGGCAGAAAATAAAATATTAGATATAAATTATAAGTCTGAAAAGATAAAGGTGTATGTATTAAAAAAATTCGTAAAAACGTATTATTGGTAAAACGTCCGCCCATCAAAATCAATTACTTAATTTGTTTGTAACAAAATAAATATGTGAATCGTCCAGAACGAATAATATATGTGATTCGTTTCAATATTATTTTATTAAGTTTTATAAAAACAAATAAATACATATGTGTAATATTAGAATATTTAGATGGAAAAAGTATTATTTCATGGCAAAAGTAGAAATGCCAACATCTAACACTCGTCAACTCACAAAGGAAAATTAATTTTCCAAATTTCTATAGAGCAGATTCCACGACAATACACAAGTGTAACAATCATGCCACCAGCTTCACTGTCGAGCCCTTGCTTCTGTTGAAATTTCCTTCTTACATTTTCCACTAGGTACCTTTAAACATATCTACCTACGCTATTTCACGTCGAGGCCGAGGGTTGAGGAAAAATATTGTAACAATATAATTCCGTTTAATTTACGACTTGTAAAGTTTTTGTAATTTAAGACAAACCATGTTTTGAACTATTATTTTGAAATATGGTGTTATATTTATACATTTACTATCTTATATAATAATAAAATTCAACCTTGCATTTGTGAGAACACCTTCATGATGGCTTATTTCATATTATCTCTTTTTGATTTTTTCGTATTTTATTCAGAGAGATTTTTCGCTAGTTGAAACACATCTTTTCTTAATCATAATACTTACAATTTGACGTTGAAGCTGTAAGAACAATTATTTTATGGAGAGAGTTTCCCGGTATTTTAGTAACATTCATTTTTGACCAAATATATATTTAATTTTTTTAAGGAAAATTTATTTATTTATTTTATTCTTTACTGTACATCAATTACTACAATGTATCGTGAATTAAAGTTCAAGGATTTTGAAAGAAGGGCAGAAATGCAATGGGCTCCTAACCCAACTTTATATTGTAGAAGAAGGGGAAAAATGTGGGTTGGGATGGAATTAATTTTATCTTTTTGTTTTCTATACACATAAACACCAAAAATACCAATCGACAAAGTTTTATTTATCTCTTGAAGGTGCTGTATAAAATCACAAAATTGAAACTTCTTTGTCGCTTTTATTATCTAATTTTGTGTGAATTAAATGGGATGAACATAAAAAGAAAATTGAAGAATTATGAAGAATGGGCTCCTAACCCAACTTTATATTGTAGAAAAAGGGGAAAAATCTGGGTTGAAATGCAATTAATTTTATCTTTTTGTTCTCTATATGAAAACATAAACACCAAAACTACACATAAACACCAAAAATACCAATCGACAAAGTTTTATTTATCTCTTGAAGGTGCCGTATAAAATCACAAAATTGAAACTTCTATGTCGCTTTTATTATCTAATTTTGTGTGAATTAAATGGGATGAACATAAAAAGAAAATTGAAGAATTATAATCATAATGATAAGAGAATTAGGAGAAGAAATCACTTTTATCACACTCAAATTTAATGTTGACGCTTCATTAAGCGCTCATATTTTATGGATATAAGAAAATAGTCGGAGACCATTAAAGGGCGGTGGTGTACTTTAATATAGATGGATCGTGGTAGACAAATCGACTAACTTTAAATTAAACTAAGATACTTAATTTGTTTAAATGCTTTTTAGCATTTTTTAAATAATTCATTCACTTCTTTTATTAACTGATATTTATTTTACTATTTATTGTTGCTCTATACTCTAGACCATCAGCAAAAGGGAAAGCGGACGGTTAGCGGCATTTGAAATGTGGTGCTATAGACGCATGCTGAAGATTCATTGGTCGGAACACGTCGAAAACGAAGAAGTGTTAACCAGGGTTGGCGAAAAAAGGCAACTCCTCAAAAGAATCTGCCAACAACGAGCTAACTGGATTGGCCACAACATCAGGCACCCAGGACTGCTCATCGCAATCGCAGAGGGCAGGACCGAAGGCACAAATGGCAGAGGTCGACCGAGAGACGCCTATATGGACCAACTGAAGAGGGACATGACCTGTGGCTCATATATGGAGTTGAAGAGACTAGCTGAGAATAGGGAGGAGTGGAGAAATAAGTCAAAACTCGTTGCAGACCAATCCAATGGATTGTAACTCATTATATATATACTCTAGAAATTAATGAACTTGTCTCCAATTCTGTACTATTTAGTTATTCTTAAAACTCTAAACCTGAAACCATATGACTCCATCTCCCTAATTCAGTAAAGATCAGCACCTGAAAATTCTAACTTGGAGTCCACGGAATCGTCTGTACGTTATCATATACTCATTAGTAACATATTGATTTTGTTGAACACAAACAGGTAAATAATTATTTTTAAATAATAAGCATATGAAGTAAGAGTACAACAAACTTAATCAATAAAAAATATTAAATCGTGAAATAAAAATATGTATCAGAAACGGAATGAATTGTTTTAAATGTGAAACAATTTAGCAAAGGACATTAATTCATTTGCATCAGTTCCATTTAAATTCTTGTGCGACTGTCCTTATATGATAATGTTGGATAATTTAATTGAAACATTAATATAAATTGAATTTCTTATCTTGGAAGATTTACTACATGCTTTTTTAACTCTTTCGATTCCACTCAAGCACTTTCAAAGCAATTTTTAAAATGGTTTGGATAAAATATTTCCTCTGTGAGTCATTAAAACAATTTTAATATTAGCAAACCCTTTGAGGCTATAATGAAAAGTTTTTTCTGGATATAAAACAGGCTTATATTTAAATACAATAATTAACGAGATATAGATGAGTTTTAAAGTTTTTATATTTGAAAAAAAAGTTGTTTTTATTTCGAAATACTATCAAAACTCTTTTATTTATCAAACCACTTAAGTACTTCTTCTAATTCATCTCATATATGCATTGAGGAACAATACTTAATTTTCAAAAATTACTGTTAAATAAGGCCTGAACATGCAAAGTCTCATTGATCTTAGAATACTGAAATTGAGAAAAAATCTCTATTCTTACTTGAAATGTTTTGATACGAAATGAGTTCAGAACTGAGTAACTGGAAGATAGAAGCGAATATTCAACATATGGATAAACCACAATGTAGCTAGCGAAAACACAAACTATCTGCATTCATTAATTGTGTCGGTGCACACGTAGTAGAATTCCATATTAATGCAATTTGAAACAAGTGTTCCTTTCTACTATTGTTTGTTAATTATAAGTCGAATGATAATGACCTTATAAGTCGAAAGACGTCTCTCTGCGAATTAACAAACAAAAGTAGAAAGGAACACTTGTTTCAAATTGCATTATCTGCATTCATAGTTTAAGATTTATTAATAATGATCGATATGATTTTGTTTTTAACCCCTTCTATGTGTATACATACTTGACTCTTTAGTATTTTGAAACTATGTATAGATTGTATAACGTTATGCCTAAATTTGCTGGTTATAATTAAATTTTCTGGAAAATAATTGGTTTGTTTGACATGTTAACAAAATAGCAAAATATTTCTATTTTTTTTAGCAAATTAGTATGAATTAAATGATGAAAATAATACATTATTATATTATAAATTTTCCAAAATATAGTTAATAACAATAATGTTTTTCAGTGCAAAACTTAAAGTGCGATCTGTTTCACAACAAGTCAATAAATGAAAAATATATTATAAAAATAAGAAAGAAGTTTTATTTTATTAATTAAGAAATTAAATTGAAATCAACGTGAGAAGTTTTCTAATTCAGCCGTTGTTGTCTATCAAAAGAAGATTCAAAGAGAAAATTGAATAAAAATTCTTGAGCGTTGATTGAAATTCTCTCGAGATAAAAAAAATCGAATCATATTTCTCATTCTCTGTCGATCGATTTATTAAAAGAGGTATTATATTTTAATTGCTATTATATAAAGGCTATACACAAGCAAATAAAAAATTCGATAAAATTATATGAAGTATTTGATAAAGGAACGCTCTCTAAAAGTAAAATTTGCACTGTAATGTGAGAAAAAAATAGATATTGTATCTATAATCTGGAAAAAAATGATGGTCCTGGCTGAAACATTCCAAAAAATAACTAATGACAGAACCCCAAAAAAAGACGCTCACAAGGCTACAATGATCTCTTGATAATACAGACAATATTTCCATGATAAACATGTCATAGTACTGGAATAAAGTGGAATTGGATGATTCAAATGGTGCTCTGAATGATGTTTATTTCCATCTTGTGATTCCGAAAGGAATGTTGAAAGGCGAGTGAATGAATGATTTCAAAATTATATCTTATATGAAACAAAATAGAGTGCATTTTCAGTATAACTAGAATACTAACCTATGATTAAAGGTGACAGTAATAGGTAAGAGACCTTTTCGTTTCCTCCTTTGGTAGGAAGCGGGAGTATATACAGTAGGCACTATTTTATTCTTAGGGGCTACACAATTCCCAAAAGATACAACGTTTGGTGACGAATTATTTTCCAAATATAATTTCAATTTGCTCGTGAGTTTAAGAAGTACAAAATATTATATACACTTTTTAAACACCTTCTCTGCCAATTTGGAATTAAACTATTGACCACCTCAGAAAATCTTTTAGGTTCACAAATAATTACATATTTAAGTAATTTTTTATGAATTTTTGACACAATTGGATATCGAAGATTGGATTTTACTTACTAAGAAATGTACGTACTTAAGTCAATAAAGAATAATGTACATAATTAAAAAAAAATTTACGAATAGTTAAATTTGTTAAATTTTTGATGAAAAAGATAAGTAATTCTGTTAGAGAATTTTGGGGAATCTATTTTATCTATGATACTTTGGACGTAATTTATTTTTGGAACCAATCAATTTTACACATTATAAATATTTCTCCATCTTTCTCTCTGCACCACCATGATATATCCCACAAGTTGGATAGCCAGCAGATTAATTGCTAGTAATAAGATGCTAGTTGTCCTCTCTGTGTGAATAAATAAATTAGATATTCAGAATGGGTGCTGAATTGAAGATGTGAATTATCTTGGAGGTAAATGTTTAACGAATGCTTATCTTTCTTTTCAATTATGTAGGTACATTCAAAAACTTATCGAGAATAGTGGGACACCTAATAATACATGAAGTGTGCCACCAATCAAATATACACACAAAAAATAAAAAAAATACTTCACCAACATGCACATGTGGAATGACACAAACTATCGACCATCTAATAAACGAGTGCCCCACACTCGTATTCCAAGGAGAACTTCAATACTTACAAGAACATGTTCTTACAGACGACATGATCCAGTGGTTGAGGAATTTGGAGGTCAAGCTGTGAGCGACCACAAAAAGATTAAATGACTTCTGTCAAAAAATATTTGCTTAAAAAGTAGTCACTTATCGTTATTCATATAAAATGTTGACCGACAACACAGTTGGTAAATACAAACTGATAATATTGATAAATTTTATGTGTATATACAGGAATGTCCTCGTCCTTGAGATGGATTCTCCATTAAACGGCGCCGAATAAATCATCTGACATACGTACATATTGTAGGTAGATGGTTTTTGGTGGAGTTTTGTATGATTGACCCAACAGGAGTTGTTACCGTTTGAAACGTTTCATCCATACAAATGTGCATTAGTTTGTACCGTGTATCGCGTACGTGCCAGTTTTATGTGACACATTCTCCACAGTGTTGTTTTTTGCTGTAAAAATGTTTTCCATTTATTTATATTATTGCTTAAGCCCTAGGCACACTCCTTCGTAAATACAGAGTGGAATTAGGATTATTTATTTTAAATTATGTAAAAGCAATGAAATCCATGTATAATAAAAGCAAATGAAAATTAAGGGAAAATATGTACATACGAGTAATATCTATATATTTATTAATAATATCATTTATTTATAGAAGCATTTATATTATGTAACAGTTTCGAGACATTTTGAATGTTTTGAGTATTCTACAATGCACTTCCGTTACTTAATTTTTTATAATCGCGATCAATTTCGGTTAACCTTTACTATTGCCAAACGATACAATACTATCTAATATTTTGTTAACAAAATATTCAATTTTCAAAAGATTCAAAATCTAAATATTATTAATGTAAAATTAGATATTTCTTAGACGTTTAATTTTAGAAGCAGATGTCTTATTTTGGACACTCAAAAACAATTAGAGAAAAGAGTGGGATACCTTTTCTATGTCGAGGACTCCACTGAAAGTTTGTGAAGATATTGTGAACAAATTAGAAACGTAAGTATTCAATACATTTATTGATAACACCTGATTTATTTACAAAACCTTTTAGTTAATTATAAAATAATTGAAAATAAACTATACTATACCTACCATCACGGCATATCCCACAACTGGGGTAGCCAGCAGATCAGCTGCATGTAAGAAACATGCAAACTGTCCTCTTCGTGCCAATATAAAATCAAGACATTCAGGATGGGTGGCAAACCTCATCGCTTAATTTAAGATGTAAAATGTCTTAATTTTTTCGAACACCTGCCTTTTACAGGACACTCGAAAATAAAGACACTTGAAAATAAAGCAAGTTACAAAAAAGTGTTTTGCCTTTAATAATTAAAGTTATCTATGTTTAGTAATAGACTAAAATAATTAAATCATTTTGAGTTTTTTTTAAAAACAATGATTTTACTGAAGTCAGCCTTCCTGTATTTTTTTTTGTGATATGTGAATAAAAAACATTTAGCGTCATACGTCATAGTGTTAAGAAACAGATATACATATGTATAATGTGAAAAAAATGTGTGAGAATCAAAAGGAAATTGTTTGGAGTTGAAAGTGAAGAAGAATAGAAAAGAACTTTATGACATGATAAGAAAACTAAAACTGTTAATAAAGAAGATTTAAATTTAATGTAGCTAGCCTTCATCACGTTAAAATTAGCCGTTTCCGATTCAACTAATTAATAATGTCTCCTTGTTATAAATTTGTGTTGAAACACTTTGGAGTATTCTAAGGTCCTAGAAGCTGAAATGTAAAAGGATCTCTGCAGGAAGTCCCTAGATGCAATGCACCCCCTATCCAACGAAGACAAGGAACATATGGAGATATGTATTATAATTGACATAAAACTACATGCAAATGAATTATATCATTCTACATATTATATGAATGATAGTATTTGTAATAGGTTTTAGCTTTACTTGACTTTAATACATCTCTGTTTCCGATATACTCGTACCTGATCGTAATGTACTGCTCTTTCATTCAGTTTGACAGCAGATCCTCCGCTGTTACCAAACTACTTACAATTTCTCACTTCTGTCATAGGATACACACTATACCAACTAAACTGTATTTATGTACCTTTGATGTATTATGATGTCAACTTGGTAACTACATACTTTATATTTTGATTTATGGGAAGGACTTTTATGATGTCATTCCCAATATATCACATGCGTCCAAATAAGGAAAATAAGATTTCCACCATTTTTATGACCACTTTCTCACGATCGTTTCGAATTGCGTATTGCTTTATTTATTTACACTCGTACAGAAAACTAAATCATCAATGTTGCCTTACATCTATTCTTTTCGCGTATCCATTTATCTATTTTAAATAATATAGATACATCCAAAACCATAATAATTTGTGGTTTTACGCTATATTAGCTATCACTTCACATATTTTGATTTTTTTTCTATTTTGAATGTTTTTAAATAAGTATTCCATAATGCACTTCTGTTACTTGATTATCAAGTAACACTATTTATTAAAATATCAAATTAATGGTATGTGTGTATATGTAAAGATAAAAATTGGACTCTTACAAAAAATAAACTTTACAATTGTAAATGTACCTGAATTTATAAATTTTGAAAACCTTTAACTTTTTAACGATGACACCAAATGTCACATTAAGTTAAATAAACTACATTTTGAATTAACAAGAAGAGAAAATGTTGCTTTTAAGTTAGTGACGGTGTAAATGTGAGTAAAATGTCGATGAATTCATTTCACCGTATAGAATTATGTACATTGAAATTACATCTATTGAATTCTGTAAGTGAATCGCATTGAAATGTGAACCTGATTCCATATAAACTTATTCAGTATGAGGGTTCCTGCATAACCTACGTGTAATAGACCTCTTTCAAGTAATATATGAGTATCGAATCCATTCTACCTTAAAGCCGTTCTTGCCTTTTACGAAGTAAATTGAAAATTTAAATTGAATGAGAAAAAATAAACCTTTCTAAATTATTTACTTTACTAAATAGGAATGTCCAAACTGGCTGTGTATGCAATTTCTAGAGAGGAGGAAAACCATTTTCTGCTGACATTGCTTGTATTAAATTCACAGAGTTTGATGCTGAACAGATTTAGAATAATACAGAAAGTATCCTGTGTAAACAGAATGGTGAAATATTAAACGTTTGCCTCGGTTCTCCCTTGCCTTGCCAAGTCTTTTTTAATATTATCCACACGACTTATGGGATTTTGTAACGGAAATCTACATAAGTTTTATTTTAAACATTTATTTTGGAACTATTATTCATTGTAGGTACTGTGCCTACTGTATGTAGTTTCAGTGGATATTCATTTTCGCAAACATAATGTTGCTATAATTCTATTCGTTTTTATGACTTCGAACCGACAACTTATTTTTTGGCTTTTAATCTCTACAGGTATATTAAAATTACTGGTTTAATTAATGCCTTAGGAGCTTTGATGCACTTCATTTTGTACTGTGGATACAATATACCTACTTCAGTGGTTTGAATCTTATCTTTGATATTTTATTATATATGGTGACAAAATTTGCCTGTGTACTTTATTCAAAGATACCCTACATATTTTAATTGCAGAGCGTATTAATGAAAAAATATGCAGGTATATGTTTATTTCTAATATTCATACTTATTAATGTATTTAGATAATCTACTATTTCTCATGGAAACTACCTTTTACGAAACATTATAGTGCAATCATTTATTATGAGGAAATCGGTAGCCTGACAGTGGAGTCTAATCGAATTTGTTTGTTTAAAAGTATTTTTTATTATATATAGTTTTTATATTACAAAAACAAAGCTTTTAACTGCTCCTTTGAATAATCACCCTAAAACACTTAGGTATTAAGGTAGCATTAAGGTAGCGATAGCGTGATATCTTTCAACTAACCTACATATTGTGCCGTCTATTGAGTTATATTATAAACTATGATTTATTTCTCACAAGGGTGGTAACTTGCGGACCAACTGAATACAATAACCACTCAGGTGAAATTAAATACAAATGTTTTGTTTTTAATTTATTGAATTTTGTTGAGAGAGGCGTCAAAACCAATCTTGATTGCTCACTTGACAATGTTCTTGAAAGGGTGCGTCCAGATAGTAGGATGCGAACGTCAATCAATCATCAATCTTCAACGATTCGGAGCATTCTCCGAAGAAATTTTTGAATGAATGCCTTCGTAACCCATATAAGGACGGAAAACAAACGCATTCATTCGAATATTTAACGACTGTTACCGCGAACTTTGTTGCGAATACTACATATTTTTGAGGTCGCGCGTATGAAAATTTAAATTTTTACGTTTATACCCAGTATTTTTCGCGCGTGCAGGTGACAATGGAATCAAACGATCTTAAAACAGTAAAGGCTTTCTTCGCACAACAAATGAAGGATCTTGAGGAGAAGATCGCGAGACAGCGGCAACAGCTAAAAGATATGCATGAAAAAGTGACGTGTCAAAAACGCCCCGATGATTTGATGTCTGACTTTAAAGCCTTTAGAGACGAATTATTTAAGAGGGTGGAGGCTCTGGAACAAAAGATGGATGATGCGGATGACCGGATAGAAGAGATGGACAGATTTCGGCGTAGAAAATTTCTCCTTCTACACGGCGCTCCTGAAGACTTATCTGTGGAGTCTGCGTTACGGGAGACACCCCTCTCTATTGATCCTGCTTGCATTAAAGATATGCACAGGATTGGAAGAAAGACTGAAAAATCTAGGCCTATTTTGATTGAATTTGCTACATTTTCCCACAAAAGTGATATATGGAAGAGGAAATCTGTATTAAAAAAATCAAGATGGCTGCTGACGGAATCTTTAACACGAAGAGCTCTCGAATTATTGACTACGGCGAGGAAGAAATACGGAGTAGGAAATAGTTGGTCGACTAATGGAATCATATTTGTTAAACTACCGAATAACTCTGTGAAAATAATAAGCAAGTTGACTGACCTGGACGGTGTGAATTTAGATCGAAGACAGTTGAGACCACGATCCAATAAATAACCTCTGTCACAGTAAAACCATTTCACTTCACACGGTTTTTGCACAGTAATATGCATCATTTCTTTTTTATTATTATTATTGTTTTTGATTCTCCCGAACTTGTTTCACTATTTTTATGTTTTTAAACACTTTTATCACAAGCACTTAAACTTTTTAGCTGTGGGAGGCCATGTTTACAAAATAAACAATTGTGAAGTTAGCCACATCTAGGGTCGCTCCATTTCTTAAGCATGTTTACAGGTGTACCAACTGGATGATTCCACAGACAACATGTGCAAATACTCCTAGCGGTGATTCTCTTTGGTTTTTATTTATTGTGTCAATCAGTTGCGACGCGCTGCACAGTTTAACAGCCAACATGTGTGACACGAAAAGTATGAAAGTGTTTGCACACATTAATTTTTGATATTTTTGTTTATGCCTTATCTCTAACTTTTCTATGACATTTGTCGCACGCTATACTATACTGTCAACAACATAATATTGATAGTATATACATATTAATAGGTTATTTTTCAGTTTGTTGTTATTTTCTTTAATCAAAATGTAATATATTGATGTATGAATGATAAATGGTTGAGTTTGTCTTAATATGCACACTATAATTAGTGAAAGGCTATTAATTTTTATCACCTAAGGATAATTAATATATTTTTGATTTGCTCTCATGCTCAGGTGAGTTAAAAAATGTTTACAGGAGAATAAATCTTAGTGTTGTATTGTTTTATAATAGTTCCACGATATTTTGTGAAAGATTTATTATTTTTATTGTTTCATTATATTTATGTTTGATTATTACTTTCGAAATAACAAGCCTGAGTTTCCTCATGGATAGCGAGCCCATTTCGAGGTATTATATTAGATAGTGTACTACTATAGTACCATAAAATACATTTTTTTTTTTCAAATAGTTGTGACCTAGGATTGATAGAATCATAGTTTATTTTTATCATAATACGTGTCTTCATAGATGTATTTATTAGTTTTTTATTCCTGCCGCGTGAAATCTACGTGGGTGTTTATGTTATACCTTTTTATTGTATTGTTTTGATTGTTCTTTGTATTATTTTTTTTTTTTATTATTGTTTTATCTTAGAAAATCTCTAGTTCATAAAGTACATGCACACACAACCTGATACCCCTTCCACCTCAACCACACCCTCTACTTCCCTGTTATCTCCAAATGCTTGCCCATTTTCACCCTCCTCATCGGATGCTACAGATTATCTCAATTCTTCTAGTAACGAGGTTGCTGATCTTCACACTACACTCAAAACCTCATTTTCTTATAATCCAAAACACCTTAGAGTTTGTCACATTAATGCCCAAAGTGTGGCTAGTCACCACACAGAATTATTGGCAACTTTTCAGAATGCTGATGTTCATGCAATATTAATTTCTGAATCATGGCTAAAACCCACATTACCTTCTTCACTTTTTGATATTCCAGGTTTCACACTTATCCGAAATGACCGACATGAACGACGTGGTGGCGGAGTGTGCATCTATCTTCGAAATGACTTAAAATTCGAGATTGTATCGCATTCCACGGTGTCTGGTAATGCAGAACCGGAATTCCTCTTTATTAAGGTAAACATTTTACACTCTATTGTTGTCCTCGGCGTCATTTATTGCCCACCCACTTCAGATAATTTGGGAAAATTGGAACCTATTCTTGAAGATATTTCTTCCAAATATCACGATGTAATTCTTATGGGTGACCTAAATACTTGTTTGTTGAAGCACGATTTTCGATCGGCGAGACTACTTCAGCTAATATTTTCTACCAATTTAAATATTCTCCCTCTTCAGCCTACGCACATACTAGAAAAGTCTCAATCTTTAATTGATCACATTATTGTCTCACAAACGAGTATGGTAAAGGCTCATGGTCAACTCACAGCTGGAGGTTTCTCGCATCATGATCTCCTCTTTCTACAATATTTCATAAAGGTTCCAAAACCCAAACCCAGGGTTGTCTTGGCTCGATCTCTTCGTCATGTTGACAAGGATGCCCTGCTCGCTGATGCTGAGTCTCTTAAGTGGGATGATATTGTACAGGCAGATTCAATTGATAACAAAGTCCAAATCCTCAACAAATGTATAGAAAATTTATATAACAAACATGCACCTCTAAAAATGTTGAGAATTAAAAATCAACCTGCTAAATGGATCACTGAAGAGATTAAAAAACTCATGGCTCGCAGGGACAGGGCTCGTGTCAAACATAAACTCTCTCCTTGTAATAAAAGCTGGATGGTATATAAAAATCTTCGTAACTTATGTTCAAAAAAGTGTAGAAATGCCAAAATAGCTTACACATATAATTTGTTTGATAATTGTACACAATCTCAAGCATGGAAACGCCTGGGCTCGCTTGGAATATCCAAAAATAGTAAGACACACGAGGTCAATGACATGGATCCCAACTTATTAAACAATCATTTTGCTGCCCCCCCGCTAACTCTGGACAGTACCACCAAATCTAGATCATTATCTTGTATAAATGCACAACCCAGACCCCCTTGTATGCTGTTTAGTTTCGCTAGCGTTACAGATGCCGATGTCTTGCAGTCAGTAAAATCAATTAAATCCAAGGCTACTGGATGTGATGACGTTTGTTACACCTTTATTTCTCCCTTCTTTCACGTATTATTACCCTTTTTAACTCACATTATCAATCATTCTTTCTCACATAATGTTTTTCCGGGTGAGTGGAAGAAGGCGTATATTATACCACTTCCAAAAAAGAACAAGTCATCAAGCCCAGCTGACTTTCGTCCAATTTCAATTCTCCCCTTCTTTTCCAAGGTCACTGAAAAACTGGCATATAACCAACTCAATACTTTTATCACACAAAATAATCTCCATAACAATTTCCAGTCAGGCTTTCGTGAGGGTCATAGTACCACAACTGCTTTGATCAAAATTACGAACGACATCAGATTTTCAATGGACAGTCGGCAGCTGACGTTATTGACTTTGTTAGATTTCAGTACAGCATTTAACACAGTAGATTTTGATTTACTGGTAGCGACACTGGAAAACTTAAATATCTCTCACACATGTGCCCTATGGTTTGAGTCATACCTTAAGGGACGCTCCCAGTGTGTCAAACTTAACAACGGTGCTGTCTCTGAGTGGGCGGAACTGAAATCTGGTGTGCCACAGGGTGGAATACTTTCACCTCTCCTCTTCTCAATTTTTATAAGCCCTGTTTCACGACTTTTTAATAATATACAATATCACTTATATGCAGACGACCTCCAGATTTACACCCATTTTAACATAGAAAACACTTCTACCGCTGTTGAAAATATGTCACATTGTCTGCAAAAAATTTCAGATTGGGCGGCGAATCATGGACTTCTTTTAAATCCTACTAAATCTCAGTCAATATTTCTTGGCAGCCATTATCTTATTTCAAAACTTAAGTCCATATCCGTGCCCAATACAACTATGGGTTCAGATATAATATCTTACTCAACAACAGTGAAGAACCTTGGTATAGTGATGGACCAAAAATTAACCTGGCAGCAGCATGTGAATTCAATCCGACGAAAATTTTTCCACTCTCTACATTCTCTTAAAAGATATCAAATGTTTCTGCCAACCAAAATCAAAACTTTACTCGTACAATCTTTGCTGCTGCCTCTCATAGATTATGCCGATGCGGTATACCTCGATCTTAATGTAGACCTAGCAAATAAACTTGAGAGACTTCAAAACTTTGGTATCCGTTTTATTTTTAATCTCAAAAGGTCCGACCATATCTCCCAGTATCGGCATACTCTGAAATGGCTAACAGTGTGTCAAAGACGTGAACTTCATATTTTATCTCTTGTTCATAAAACACTCTATTCAACGTCTTTTCCTTACTATTTGAAAGAAAAATTCGAGTATCTAGCGAACCATGGTCTACCACTGCGTTCCAACAACGAGCGTCTTCTGGCAATTCCTACACATAACACCAATTTCTTTTCTCAATCATTCTCAGTATGTGGTGCTCGTTGCTGGAATAATCTCCCTTCTTCTCATAGAATATCTCAATCTTTTAATGGGTTTAAATACGCCGTCAAGAAGTATTTATTGTCTTCTAACTCAGCATCCGTCCCCTAACCCCTTCCCGATCCCTTTGGAGTGTTAGGTGTGTGAATTGTAGTTTTTTTAATTTTTTTTTTTTCAAACTAATTTGTGTGGCTATTTTTTTATAATTTTTGTGTTTTTGTTATTATTATTTCTATTTCTGTTTAGTGTTAATGTGACGTGGTTAGATGGAAGAAATCACTATATAGTGATAATCTCGCCACTGCACATCATCACATTTTTTCTTGTGTATATTGCTATATTTATTTGTTATATGAGTGATGATGTGCAAGAAGAATAAAATAAATAAATAAATAAATATTTCTTCGGAGAATGCTCCGAATCGTTTAAGATTGATGATTGATTGACGTTCGCATTCTACTATCTGGACGCACCCAAAGACGAAAACATCTCTCTCGAAAAAATCTTTATAGTGAAAAAGAAAAGTTTTTTTATTTCATTGTGGAATTCTGCTACTTAAACGCCTACACAGTGAATATTCAAGTCACATTTTCCTTTTTTTTTTTAAATATTTTATATGCTAAATATGTTATTTGACTAATCTTTTAAAAAAAATTAAATTAGCTAATTAATTATTTTCGTCTCATATAGTGTATCAGAGTGCTAAATATACCTTGTATAATAATAAAGTAATGATAAATATTACTTACTAAGAATATCACATTACAGTGATGAGAGCTCTACTCTAGGGAAATCATTGGGCTAATTATACAGTACAAAACATAGTATCATGGAGAATTGTATGATTTTTCAGTTAATAGAATGTCCATAAGTAGTAGTACTCGTAGTAGTTGTAGCTATTATTACAAGATATGTAACAGATAATAATTTGACCGGGTACCGGATAACGGATATCTAATCAGATTCTAAACAGGATACCTATCTGGATTTATGTACTGCAACTGCCATGTATTGTTTTATTTTTTAGAGCAAATTATCATAATTATTAGGGTGTTTTTTGATAAGTAATCATTTTTTATAATCAGTCAGATGAACAAAACTGTTAACAAATCACACAACAGTTTTAAGTAGTTTATTAATGTAAAGTTTATAATAATAGATAATATAATTAATGATTGTTTTAGGAAGAACTAGGTGAAAGCTAATTTTTATAAATTATTATGAAACTTATATATTTTTACAAAATGCTTAATCTCATCATGAGTACAAAGTAAAGCACTGTTTTTTTAATGTAATAATTTCGCCTTAGCGTTAACCAATGAATGTATTTCATTATTTCATGAATGACAGATATCATAAAATTTTGCACAACATTGATTTCATTTTTTTTCTGTATCTAGGTCGCACAGTCCTATATCGGATAGTTGTCAGACACCAATTTCACGTCTATCTGTTATCCACCGTAAAAGCAACTTTTAATGAATTTTCGTGGTAACGACTTGATAATTTCACTGCCGAACTCATCGCAGCGGCCCACAAAACGACTCCCCACTTGCCTAAGTTTAGAAAAGTTGATACTTAGTAGGTGTATGTATTACACAATATCATGATAATTATAAGTAGGTATGTAGTTATTAACGCATTTTCATAGAAAAAATAACTAACTGAATGAGAAGATATTGTATCTGACGCACTAATTACATAGTTGTTACTTATAAATGAAATAATAGAAATTAATACACTTTAATAATTGACGTTTTTTCTCGATAATCTGTCATATTTAATAGGTTTTCTTGTAATTATGAAAAAAAAGCTTGACATGACATAATTTACAGAATTCTAGGTAGACTGTATAAATATTAATTAGCAAATAGGTTTTGTCTGAAGCTAATATATTTATATTATCTGATATGGGAATAATAATTAGTCTAAAATAAAATGTCAAAATATTATATTTATATGAAAATGTACGATATTAAACATTTAATTATATGTAATAGTACATGCACGAGTACTCACACCCCACTAATGGTTGGCAATTCCCAAATATCTCAGGTTAGTAAATTCAGGTACCTGGGAGCAACCATAACGCCAGAGGGTGATCTCCGGTCGGAATTACCAATCCGCATAGGAGCAGCTAGCGGGGCTTTCAACAACATGAACAAAGTTTGGAAAGCGTCTAGACTCAGCATCAGGACAAAATGTCGCTTGTTCAATGCGTGCATCATCCCAATCCATCTATATGGCTGCGAGTCTTGGCACTTAACCAAGGCTCAAGAGCGGAAGATACTAAGCTTTGAAAACAAGTGTCTTAGAAGGATTTTGGATGTCAGATGGGATGAACATGTTACAAATGATGCTGTGCGCCGGCGCACCCAGCAGAGACCTGTAATCTCCGTAATACAGGAGAGACGATGGTCATGGCTGGGACATGTTTTGAGAATGCCTAATGATAGTTGGCCAAAAAGAGCACTGTTCTTCCGTCCGCAGGGGTTCTGTCGGCCCGGGCGTCCCTCTTTCACAATACACCGTTCCTATGACAACGATATCAGAGCGCAAGGAATGTCGTGGGAAGAGGTGACGCAATTTGCACAGAGACGCTCTGAATGGAGGAGACTGGTTTCTGCCCTGTGCTCCCGAGAGGAGCGTTGAGGGCGATGATGATGAATTATAAATGATAAAGCAAATATATTATTGTTTGATTCATGGCAAGTGTATAATGATGTATTTTGTATTTATAGGATGCGAAGAATATTACTAAAACGAACAAATAGTATAATTATGGTTGATAGAATACAATTTATTATTTTCATTATTATGTGCTGGAGAATTTTTGATTTAGATTGCAATACATAAAGAGATTGATAATGGCAGCATCACTCATGTATTGTGTGCAATGCCAGAAAAAGAGAGAGATAAAGTAAACACAAAATATTATTTAGTCGAAGGTACGAAGGTCGTAAGCCACCAAGGATGACTTCATACAAAAAAGATCTTTTAGGTTTATAAAGAGTTGATAAAATTTACGCTTAACTTTTTCAGCTTGTATTTCAAAACCATGTTTCACATAAATATTTAATATTGTTTTTTTTTTAATTCAATAAGGATTTATTCCAAAAAAGTAGGCGAATATTTTATCATCATACTTACTGGTTGAATAATAAAGCGAAGTAAAAAGTAATACCATTTTAAACAAAAATTTGTTAATTACATAAAATGTGACCCGTTTTATATTTCCCTAGATAAAAAATACTTTGATAATACATTGTATAACGCAATTAGAATCACCTTGAGCCGATTTGCAAGTTAATTTTTCCTGAAAAATTCAGACGCTGAATAATTCAGATAAATTTAATGGGAAAATTCCGAGGAAGAATTCTTTTATTTTATTTTCATCTACCAGATTTTTGTACCAACTTAATATACAAGATTAAGACTCTTACAAAAAAAAATTGTTGAGATTCTCAGATTTTATCGTTAAAATACTCTAAATTTATTAGAGATTTTTGTGTTTTATTGTCTTACACTTGTAGGAACTTTTAACACTTCATATAAAGGCAATATTTTATGTGCTGAAAAAATAATTGCAATGATAAATGTTCTAACATTTTGAAACAAATTATCTGTTTATACCATTACGGTATTATCTCACAAGTGGGTGGTAGTCAGTATACTGAGAATTTAAACCGTTCTCAGTGACAAGAGTCAGAAGAAAAATTTAGACCGTTAGAAAATACTGTAAATAAAAAAAACCTTTTCTTACATTTTATAAGGCTTGTATTTTATATAAACTGCAAACTTTAACAATAAATCATGTTTTTTACATAGCAATAATAAAACATAGATTTTCGTTATTTTTTAATACTAAGCCGTGGAACACCCCGCAAAGAATTGGTTTCTCACTCGTATCCGTAAGTTTTCGAGTGTCCTGCAAAAGGCAGTTGTTCGAAAAATAAAGACATTTTACATCTCAAATTCAGCAATGAGGTTTGCATCTATCCTGAATGTCTTAATTTTTTGTTGGCACAGAAAATACGGCTTGCACGTATATCACATTTAGTTGGTCTGCTGGCTACCCCACTTGTGAGATATGTCGTGATGGGTTAGAAGTAGTAGTAGTTTTAATATTCATTATTCGGATTATCCCAGTATAATCTTGAATATTATTTTACCGTAAGAAATATTATATCAAAGATATTATTTTTGCTTTTGTATACTTTCCTAACTATTTCATAGAGGTACGTATATTTCTTTCATTGTTTTTCCTCACTCTTTATCACGATCCAACTCAAAGAGTTTCCCATCATTATAATGTTTTTTTTTAAGTAGTAACTTTACAACTACGAATTATCAATACTACTACAACTAGACTTGAGCTGCAGTTCAGTTATTTAATTTTAAAAGTGCACGTTTTTAATGAGAAAAGATTCATAAGGTAGACATAAACAACTCTTTATTGTATGACGTCTCTCAGAATTATCAAATTAATTATACGTTGCACATACTTATGTACACATAAGTATTTACATGTATATTTCACAAATCACTCGTTTCTAGTGGATTGATAGAAGTAAATTAAAATAATGACGTAAATGTTCATATCTATTTTTTCAAGATTTTCGGGAAAGTATTGCATTCATATAGACTCAACAT
This sequence comes from Athripsodes cinereus, assembly GCA_947579605.1. Taxonomy (NCBI): domain Eukaryota; kingdom Metazoa; phylum Arthropoda; class Insecta; order Trichoptera; family Leptoceridae; genus Athripsodes; species Athripsodes cinereus. Next base: position 10,110,840 of record OX388319.1, on the reverse strand, counting down.
TAATTACTCTTTTAAGAAAAAAATTGGTTCATCTGTATCTGTGAGACAATAATGAGATAATAAGGAGACCCTCAACCATTTTTTTTTGGTATCTATCCAAAAAGGGGCGTATAATATTTTATACTTCAATATCTGATGTTAAATACCCATTAAATATGTAATGTTATAATAATAATCTTTATCTACACAAAAACATTATCTTATGAACCTTGATAATTGTCTTTAAATATATATTAAATAACTTTTAATGAAATTGTAAGAAAAACCATTTATTTTTTTCCTACATAAAATATTATAGATTTTTGACACAATGACTTGATTAATTATCACTTAATCAAAAACAGTTTCAAATTACTTTAGAAAATTGTCTGACATTTTCCATTATAAAAAAAGATAAGAAAAACTTGAGTACCTACCTACGTATAAAATATACATTATCTATGAAAAAGTTTTTAATTTTTTTTGAATATTGTAAGAGTATTACAAAATTAATAACATTTACCCAATATCGATTAATGAAACGTCAAAACGAGTAACCGCAAGCCTTATGTGAGTTATACACCAAATATTAATATGAAAATACACTTTGGTGAGTGAGTACTTTAAGTCTTTATATACCACAGTAATATTTCAGTAATTTAAACGTAACATGGTCGACCCTTTTTAATTCAAACGAATAATAGCGAATAGAATCAGAAAATTTCGAATGAACTATGTAAAACAATTTCCATAAACCAATGAAATGTTTCAGGATATTTACCATTTTCATGTCATTTTTTATTTGAATGAGTTCTGTAATATGTTAGCCCCATTTTTTTATAATTTCAAATCTAAGAATAAGGGTGAAAAATGTTGAAATAATTTTGACGCAAAATATGACAAAGCGATAATCCTGTAAAATTGGAGGCAATTTATTTATTTATTTAAATACCCTTACGCTTTTGATACATAGTGACAATACATTACATCATAATATTATAACATCATTACAACTTATTTTATTACGCTACCTATATTATATCACACTACTCAATAATGATGTTTACAGATGATTTCTTCGGCGCTGTTTAGTGGAATATCCATCTCAAGGACGCTGGAAGCTCTATTGGAAGAGCGATGTCTTCAGTTTGCTCTTGAATGTTAATCTTTGATTGAGTCACGCATGTGAACATTGATCACATTGGTATACATATTCATTCATAATATTCATCAGCAGTACCCACGTTTTGTAGTTTTCTTGACACTTTCACCCGCTGTGCTGTGGATACGTGATGTTGTGTTGCCGTTTATGTAACAAATTGCAGGACATTAGGTATAAACAAGACAGCTTTTCTCAAAAACGATCGGGTTAAGAACATGTTTGGATTTTAGAACTAATAGAAGTGGTGAGTGTAACAAAGAATATATGCAATTGAGATTAGATGTAATACGCTGGACAGAATGCGCATAAATAAATTAAGATGTTTTGGACATGTTGGACGAATTAATGAGGAAATTATGACAAAGAGGATATATTTCTCTGAAAGAAACGGTGTGAAGAAGCGCGGGCGTCCGAGAACCACGTGCATTCTTTTCTTTTTGTCAACTCCACTTGGGACATGGCGTGAGGGAATAGTACCTATAGTATACTTTATTGTTTATTGATATTGCATTTTATATTTTTCTCATTCTTATTTGAAATAAAGGAGTATTGAATACTAAAAATTATTCGATATAAAAAAAAATCTTTCCCCCCCACGTTAACGAATGCTTTGCAAGAACAATCCTTTTCCCTGCATAGTAGGAAACAGCTCATATACATCTCTCATATTTCTTGAACGGAATACAATAATATACGGAGAGTATTTAGAGCTCCATCTTTGTGCCATAGCACCTCGAGGACGCCGTACATGATATTCTTTTATCTTCGACAAAGTTGTTTGTTTCTTTCCTCCCATGGTCAACTGAAGCACAGCCTATTTCTAATCTCCCATTTCACGGCTTAAGTATGAAATTTTACGGAAATTTATAAGGTAGGTATATATTTAAAAACAAATTATTTGCCAATTACTTTTTTAGTTAAGTTAAGTTAAAAGCACTGCAAAAGTTAATTGGTATTCTACAAGTGACCATAATACATTAAATATATTTTATTCAGATAAGAATTTAATAATAATTAAGTTTGTTTGATTTGCTTAGTGGTGTATAGAATCAAAGGAATTTAATTTCGAAAAATGTTATTTTATAACAAAACTTCTTAAAAAAATACTAGATATTGAATCTACATTGTTATACGTAGTAAGTATGTGAACCATACAACCTAAAATATCGCCTCTTACATTCATATAAAACATTTACGAATCATTGAACAACGAGAATATAAACCAATTTCATGTAACAGTCTTTTAAAATACCTTTTTGATATGATTTATCTTACCGTAGAAATAATATATCTATAAAGCCATTCATTTAATGCCCACCTACATAAAATATAGTAGGTAGGTACATTATTTTTATATGAATTCATTCTACGGCGAAACACCTACATGAAATATTTATATTGATTGTTGAAGGGTGTTTGTGTTCACACTGTGAAAATTCATATTCAATATCTATGAAACAATCAAAACACTGTTATAATCTTCACCACATTTATTCAAACTCTAACGTTTTCGCCCACTTCAATTGGCATTCTCAAGAGTACTGAAACAATAAAAATGTCACCTACAAAAATTGAAGGTAGTCAAAGAGGGGGGAGAGAGGTGGGTGCAGGGATTACAATAGAAGAGTGGGGAGTGGCATTGGTAGGTATAACATTAGGTGAGACAGGGTAAACTAGTAATGGGGACTTAGCGGGAATTTGGATATTTACAATATTATCCTGATGCTTAAATATTTCCAAAGCTTCCATTGCGTTCAGACGTCGATCACCACATTCGGAATGTAACACCACTGTACTATCTATATCAAATGAATGATTATGTTCAACACAATGATCGGCCATCTCCGAAAAATTAGAAAGGCCCCTGAACGCCCTGGAATGTTCCTTAAATCTAGACTTTATCGATCTTCCAGTCTCACCTATATACACACTACTACAATCTTTGCATTTAATTTTATACACTCCACTACCATCCATTCTATCAATTTTATCTTTATTGTTAAAAATCAATTTGTCAATATTATTATTTGTATAAAATGCTCCCTTAAATGAGTCCTTCACTATACTATTTAAATGATTAGTTAATCTTCCTACATATAGAATTCTTCTCCATGGTTTGTTATTATTATTATTAAATATCGGGTAAATGTAATTTTTAACCATTTTATTTTTTAGTTTTTTATTATATATATCATGAACTATCTTATCTGAATATCCATTATTTCTAGCTATTTCGATTATTATTCTATATTCCTTGTCAAATTCATCCTTATCTAAGGGTATATTTAACAATCTATTCAACATGGAATGAAATGCTGCCATTTTGTGGCTTTGAGGATGGTTTGATGACGCATGGATGATAGTGTCCGTATACGTAGGTTTTCTAAAAATTCCAAATTTAAATTTACAATCAACAATACTTAAAGTCAAATCCAGAAAATTAAGTTGATTATTCTGTTCAATCTCTAAAGTAAACTGCAAATTTTTATTAATTGAATTCATAAATTGCAAAAACAAATCTAACTGTCTCCTTGTTCCTGTCCAAATACAAAAAATATCATCAACATACCTATAATATTTGAAAATACAATTAAGTAGAGGGTTATTGGACGTAAACATATGATTCTCAAAATGATCCATGTATATTTCACTAAGTAACGGACTCAGTTGGTTACCCATTGGTAGTGAATCAATTACACTGTAAAACTTCTATTTTTTACTACCTTCAATTTTTGTAGGTGACATTTTTATTGTTTCAGTACTCTTGAGAATGCCCATTGAAGTGGGCGAAAACGTTAGAGTTTGAATAAATGTGGTGAAGATTATAACAGTGTTTTGATTGTTTCATAGATATTTATATTGAGTTTTATTTTCAAATAGTCTTAATATCATGATGTGAATTTTTAGCTAAGTTGTTTTTAAGATGAATGTTTTGATATGTAAAATGTTTTTCTGTACATATATTTCGTACTAGTAATTCAAATATCTTTTTTTCTTTTTGTCATACGATGACATGTTTTTATGGATGCAGAGTCAGGGACATAATTTTCGCAGTTCATAAACTTTTAAATACAATAAATAATTACGTTATTTAAACAAATTTATGAATATTTGAATTCACAGTTTTCAATCACATATAGGTACATAATCTAGGATACCATCATCTTCCATTGTTGAGTGAGCCCCATTCTTTATTTTCCTACGATTTTCTGTGAAATGAAGATTGCATTAAAATTGGATATATTTTAACAAAACTTTAAGTTGGAGAGTTTCTAAGATAGATGAAGAATGCAAGAGAATTGAAAACCTAAATTGTATCTTCTGATTTAATTTTTAATAAAATATTTGAATTATTTCACTTAAAACTTTTTCAGGTGTTCTGCTATTTATTATTTTATGCTTAGAAAAACTTTCAACAAGCCCTCTACTACTTTTTCTGGCAATCCACTCGTAACTTTTTTCATAAATGCATTGATACTGATTTGATTACGCCTCTGAATATAAAAAACACGTTTTCTAATACAAAAAAGAAATCTAAAATAAAACATGTATAAATTCAAAATAACATTAACAGAAAAAAACTAAACGTGAATGAATGTAAGAACCTCGCTCGAGGCCTCTTCAATATCCCATTCTGTATAAAGACTTCGTACGTGCCGTGTTTGAAAATAGAATAATAATTATATAGAATGAGGGTACCTATTGTTCTACATCATAACTGAATAATATTTAAATAAAAATGTACGTTTAGTATTTTATTATTTTCGCAGTTTTACGAATTTAATTGAAATAATTAGTAATTTATAAAGTGACATTTATATATTTATATCATAAATTTTATTGCTTTACATATCATTGGCTGTTCAATTACTACCGAATTCTTACCGAATCATGTGAATTTTCACATCTTTCTAAATGATCACAAAATATTCCATAAATGAGGTAGGTTCCCGTTATTTTTTAAAATGACGACAAAATTTCCATCCATACTTCTCTGCATGATACAACAAATAAGTCTTCATTTTATCGGTCATTATCACACAATTTAATGCCGGGAAAAAATTACCTATAGTATCAAAAAAATACCTATAGTTCGTCGGTAGCCTGGAGGTAGAGTCTCGGCCTCGTGAACAAAGGATCCGTGGTTCGATACCAGGTGCCGGCAAACTCCCCTTTCACGACACAAGCTTTTAATAGCTTACTGTGAAAGGTGTATAAGATTGTATCAATTAAAAAAAAAAAAATTTGTAGGTTATTTTTGTACAGTAATGTATTTTTTTAAAAAACAAATAATTTAAATTTACCTAATATTTGATAAAATTTGACGTCTGCAAATTATTGTAATTCATATGATTTTTTTCACAGAAACTTACCACAAGATTCTCACGCCTTCATTCATAAAAGAAAATGTTTATGAAAAACGTTGACAATGAAAATTCAACAAACGTAAGAAATAATAACGAAACAATTTAATAGTCTGATCATGTACAATATTCAAAGACACAAAAGTAGAAATTTCAAGTTTTATTCCTAGTAGGAACATTTAAATTTTCGTGTGGCTGTCTTATGAGTACAATAATAATAATATTTTACTCAGAAATACTTTAAGACCAGATTTATATTAAATACCTAACACGTTCGAAAAAATCGTGATACAAATAAATTATTCACTGGAAATTTATTAATGGATTGACTAATGTAATTATTGTTTATACGTATTTTTATTTATCTATGATTAAAAAGGTGCTTATTTTTATTCTAAATTTATCTTCTTTTCAAATTTATTTTTCTCAAAAATATAGTACACGTGGTTTGATTTGTCAACTAAATGACATTTAGTAGGGAGACAATAGGATAGATCACAGCTCTATGGAGAAAACTAATGTCTAAATTTTTCTTGTGGCACAGCCCGGAAAAGATGCTAAATGACATTATAAATACACTCGTAAAATTTGAGTACGAAGGATATCGTTTTCTGCCTCCAGTTTGGCTAAAAAATATATATTTTGAGAAAAATATATTTTGTAAAATGTTCGTAAAAGGGTTAGTTTTAAAAAGGATGTACCTACTCAATTACATAAATTAAAATAATTAATATTTATTTATAATAAGAAGAGAAATTAATAAACGGTATAAATTATTTTAACGTAGTACATACATTAACAAATACTTCATTTATTAGTTAAATTTATACTTGTGTATAAATTTTACATTTTTAATGGATCAAAAAAAAAAAATTATGAATTTATATCAACATTTTCATTTATATGTTCTGTATTGGGAGGTTTTAAAATAACTGAATAAAGTTTGTTCTTAAAATTAAGCGACACAAATCGTCCAATAATATCTCATATTCAAAAGTTGTGACTTTTCTAGGTATGCTATTTGAGAAGTGTACCGTAATAATAGATAATTAATTACTGTATACAAAATTTCAAATGGTAAAATGATAAGAAAACTGATGAAGAAATAATATTAAAAAATATACTACAGAGCGTCAAAAACAAGTGCTTCATATAACAGTAAAAGTTAAGAAGATTATCTTACAGTTTTCTTATTTTAACAACAATTCAGTTGACGTAGAGCAACACACTTAAACATTTATGTCTTTCACCATAAAAAAGTAAACGGTTATACTTTCCTCATCTCGTAAAAGAGACATGGAAAAAAATATACTCCTTCTTTTATGTAAATGTCCTTCTTTCGGGAAAAATTCACAACGTGAGGGACTTTGTTACAGTATGGATATCATACTCAGGTCATATAATAGTTTATCACTAGCTATTTTATATTGCATGTATGTTTTGATTCTATCGATTACACAAATGTGTGATTACGTTAACTTTTAAAGGGGTGAAAAATGAGTTAATTTTCTTTGAAGGAAAAAATCTTCGATACTCCAATTTAAAAATGTAAAAATAATCCTATTGTTGATATGAATGTTAAATGTCTTTTAATTATGGCTATTATTGAGAAGTCTATTTAATTTTTTTTTAATAATAATAGGTAGGTATTTATCTAAATTTTGTTTTATTTTTATCCATTGATTGCTTAATTCAGCCATGTGCACGATAAATAATTTAAAAAAATGTATAGAAATAAAAGATAAATTAAATAAGGTTTTTTAATTTTATGACAATGCCCAGTTATAGTTACTTAGCGCAAAAAACAATAGGGAACCTGGGGAGGCTTGATACTATGGGAGGCATGATACCCTTTAAATTTTCCACCAAGAATAATCGCAATCGCTAATGTAATGGCAACATTGGATAGATTATCTAAGGTCATCATTTTGAAGTTTGTAGCCGTTTCCCTCCAGTTCGTTGTTTAAGTTTTGTGCCGAGTATTTTGTTTTTGATTAAAATTCGTAACATTTTCGAAAGGTAAGTGTAAGCATTTTGTCAAGTAATAGTTTGTGTGAAATAATTAATTGAATGTACTGAATAAAACGTATAGTTTTTGTTGTTATTATACGAGGAATACAATACCATAGAATAGGTTTTGTCATGTTTACCTATATTTTTTTGTCAAAATGACATGTAAGGGACCCTTGATACGTGTATCAATCCTCCCCCAACAATGTATTTTAACTAGAACTTCTTCTTTTTCTTCACCTTTCTCTAGACTCAAGAGTCTGTTTTTACAGATAACTAAACCCTGTATTATTATTTGCTGTAGAATGCCATTTAAATGGAAAAGGAAGACTACCAGGGTTCTCGTGTCTCCAGAAACTATGAAGCTAGCCGTCAAAGAAATTTTGGATGGATGTAAACTCAGAACAACTGCCACCAAATACAAAATAGATAAAATGACTCTGAAGAGGTATGTTGCGAAATATAAAAAAGGGGGAGAGAAGGTGCAACTGTACCCGAACTTTTCAAGCACACAGATTTTTTCCAAGGAAGAAGAATCTAGTCTAGCGGAATATCTCTTAAAGGCAGTTTAAATGAATTACGGTCTTAAATCCAAAGATTCGAGGAAATTTGCGTATTTATATGCCGTGGAGAATAAAAAGAAAATTCCAGAGAGGTGGCATAATACAGAAGCAGCATCATATGATTAGCTTCGTAGATTTTAAAACAGAAACAAAAATCTCTCTTTGGGAAAACCTGAACCAACCAGCCTTTCTCGCGGGACTGCGTTTAATAAACACACAGTAGACAATAATTTTTATAATTTGCTTCGTACGGTGTTGGAACGCGAGAATTTTACACCAGAATCAATATTCAACTGTGATGAAACAGGTGTGCAAACAGTTCACAAACCACGCAAAATAATTTCTCAAAAGGATCAAAAACAAGTATCTAAAGTTACTTCTGGTGAAAGGGGACAGACAGTTACAATTCTATGCACAATCAATGCTGTCGGAAACACTGTTCCCCCATTTTTTGTTTTCCCCCGAATTCGCGAGCAGGATTATATGACAAATGGAGCTCCAATAGGATCAAAAGCTGGAACACATGTGAGTGGATGGATGACAGCTGAAAATTTTGAACATTATTTGCTACATTTTATTCGATATGTTAAATGTAGCCAAGAAAATAAAGTTTTGATAATTTTGGATAATCATAGTAACCATATATTTCCCAAAGGACTCGACATATGCAAAAATAATGGAATTGTCTTACTTACGATACCTCCACATACTAGTCATAGGCTGCAACCGTTGGACGTTGGCGTGTACGGACCATTTAAGTCGTATTACAATCAAGCTTGTGATGATTTTATGGCGTCAAATCCTGGTCAGATCATAACTTTGAAAGATATTGCAAAGTTGGTTGGCACTGCATATCAAAGAGCCTTTACTAAATCAAATATTGCAACAGGGTTCTCAAAAACTGGCATTTTCCCCTTTAATTCACAATTTTTTGATGATCACGATTTCCTAACTTCCAAAGTAACAGACCGACCGATTCCTTCTTCCCTTGAATGTACACCGGAACGTAAAAACCAGGACCAACATGTCATGCCAACACATTCAAATGAACAAACACCTACGGTTGAGCCTATTGCAGGTCCCTCACATTTATACAAATCTCCAGAAGACATAAAAGCTCTTCCTCAAGCTCCCCCTAGAAAACAGAAATCATCAGGTAGAAGACCTATAAAAACAAAAATTCTGACAGACACTCCTAATATGAACGAAATTAAAGATGAATTCATTAAACGACAGGATAAGAAAAACACAATGAATTTCAAAAAAAAATTCTACATGATCTCGCAACACCTAAGAGAACAAGAAATAAGAGACAAAAAATTATTCAAGAGGATCAGAATCCTCAATTTCAATTGATTCATCATCATCTGAGGAAATTACCGATATTGAGGATGAAATAGAAAATGAGACAATAGAGGAAAATTTTGTGAAGGGTGAAATCGATGCCGATGACTATGTTTTAGCCAAATTTACAACAAAAAAGACATTAAAGCATTACGTAGGAAGAGTAATTGAACGAGGAGAAACAGATTGTTTGATAAGATTTATGAGAGTTAAGAAGCCCTCATACCATTTTATTTATCCGGATCTCGAAGAAATCTATATGGTTCCAGAAGAAGATCTAATCAAACTTCCCCCACCATGCCTTGTTGGTGGCACCTCAAGAACCACGACAAAAGTTGCATTTTCGATAGATCTACAAAAAATTGAAAATCTCAATTAATTTTGGTTTTTATGTTTTACCCCCCCCCCCCTGTTATATAGCTTTTTTTCTTCCTTTTTTTAGATTTTTTTAATGGGAAATAAACTATTTAAACACATATTTGTTATCTTTGTTTTTCTGTATCAAACCTCCCATAGCATGTATCAAACCCCCTATTATTTACCCCCTATTATAGATATTACTATACTATACCATCACGGCATATCCCACGAGTGGTGTAGCCAACAAAAGACCACCTGCATATAATAAACATTCAAGCTGTCCTCTCCGTGCCAATATAAAATCTAGACATTCTGGATGAACCTTATCGTAGAATTTAAGATGTAAAATGTGAGTAAAATATTGTTTCTTCTAATATTCTTTATTTATTCTTTCAACAACGTTTTTAAAAGAAATAAAGAAAATCATATAACGAATATTTGTTTTTATTTGAGATTACTTCGGTCACAATCATGCATTGAAATTTCTTTACTTTCAATAATGTGAATCGATTTCTAAGGCGTATGTTATTTTGAGTTCACGAATTTTTAGGATACCGTATGCACGTACCTAAGAGAACTCAACACAAAGCTAACTCTTTACCTTGTAATAAAGTAAAAAGAAATGAAAGAGTGAAAATGGTTACGAAAGCGGTAACATAAATATCCTGTGAGCGTGAATTATTAAACCTTAATGTGGAGGTGTCATACCATAAAAAAGACAGGCTTTAAAGAAGTTCAAAACTTTTTACATTATTTTAGACTATCGCGTATTTTCATATTACTGGCGGTGAAGCGATCAAACAATTTGTTGAACCATAGCATATGATTAACTTTATTTCATGCCATGATACTTTTATATTTTGTGAAGTAAAATATATATTACTCTTACGACTGTTTAATCCTTACTCAATCATCCTTAATCAAGTGCTTGATAATAAAAGTTGCAAGTTCCCAAATACAGATTATGAACTTTCTGTTGTGTTGTTTTTAAGAATTAAATCTATCAATGATTCTTGGGTACATCCTGAAGTTCTTTATACAAATATTAAACACTTAATGTCTAAAAATGAAAAAAAAAATAAGAACTTAAACAGTAAAAAAAAATATTAAGTACCCGTGTGCTGAGATTTTTTCTTGCCTTGATAGTTGGTGAAATACGAACATAAATTATAACGAGTTTCTACAATCAGTAAATTTTAACGTGAACATAAAACTTTACTGTGTTAGAAAGTGTATTGTTGATCAAAATTTTAAGTTGGAATAAACAATCAATAAAACGACAATAAATACTTCTGAAAAGTTTATTTTAAATACACAGTAAAACAATTTTACTGTCACCTCAACGGGGAAATGTGAATCATCCATTATTCAACATATTAAAAAGTCAGATGGGGAAAATTAACTTGTAGTCTTTTTTCGGTTAAATTCAGTACTACGACGAAATATATTTTAAATTGATTTTAAATTTCATTTAGCCTGCGGATTAAAATATATTCGCAGCAGGTATAAATAATGTGACACAATTATATTCGAATCCTGAAATGGTTTTTTACCTTGCTTTACAATAAATTTACATTAATACGTTCAATACAACATGCTAGTGATGTGACAAATTTTTGCATACATTTTGAATATTCGCGAATGTAGATGCGGATACTTTATCCATAATAATACCTATGCTGTTTCTCAAGTGTTTCTTTTTCGTCATATATTATAACTTCAAAAACTTGTCACTGGTGATTCTCCAACAAGTGCTTCAGTTCTTTGCTCAAATCATCATTGATGATGGTGGTACATTTTTCACTTTATATTTCTACTTTATTGCTTTTGGTCGCGTGTGTTTTCAGTGAATAATTATTTGTTTAAATAATAAAATGTCAGTGATCCTACAAGTGGTCTAGAAATTCAAAAAGACTTTTATACTGGTATTCACATCGATATTGACACTTCATGTAATTCATTACAGCAACAACATCAATATGTCTGTAGGATAATACATGTTTTCAGAATCTTGTGGATAAACATGTGTAGTTTAAAAATTGTGAAGTAATCGATACTAGTACAAAAAACGTACGTTACACCACTAAACTTATATGCATATACCTACCTTCATATTCCCGAATTTAATAAACGAATCCCTATTATTTATTTAACCTTATGGTTAAATGCTTTTAAAAGTGTGAGAATTTATATTGAGTTTTATGGCTTCAAGTTTTTGGTATAAATGAGTATTGATTGATGTTGAAATGAAATAAATTTATTTGTGATAAATTAAAAAGGCGCTGATATCATAAGTATGTAATTAATATGTTATTGTTATGATTTTAAATAAAATATATAAGTATATAAAAGTAAAACATTTCTACAACAACATAATGAAGAATGAAGTGACCTTTATTAAACATTGTAGAAGGCTAATTTCGGTGAATACAAATTTATTATTTTTTTATTTTTTTTATCTAGGGTTAGATATGGCACATATGTAGGTATTCATTTTTCTGTTCATTTAAAAAAATAAACTATGATATTCCAGGCAAAGAATAGGACTCCCGTACTTTTTTGTAATGTGTCTTGGTTGGGGCTGTTATTCGTGAAAAAAAACGAGGAATGCTATTTACAATAAACCTTTTGATTTTTGTTGGAACGGAAAGGACAGTTATAATGTTAATTACATGCCATTAGTCTATAGGTATAGGTTACACCAGTTGTGAGATACGCTGTGGTGGTGTACAAATTCTCACGTAATAAATTCATGTACAGGCTTTGTATGTATGTTTATCATGAAAAATATTTATCTGTTTTTTTAAAAAAAATGCCGACCGACTCAAAAACTTCCTACTTGTAGCGTATTATTATTCTTTCCGATCCGTAGTTATAACTTTCATTTACCTCAAAACTATCCTGTGTAGGTAAATAAAATTTTCAAGACCACTTCTTCACTTAAAGTTTCATTCACAAGTTTAAATTTCTATTTGAACTATTTCTCTAAAGTGAAATCACCACTTTTGTAGTTTTCCAAGAAGCACATAGGTGCTTTTAAAGGTGAGAATATTAATTATAGTTTCCCACTATTTCTTAGCTCACTATAAATAGTCTCAAGTCAGAAAAGTTACTTTAATAGTCATATATATTTATATATATAAAAGATTCTTGTTTTATTATGAAACTTCACGACTTTACGAAAATAAGTACAGTTATGTATTTCAATAGAATTCTTGATTAAATTATGACATCTGGGACGAGAGTGCAAAATATACAAATATAAACCATTTTATGTCGTTGAAATTTATAAAATAACGAAAGATAATTAATACACGTAAGTCAACTTAAATGACTTATGGAAAATATAAAGTGTTTCTTTCATAATATTTTTATCGTTCGTTATTTCGAGTGTGTACATTACCCAATATTGTAATGCTTTGTATAAAATTACCACTTATTTTTTAATTCAACGTTTCATTTAATATTGTAGTCACTTAAACACCTTATATCACGCGCTTGTTTATTTCATATTTGTTGATTTTTTTCTCTAACTTAATAATTTGTTTATACTTTTAATGAAAAAAATATCGGCATGATAACCTGAAAGCCTTTTTACCCTATGTCTTTCATACCGTTACCTAGATATGTACTCGTACAAGTTTTACAATAAAAAAATATATTAATACGTTGTATAAACGATATTCTTCCTACATTAAATTATTTTCTGAAGATGCATGCATAATTATGTATATTTTGTGATGGTTGGGATTATGTTTTTTTCCTCTCAAATTTCTCGTATATGAGTTGTACATGTTTTTGATTGTTTTATTATTATATAGTGTATAGGTACTTGATTCATATATTTTGCTTTTTTTGAAAATTTCTGTTATTAAGTTGAACATTTTAACATGTACGTAATTGTTTTTTATTGTGTAAAAACGTTCAGCTGTTGACATACTGAGTTCATCGGTAGCCTGGAGGTAGAAACTTGGCCTCGTGAACAAGGGGTCTGTGGTTCGATACAAGGTACCGGCAAAACTCCCCTTTAACGGCACAAGCTTTTAGCTTACTGTGAAAGGTTGTATTTGGGTTTATAACAAAAACTCTTTTCTTTTATAAAAAAAATATGTGAAAGTAGGAATATAAATGAAAAAATAAATTAAATTATAAATATACCAATACATAAATTTTTCTTTACCACTGTTCTCTATTTTTAGACGAAATGAAATTCATTCAAATTCGGAATCTTTGCACAAAAAGAAAAGATGAAAGTAAAAAAAGGTAAAATAGTACAGGTTCAAAGTTAACTATTCAGGAAATTACTTACATCTGATAGATAAAAAGATTATTAAAATGCAGTACTTTCGACGATAAAATTTCATACTCACGTATGTCATGGAGTGTTAAAAATATATATGAGAATATTTTAGAAGATGTCTCGTAATATTCCTTGGAGATAGTTAAATATCTCATACAATTATGAGTTTCATTTTATTAATTATACTTAATACAAATGAAACTAATAAAGCTGTTATACTATACTTAGTGTAGGTACATATTATAACATTAATGTCTTGGGATTACCCATTGGAAGCTGGGGTCAATATTACGAGAATATTATGGAGAGGAATATAATACAGTACAAAGTTTGAGAACGTCACCAAAGGTTTTGGGTTTCAATTTAAATTTTCAATCAAAATCGTAGAGATATCAATATTGAGTTTCAATAAATTTTAGTAAGTTTTATAAAACTTCGTTTTATATTTCTTGTTGCACCAAAGTCAAATGAATAGTGAAAGTGGAAAAACACAATTATTTTATTTGCATGTAGAACGTAACGTCTAGAACACTTTTACTCGTATTGAAACAAAAGTGTAATTAAATATCTACTCCAATGTAAGCTCAATGTGAATTTATTCGAATTTTATTTAAATCTATTTTGATTATATCAAGATTGGAAATTATTATAATTAAAATGTTTACATAAATATTGTTATATAATAATATAATGCTGTATCCCCAGTAGGAATCAGGCAGAGATATATGGATCTATTTTTTTTGATGATTTCTCTTTTGTGATTTTTTCTGTCTTGAATTTTTTTTTGGATTTTGTTTTGTTTTTCTTTCTGCTGAGATCACTTTGGCCAAAAGCTGTTAAGGTCTCAGTGCAGGGTGATATTTTTGAGATAACAATAATAATATCCAAACCATTGTAACTTATTTGAACTCATTCTTTCCACAACACTCCTCTTGTATATCCTCATTCGTTTCTCTATTTCGTAACGTTTTACCAACCATTATTCTAAGCGCATTTCAACACCATTTATTCCATTTTCGTTTTTCTTCAATCACGCTCAAGTTTCAGATACTAGATCAGTACTAGAATGGTATTGTACACCAGAATTTTTGCTTTGTTCAGTAAATTGTTATTGCATTGGCAGGAATAAAAAGTTTTTTTTAAGTTATACCTGGGTTTTGTTATAAACTCAAATACAACCTTATACACCTTTTACAGTAAGCTACTAAAAGCTTGTGTCGTGAAAGGGGAGTTTGCCGGCACTTGGTATCGAACCACGGACCCCTTGTTCACGAGGCCGAGACTCTACCTCCAGACTACCGACGAACTTGGTACTATATATGACATTAATGTCTTCGTGTATGAGAAATTGTATGAATATGGAAGAAGCAAAAAAGTAAGTAGGTATGTAAAGGTAGGCTAATGTGGTGTTCCTTTCTCTCTGCTTACCTCACTTGTGAAACGGTGTAAGAGTATATACATACATATATTAAAGCATTGATTAATTTTGCATTTTATCATTCATATTTTTACTCTTACTTCTGTATGTTATTACAGTTGTGAACCAACTATCTTCATTATATTTAGAACTACGGCATGACGAGGTGGTTTGTCAACTCACCAAGTAGTAATCCACAAAATACATCTCTCATACTGCCTTACTCATATGCCGTCCATATCAAGTTGTGTGGGTATACCACAAACTCTCGTACCTTTGAACTATGTTTATGTAACCACATGCAAACCATTTTATTCGTCTGGTC
This sequence comes from Athripsodes cinereus, assembly GCA_947579605.1. Lineage (NCBI taxonomy): Eukaryota > Metazoa > Arthropoda > Insecta > Trichoptera > Leptoceridae > Athripsodes > Athripsodes cinereus. Next base: position 10,095,016 of record OX388319.1, on the reverse strand, counting down.
GTATTTGTGTTATGCATACATATTTTTCTTCTTGTCCTAGTTGGTTTGGGGGCACATTGCGCTTTGATACTGATATCAGAAATTCTTATACATTACGAGTACTAATGCTTCTAGGATTTTGGGCTGCTCTAAACCAAGTGTTTTAACTCAAATATTTGCCGCTTGTCCTAACTAGCTTCTTTTGAGGTAGTCTGTTGGCTTTCATTCCCGTTTCACAGTCTCCAACGATCTTAGTGTTACATAAATAATATTTATACATAAGACATTGTGTACATAATAAATATCTTTATTGGCATACTAAAATAATAATTATAAAACAAATCAACAGATAGTGTCTTTAAAGACAGATTTAAAGGAAGAAACATTTTATTCCTTTTCCCACACATAGTGTAGCAAGTACACTAACTGCATATAACAAACATGAAGGTTGTCTTTACCTTTCCGATAAAAAATAAAACATTCGACAAATTGCAATTCTAAAATTAGTTGTTTAATGTCCTTTATATGATATTTTACTAATAACCTGTATTTTACAGTGCACTTGAAAATTTATAGAAAAGAGTGGGAGAAAAATTACTCCTGGATTACTCCTCAATAACCAACAAGTAAGTGACAAAGTTGTAAAATATGAACTACCTGCGGGTTATTATTGTACTTTCAGAGCCACTAAAGCACAATATTTCTTGTACGTGTGTAGTATGTATAGTATAAAATATATATGTAGGTAGGTAAGAGGTTGTACTTCAGTTTAATAATAGGCTCACTAGCTTGAAACTCCTCCTCATTCAAGGAATAATTATCAAATTGACAAAAAACTATACTATATATAGATATCTACTACAAACAAGCATACTTTGATTTAAAATATTTCATATTTACTTTTTTTTAACTTTCTTTTAATTTAAATAATTGCATTATACAATCAGCAGCTGCTGTATGCGAAGAACATTCTGATATACTACTTGAGACACACCGAGTTGCACGAGCGCCTTGGCCATTCTCATGGAACTAGGGCGAGATTGGCAGAGAGGTTTGTGGTACCAACGGTCAAAACTTGCTTTGCCCAGAGACACTTTGCATATATTGCCCCTAGAATTCTTAACAAGATTTATGACACAGTTATCCGGGCTTCGGCTTCTTCTGGTGTTGGGGGAGGGATCAGTGCATGGCTTCGGCAGTTGGGCCGCAGAAACACTGAGACCCTTATCACATATCTGCCTGTGTGACTGAGTATGTGTGTATATGTATATAAATATATTATGTGGCGTTTTCTATATGGGTATATATATATATGTGTGTATGTCTGTATATGTGTGTACGTATGTATGTATATATTTGTGTGGGTGGGTGGGTGTGTATGATGGTGGGTGTGTTTGTGTGTGTGGATGTATGTGTGCGTGCGTGAGCGTGTGTGTTATGTTATGCTTAAATAAACTAAGGAAAATAATCTTAGTAACTAAAGTAAAGAAAATTGAGCGCTGAGATAAAGTATGGTAAAAACTGGTTCAGTCTACCTTGGTACGGACTCATGCCCAGTTAGGTAGGTTTTTATGACTTTTATATTAGTAATACTGTTGTATAAATGAAAGAATAAATAAATAAAAAATATTATAAATGTATGTACGGCAAGATTCTACCATGGATGTTTATTACCTATATTAATACTATGTCAATACAAATAAATAAAATATCAGTATTTGATGCAACTTTCAAAGATTCAGAAATGGTCTCATTAAATCTGTTACATAATATATATTAGATATTATGTATATTTACTTAACGTATTTTTATTATCTTGGAACGTGGATGAGCGACCAAATACGGATGACTACTCGAACACTACACGAGGCTTTTCTTATGACAAAGAATTGCACATTGTGGCGGCGTTATGGAGTGTAGAATAAAATGTGACAGTTATGACCCTCAGAATTGACGGATCAACGGTGAAAATTGATAAGATATATAAAAATATATACAAACACTCACGTGAATGGACTAAAATATATAGATCTCGATTGTACCTACCTCTCCTAATGGCCCACTATGTGATGAGGCCTTACTAAACTTCCTTTTTGTCACAATTAGTTTGTGTCTATATTCTGTTGTTCATAAGTAGGTACTTACCTCGTAATGTTGGGAATCTCAAACCCACACAAATAACATAACACCACATACCAACAATACTCGGAGTGAAAGTTTTAATATAACATAGTGGTTATACTCGTAATAATATTGTGTTTTACCTGTTAATTGATTTCACACTAAAAGGTGAACTGAATAGGTATATACCTACATATATATTGTGTTAAGTTAAAATACTCACTTTAGGTTTATTTACCAATCAAATAATTGGGACACCAATAAATTTTATTCAAATTTTTATCCATTCATTATACCCCTGCTAAAAAGTTCAGAGACTATTTTTTTCATAAAAAAATGATTTTGAGTTTGTGATAGACCCGAATATATTGCGCTATTTGCTTGTATCGTGAAGGTTAAATTGGTTGATAACGAGAGATTTCAAATTAGGAATCTCTCGTTGAAACTACGAGATTTTGCTATCAGAAGAAAAAGAGATATTTACAAGTTAAAATATATAAAATTGTTTTGATAAAAAATAACTATAAACAGATAATAACGAAACTCTTAATAGAGATACGTGGACATTGGGTTTCAGGAAGATTGGCTATACATTTTTATTACATGATGGGTTGGTTGTTAAATTCAATATGTTAAAACATAAAAGTCGTGAAATAAAATTTAATGTAAAACCGATCATCAAATCGTTAATAATAATAAATAAAGTTTTATTTGGATCTTGGATTAACATTATCGTGATATGGGTATCATTCTATTACTATCAAATTATTATTACTATGCATACAGACATGTTAAATGATATGCCTATGTTTGTTTTACAAGGGAATGATAACGAGAAAACCACTTTGCGAAGAATAAATTTATATGCCCATTTCTTCATTTGAATTTTCTAAAGAATATTTCTTAAATAATTTTTCCAAATTCTATCCATCTCTGATCTTTCTTTCTTTGTGATAATTTGACTAATTTAATCTAAAAAAGGATGATATTTTCTAGCCGAAATTTATAAAAAATGTATACTTATTAATTAGTAGGTACCTACCTATAATGTGAACACTTAAAACAAATAATAAAAAAATCGTGTCCCTGGGATGCTGGTAAAGTCAACATTTTAGCTAACTGAAAGTCAAATCAGACATGAAAAGATACTATGGCTTTGATTTCAGGTGAAAAAATACTGCAGTACCAACGAAGAAAAAACAAACAAAAAATACTTCAAGTTAGATTATTTAAGAAAAACAGTAAGAAAGAAGTGAAATCTATCTAGAATAAAAATTATAAGAAAACCAAAGGGGAGACTTTTATTTACAAATGACGTATATCTTGAATTAAAAATTCTTTCACAATCTCATATTGAGTATTATCGTCGAAAAATCAAAGTTTTCTCTTGAAAATTTGTTAAAAATCCTTTGATTAATATTCACGTTAGCTATACCTATTCTTCCTAAAAATAATGAATCAACAATATTTTATATAGATGTAAGAAAGTGCCTAGGTACTTACCTTGGTTATTATTTTGTAAGATTAGTTTTATTTTAAAATAAGTACCTAGGCACTTCCCTTAGTAGTAAGAATATTTTGAATTTGTTCCATTTTGATTGTTTTGTTTAAAATTGAGATTTGATATGAAGAGAGGAATTTTTGACAGAATGTAAGAAAAGATAGATATAATTAACATAATTTGTCGTTTCTTTAGTTTACAATGAAACCAAATTATGTTTAATAATAATAATAAATCAATTAATATCAAGTGATTGTGTTAGTGATTTTCCATACACCCATTATAAAACGACAAATTTGATAAAAAATGGAAAGAAAATTGAAGTTTTTCTTCAGGTACGTGGAGTCGGCGGATAAAGGAACAAATGTGGTTATGATAAACTCAATCTGTACAAATGACAATGTGAAATATATTTTTTCAGAAGATTAGATATAGAGGAAGACAATGCGATAATTGAAGTGCTGAGATTATTTTTGGATAGACCGTGTTCGGAGTGGTACTCAGCAACATTGATGACATTAACCGTGGAGGCTGGATGGTCAGATTGGAAACAAAACTTCTTAGAATCATTTGCAGACAAAGGGTGGGATGGCGGAATCTATGCTATATCATTCAGGTATAAGGAAGGATCATTGATGGAGTATGTTATGCGAAAGCAGAGGCTACTAATTGACATGGATAAAAATATTAGTTCAAAAACACTTGTGATGCTAATAGCTGCAGGATTGCCTGAATTTATTAGAAATAAAATCGACAGAGAAAAATGTGAAAATCCAACCGAACTACTGCATGAAGTTAGAAAATGTGAAAATATAGTGAGTAAAAATATTTTTTATAAAAAAAAAGAGAAAAGGCAGGACAATAAGAAAAAATTCGAAGAGAAGAGACCGTGTGAAACATGTGAAAAGTTAAACAAAGGTAATAGATATCATACAGAGGACTTATGTTGGTATAAAAAGAAAAATGAAAATGAAGCAAAAGTAATTGGACACAACTCAATCATAGAAGTAGAACTAAACACAGAACAAAAAAACGAGTAAGCACACCATTGATTAAAGTAAAAATATTGTTAGAAGATAAGTTAGAGATAAACGGAACATATGATTCAGGCTCACAAATATCTCTAATAAATTCAAAACTAGTTAAGATAAAACAAAGTACAAAAGATGTCAATAAAATATTTTTAAAAACGGTCAATGGTGTGACAGAAACAAAAGGTTTAGTAACTATAAAAGTAAAAATTTTTGAGAAAGAAAAATATATTGATGTATACATTGTAGAAAGAGATGATTTCGAAGATTTCATTATTGGTCTAGACATAATAAAGAAATTTATGCTGATTCAGGATGAAAATTTACAAATTTCTCAAAAGGAAAAATTACAAACAGAAAATAAAATGAATACATTGAATGAAAATAACGAATTAGAAGAAGTTAAGGTCAATTTTAACGAATATGTGAATGAAAATGAATTTAGAATGATTTTAGATCACTTAGACAGTGAAAAAAAAGTTAAGATTGAAAATTTGGTAGAAAAATATAATACAGTGTTTGCTAAAAATAAATATGACGTAGGCACTGTTACAGATTATGAAGCTAGAATAGACTTACTGGTTGATAAATATTGTAGTAAGAGGCCGTATAAATGCACTATAGAGGATAGAAAAGAAATAGAAAATCAAGTGGAAAAATTACTAGAAAATAAGTTAATTGAAGAGTCTTACAGCCCGTTCGCAGCACCAGTAACACTAGCGTTCAAAAAAGATGAAAATAAAAGATCAAGATTGTGTATAGATTTTCGCGAATTGAACAAAATAGTTATACCACAAGCACAGCCTTTCCCATTAATAGAAGATTTAATAATAAAAACAAGAAACTGTAAGTTCTTCACCACACTAGATATAAACTCCGCTTTTTGGTCAATTCCACTACGCATTGAAGATAGACAGAAAACTGGATTTATTACACAAGAGGGACATTTTCAATGGACATGTCTACCATTCGGATTGAAAACATCACCAGCAATATTCCAGAGAATTTTATCAAATATCTTAAGAAAGCACAATTTAAAAGAGTTTTCAGAAAATTACATAGACGATATTTTAATTTTTTCGGAATCATTCAATGAACACATAGAACATATAGAAAAAGTGATAAAAGCAATTATATATGAAGGTTTCAGACTAAAATTTAAAAAATGTACATTTGCAGCAGAGTCAGTGAAATACCTCGGACACATAATAGAACACAATACCGTGAGACCATTGAAAGATAATTTGATTTCGATACAAAATTTCCCAACTCCAAAAAACATTAAAAATGTCAGACAGTTTCTTGGGAAAATAAATTTTTATCATGATTATATACCGAAAAGTTCAATATTATTAGAACCGTTACACAAACTGTTAAGAAAAAATGAAAAAATTTTATGGTCTGAAGAATGCGAAATATCTTTTACAAAAGTAAAAAAATTATTATGTTCACAACCTGTATTGGAAATTTTTGATAAGGATCTGCCAATAAGAATTTACACAGATGCAGCAATAGAAGGCATTGGTGCTGTATTTAAACAAATACAAAATAATGGTCAAGAAAAACCAGTAGCATATTTTTCAAAGAAATTGAATGATTCACAAAAAAGAAAAAAAGCAATTTATTTGGAATGCCTAGCAATCAAAGAAGCAGTAAAGTATTGGCAATATTGGTTGATTGGAAGAAAATTCACAGTGTTTACAGATCATAAACCTCTAGAAAACATGAATATTAAAGCTAGAACGGATGAAGAACTTGGTGAGTTGACTTATTATTTGTCACAATATAATTTTGAAATTAAATATATTCCGGGGAAAAATAACACTGAAGCAGATAGCTTAAGCAGAAATCCGGTATTAGAATCAAATGAAAATATGGACGAAGTGCTACAAATAGTTAATCTAATACAAATTATTGATATTCAAACAGATCAAGAACAAAATATAGTATTGCAGAAAAATAAAAATAAATTAATAAAAAAGGATGGAGTGTTCTATAAAAAAAATAGAAATAAAGAAAAGATAATTCTATCTGAAGAGTTCAGCTTAAAGTTAATTAAAGAAATACATTATGAATGGTGCCATATAGGAATTAAACAAATGATGAATAAGATATGCAGTTATTATACAGCCAAAAATATGATTTCAAATATTAAAAAAATTTGTAAAAGTTGTGAAATATGTGTTAAGAACAAATCAAGAGGTCAAGGAAAATATGGTCTGATGTCACAATTAGGTCCAGCAAAAAAACCATTCGAAATTATGTCCATTGACACCATTGGAGGCTTTGGAGGACAAAGATCAACAAAAAAATACCTCCATCTGCTTGTAGACCATTTTACAAGATACGCATTCATTTCAACTTCAAAAACACAGAGTGCAACTGACTTCATCAAATTAGTTAACAAAGTATTAGAAACGGACAAAATTGGAATAATACTTGCAGATCAATATCCGGGAATAAACTCAAGAGATTTTAAGGAATTTCTAATAGAGAATGACGTTAAACTAATTTTTACGGCTATTGATGCGCCATTCTCCAATGGTCTGAACGAGAGGCTAAATCAGACTATAGTTAATAAGACGAGATGTAAGATCAATGAGAAAGAAGAAAAAAGAGCTTGGACAACAATCGCTAGAGAATGTATCGAAAAGTACAATGAAACTGAGCATACGGTGACTGGATTTACACCTAAGTATTTACTAGATGGCACAGATACCAGTATTTTACCAGAAAATATGAAAATAAGAAACAATAAAGAAGATTGGATAAAAAACAAAGAAATAGCTCTTGAAAGAACAAGAAAATCACACGAATATAACAAGAAAATATTTGACAGGAATAGAATAAACTACAGATTAAACACAGGAGATCTAGTTTATATAGAAAATGGCAACAAGTTAAACAGAAAAAAATTAGATGAATTGAGAATTGGACCTTATGAAATAATAGAAAAGATATCAGATTCGATATATAAAATAAAAACAGGAAAACGAAAACAAGAAAATGAACTATACCACGTAACAAAATTACTTCCAGTATCAATTAATAGAGATGATGACTGAAAATTGTAAGAATTTTCACCCAGGGATGGGGAGATGTAAGAAAGTGCCTAGGTACTTACCTTGGTTATTATTTTGTAAGATTAGTTTTATTTTAAAATAAGTACCTAGGCACTTCCCTTAGTAGTAAGAATATTTTGAATTTGTTCCATTTTGATTGTTTTGTTTAAAATTGAGATTTGATATGAAGAGAGGAATTTTTGACAGAATGTAAGAAAAGATAGATATAATTAACATAATTTGTCGTTTCTTTAGTTTACAATGAAACCAAATTATGTTTAATAATAATAATAAATCAATTAATATCAAGTGATTGTGTTAGTGATTTTCCATACACCCATTATATAGATATAAAAAAATCAAATAGTTTCTATCAAAGAAAGAGATGTAACGCATAATCATGTAGAAGGTACAACTATACGCAGTATGCTAGTATATGCGTATTTGTTTAACTTGTAGAATTTCCTCTGTTAAACTTCCAATCTGTTTCTTGAGCCCTAGTTGATCCACGCAAATAGATAGAATGTGTACGAAAGTTTTCTTGGATATAATTTTTTTACGTAAACCGTAAAAAAAATCGACAAATAACTGGCTTGACTCAACAGAAAACGTTTAACATCCTAATATATTTCCACAATACACGGAGAATGTTTCTGATATTTTTCCGATTTTCAATTATATTATCTTCCTGTTGATCCTTTATCTGACATAATTTTTGATTTCAGAAATGGAAATCGTTATTACATCGTATGTCTGTGATATCTTTTTATATAAGAAATGTTACGATATTATTTTTTTACACAGTAAGAAGATTCCATAGAAAATATAAACAAATATAGTGGGAGGTAATTACATACGTGATGCATATTTGATTTCATATTTATTTACACATTGAATATTAAACCAAACTCGAATGACATGATAGTCATTCCAAGTCCAAAAAAAGATTAATATATTATCAAACAAATCATAATATAGACAAATAAAACAATATCGAACCATTGTTAAATGTTAAATACACCGATTTTCATTGATACTCATATTAATTTCTAAATATATTGAAGCGTCAGTGAATGGTTTGCCAGTTTACTTGTAACTATGTACATCTTTGCGCCATTCACTACTATAAGGGAGTCGTTACAAACATTTACATCATTACAAGAATACTGTTAAAAACATTGGACACGAATAACATTATAAAATAAAATGAAAACGGGTATAAATTGAATACAGCGATCCCGTTGTTTGAAAAAAAAAAACTCTTCACATGTTTAAAAACAACATTATCGCTACCGCTAAATCAATACACAGTATCATACCGTTGTTACCTTTTTGTAAAAAGAAAATACTGAAAATAAAGTAATTTAACTCAAATTTTGAGGACTGAAAACATATGCGAATATAAGTAAAAGCTTTTGATTGTATTTCAAAATTTATTATCCTTTTTATGTTACACACATTCGTGATTACAACCCCGTATTAGGTACTTTACATTATAATAGTCTGTATTATAGTAATTCAGAAAGGTACTAGCATGCCTCATCACCTGCGCCATAAACAATGTTTCTTAAAGCAGGGTTGTTGCGAAGACAATAAAATTATTTCATCTTAAAGAAAGATTATCTTTTGAACCAACATCTAAAAAATAGCAATAAAAGCTAAGTATAATAAAAACGACAAACTTTTGTACTAAAATTTCAATACAGCTGACCAGGTTTTGTCAAGCTGTAAATTACATATTATACCTTATTCAAGATCTCCTTATACTTTTGTTGCCCTTCTATGGTCTCTTCTCTAAAATTTTTGATTGATTTGCCTCCTTAAATATTATCTTTGATGTAGCTGTAAGTAGATTATAATAAAAATGATCTAGAAAAATTGTTTTAAAAATGGGTCACTTTGTGGAAAAACCACCAAAGGGTTAACAAGGAACAATAATACCCTTCAACGTTTTGTAAGAAATCAGAAACCTTGATTGGAGAATCATGTCTTCACAATGCAAAATTGTGTAAAATTAATCGGAAGAAGTGAGAAATGTGTCCCAACGCTTACGAATTGGCTCTAGGTTGGCTTAAGTGATCACTTTCGGTGTCCATGGACGATCGAGAGACGATTTATGCAAACCTTAGAAGCAACCATCTTTTTGGGATCTCATTTTTCAGACCTCAAATAGATCGCGATCTCCCGTCTAAATGGCGCCGGAACAATTAAGTTCAATACTTTATCGACCGCTTGTTCGACCAGTCAGCAACAAATGTTTAGAATATTTACTATTTTTTTTATTGATAAACCGGATTTGGGTGCAGATGACAAAACCAATCAGAAACCTTGATTGGAGAATCATGTCTACACAATGCAACATTGTGTAAAATTAATCGGAAGAAGTGAGAAATGTGTCCCAACGCTTACGAATTGGCTCTAGGCTGGCTTAAGTGATCACTTTCAGTGTCCATGGACAACGTTCACCAATTCCACCATTCTCACTGTCACGATGTAAAGTCCACCAATCGAGAGACGATTTATGCAAACCTTAAAAGCAACCATCTTTTTGGGATCTCATTTTTCAGATCTCAAATGGACCGCAATCTCCCGTCTAAATGGCGCCAGAACAATTAAGTTCAATACTTTATCGGCTGCTAGTTCGACCAGTCAGCAACAAATGTTTAGAATATTTACTAATTTTTTTATTGATAAACCGGATTTGGGTGCAGATGACAAGGTTTGCATAAAGCGTCTCTCGATTAGTGGACCTTACATCGTGACAGTGAGAATGGTGGAATTGGTGAAAGTTGTCCATGGACACCGAAAGTGATCAATTATGCCAGCCTAGAGCCAATTCGTAAGCGTTGGGACACATTTCTCACTTCTTCCGATTAATTTTACACAATGTTGCATTGTGTAGACACGGTTCTCCTATCAAGGTTTCTGATTGGTTTTGTCATCTGCACCCAAATCCGGTTTATCAATAAAAAAAAATAGTAAATATTCTTAACGTTTTGTAAGTACTTCTACTAAAATTGATTCTCACTTCTTGCAATGCCTGCTGATGCGAAATGTAATGAGTGTAATGAGAATGACCTAATGATGGCAAATGATAAAGTGATATACCTACGTCGCTACATACTGAAGTGGCAAAGTCTAAAGTCCAGATCCGAAAAGAGAAAGACAACTTCTAATGCTATGATATTAGGGTTGGGGTAGTCTGCAGACTAGCTCCATGTTATAAACATGCCTGATGTCCTCTTCGTACTAACAAAAGTTATGACATTCAGGATAGGTGACAGCTCGTATCTCTGAACGTTTAAATTTATAATTACAAACAATATTTCTGTCAGCAGCAGTGGAAAAAATGACTTTGCTCCTCTCAGAATGATTTTGTGTATATTGAGTCAAGGACAAGACAAAAAGAATCAAGTACATTTTATGTACTTTTTGGTAAGCTTTGCTGGGCTTTCTCCAAATAAGCTCCAGTTAATAATTTAATAAATTTTCTTCTCCTTTTTCTTCTCTGTCTACTATCATCTAATTCTGAATGGAGACTATCTATATCACTCTCCAATCTCCACGCTATCTTATCCTCAAATAATTTTTACATTTCAAAAATTGGTATTTAAGATATTTTTTGTTTATGCAGCTTAAACCAAATATTTAGTCATGTTTGTTATAAATTGACGCATTGTGTGTATTAGTTATAATATTATGTTAACCCATTTGTCATACATTTTATATTGTTAATGATTTAAGGCTCTACACTCCAGCCACGTCCCTGTCAGCACGTCTCCTCCTGTATCTTCTAATCTAAATTTATTACTCGCATCCTCCACAGTCCCTTATCAATAAAGAATAATGTACCAGGTGTTTCACTTACCTGCATACATAATACTATATATAAGAAACATAGATATAAGAAATAATAAAAAAGTAATACCTGTATAAAGTTATAAATACTTGTATACTTACTGTATTTAATTTAATTTACTCGCAAGATGAAATTTTGTACTTCATCATTCATTGATTCTCCATTTCAAGTGCGTCGTATAAAGAAGAGAAGAAGGAGAAAGTTTGAACATTGATCAGATTTATGAAACAATATCTTTGTATACCATCTCAGCATATCTCACAAATGAGCTAGCCAGCAGACAAGGTGTTACATTTAATAAAGTGCAAACTGTCTTCTCCGTGCTTACAAACAATTAAGACAAGAAGAGTGGGTGGCAAGCCTCAACGCTGAATTTAAGATGTATAATGTCCTATTTATCGCATACCTGCGTTTAACAGGACACTCATAAACTTATAGAAAAGAGAAGGAGACTATTTCTTTGTCGGGTGCTTCTCAGCAAAATTAATGGTTTCAGTTTTTTTCTAATGTGAAATTTTGTCCATATACCTATTTTTGTTTTTTTTTTATTTCAAAAAATTAGTTTTAAATATCAGTTCTTGAAAAATAATTTCTTAAAGTTTGACATTCTGAAGAACTTGAAATGAACATTTTGCATTCTGGGAGATTTTTATTTACTTTAAAAATTTAAGACAACATAATAATTAACGTCATAATTTTCATACAACACTTTAGAACATCAGATTATAAAGAATCAGAAATATATATATTGTGGTAGTAGCAGTAGTATTAGAAAAAGTGAATATAAAAAAAAAACAGAGGCTCAATTAGATATGGAGGAAGAAGATTGAAGCTGTACAATGAATGTATCTACATAAGTATTATACAACACGTCTTGAAAAAATGTTATTTGCGTAGAGAATACTACAAACATTTTGTTGCGCAGAATTTGAGCGGAGTATATTTATGACTTTCAATATCGACAGTGTAGGGAAAAATATTTATGAAAGGGGATTGGGAAATTTTCTTCTGAAATAAAAGCTGTTTTTCTTTGAATCCACTAATACCATTACATGTACCCACTTCTATACTATATCATAATGACAAAACCTACAAACCAAGTAGTTGAAAGACTGTGGACAAAAAGAAACAAAGTTTGTGAGGGCTTTACGAAGAACCTTATTAGACTGCAATTAGATCATTTGTCGAGTATCTTGCGAAGAATAGACCTCTAATTCTTTTCTGTTACTTTTCGAATGTCCAATAAAAGGCAAATAATTTGTAAAATATCACACATCACATTACATAAAGCATTTAACATCTACAATTCAGCAATGAAGCCATCCTGAATGTCTTTAACTTTTATTGGCACAGAAAGAACAACTTGCATATGTTTTACATGTAGTTGATCCGCTGATTACTCCAGTTAGAGAAATGTTAGGACTATTTTGTACGCTGATTACTCCAGTTAGAAAAATGTTGGGATGATAATATGATTGAATAATAAAATATTATGTAATAAAGTTGTACAATTTTTTCACTCTGCTTGCACTATCGCTACATTGACTTCAGTTGGATTGTTAATGGTATAACAAATTTGTATTCCCAGTGACTTAAATAGTGCCATTGAGGCGTAAATAATCCTTTTATGAGTTAAACTTAAAGTTTTTTGGATCAAAGAGTAATATACCTGTTTTATTCCAGGGAATTCTCTGATGTTGTACTGCGTCGTTATGTAAATGCTATTGTACAACATTTAATGAAAACTTTATTGAAAGGTGGCGTAATTTTGCGTTTATTCACATCTTCTTTGCAGTTGGGTCAATGGAAAACAGAGTAAATATGCTATTAACCAATTGTTGGTCTTAATTCTCTGCACTGAGAATAAGACGAATAAGAAAATATAAAAAAGGGTAATTTTTTGTATTATTTTATTACAAAAAACATTTCAAACTTACAATTCTACAGTCAGGTTACATTCAGTTTATATATATTTTACAATACAATATGGAAGTAAATAATAAATGCAATAATAATATATCTCACAAACGATTCAACAAACATTAGTACACATTTTAATTGAAAGCAATTTTGATATTTAGGTAAGATATGCATAGATTTCCATTTTTAATAAATGATAACAGGAAAACATAATAAAGTATAAATTATCTATTTTATTCACACAGATATCTAAAAATAAAAAAAAATCTTTTTTGAAATAATACATAAATGGTGACTGGGTGTATTATTTAAAAGAATCCTTTGTTATAAATTAAATCTTCAAAGAAAATTACGCACTTTTAAATATTTATTTAATATATAAATTATTTTATTATACAAATATACTCATTTAAGTAGATTTATATGTTTTTATAGATTGATATGTAGTTTATGATATATTTTTTTGATAATGAAACTACCTAGTTTAAAATAATTGGTCTATGAAGATATTAAACAAAAAAATATTACTTTCAAAGAAAATAAACAAGTAACCAAGTAACACGAATAATGGGTAATTGAAAAAGTATAAAAACGTTTGAAATAAAATAAACAACATTAATTATTTTAATAAATCACAAAATAAGCAATAAAATCGTTTATAGAAAATTTCATGTCAAAATACAATACCCTTTCTCGAAGATTGAAATTATTTAACGTTACGAGGCGAATTTTATTTTACATCAGATTCACGGAAAGACCATTGAAATAAGAATATTGCAGTTGATGCATTAAATATGAACATGGCATTTTCTTTCAAAAAAGCTACATTACGTTGCATGTCAAAGTTCATGTTGTAACGTGAAACAATTCCTAAATTGTCATTTTTACGGAATTTCATATTATTTACTGCATCGCGCGCAGCACAATAGCTTTCGTGAAAACTGAAATATGTCATTAAAAATAACGATGTGCTTTTTTTAAATTCTTTATAAACTCATCGTTATTTCTCATAATCAAACAGCAGTGATTTTCTACCAACGTTCATTATAGACGAACACATGTGAATGTAAAAATTTAGTACACAATTGAATCAGTCTAATCACTCAATCATTATTTGTTTTACACCAATCCTAATCATAACATTCTCATATTGTCTGTATCAACATTCACAGGGTCGCCCTCGTTGCAATATCAGTGTCTTACAAGTCCTAATGAATTCGCTAGTTGGCTGCACTTTGCCGTCACTTCCTCTTGTACTAGACTAAAAGACATAGCTATAAGCACCAAACCAAATATAAGATATGCACAACACGCGAACAGATGAATATACTCGTGTTTGTTTGAGTCTGTTGTTGATAATTTTGACACAGTTTGTCCAGGAGCAAAGTCTCCGAAACCTATCGTTGAAATAGTTATGAAACAGAAGTATATCGAGTCTAAGAAACTCCATCCTTCCCATACTGCGAATAGTGTTGCTCCTAATCCAAGGTACATTGTTAGTAGTATCAATACGATGGCTATTGGAAATGATGGAGTTGGACTAGAATAGTCTCCATGCTGATGTTCATGTGAAGCGGTTCCTGGAGTGCTTGCAAAAGACTTGAGAGTCTCTTCTTTAGTCCCGATCAGTTGATTTTGTTGAGACTTCCAGATGAGTGGTATCTTTGACGGAGTATCATGCGAACACGTGCTGTGAAATAAAAGGAAAGCATAATATATTAGACGTTAAAAATAATTATGATGACAATATTTTGTTGATAGATTCTTAATTGATATTTTAAAATATTTTTAAGTAATGTAATGTTACGTAAAATAACACATTTTTTAATACTAAATAAACTCAAGCACAATTTTATTAAGGCTATTTTAGGTAGATTATTAAAATTAAATTTATCTTCCTTTAAACGTAGTCATTTTTGGAATAAACTTCAAGAAATAAATGAAGTGATTGATGTAAAATATTTATGAGCTAAGTATTAAACTTATTGTAAGTACATAATTCAATTTAAAAAATGAAATTGAAAAGATTTTTTATAACATTTTTATTATGAAGCAAGAGAGTTTTCCTGCTTTTATCACGATTCCATTAGTTTCAAAATGTATAAAAAGTACTTAATCTAAATTAACATTATAAAAAAAACGTTGAGCGATAAATTTTGAATTATGATGAGAATAAATTTAAAACGGATTTTTTTTATGAATACATCTTCTGTTAATGAGACATCTGTTACGAATTATAAATACACTCAGAGAGTTTGGATTCCTTGAAGTGTTTCAAAGCGTTACTTAATTAATAGACAGGTGATATAAACAGCTGTTCACAATTCCTTTTATAAGTTTGATTACTAGGTAAAGTAAAAGTATATTGAAACTTTTAATAAACACACCAAAAAAATAAGTACTTTTTAAATCTTTTGTACGAAAAATCAGACGGAAAAATAATTATTTTGAAGTAGGTTTGTAGGTTTTACGACTCAGTGGTAAAAAAATATCTTTTGATTATACAATTTAAACGTACAATACACATTCATTTAATTACTATATTTAAAGTAAAATACATTAACACGATTATATTTCCGCTAGATTAGATTTTTCAAATCAGAACGTTTTTGCCTTTATTTGTGTAAGCGAAAATCCCTGAAGAAGCCTTGAGTATAGGCAAAAACGTTGGGCTTTGAAAAATCTAACATAGCGGAAATATACTTAGTTGTGATAGTGTACTTTATTTCAATTCATAAATTAAATTAAAAATGAATTTCTCCTAGTTATTAATTATAATATAATACCTATATATTATATACCTTCAATAATTTAAGAAAATAGGGAAATTACAATACGTAAATATTATTTTGATGAACTACAAAGTAAATAAATATATAGGTACTAACCATTCTCCATCAGACTCATCCGTATCCACAGTATCCTCCACTGAATCTAAGTCTCCATCTGAAGGTATCCCATGGGTCTTCTGCGAGCAGCCTAATGCTCTACTTGTCCCAAAAGCAACGTGACATTTTCGTGGCGTACCTGTCGCTGACGTAGTCGCCGTCTGTTGGGATTCTGTGAAATAAATATTGTTGCAGGTGAATTTTGACGTAAAACATTGCAAAAAAAGATACGTATTGATATTTTAGTCCTTAGAACTATGCATTTTTATTTTTCTTTGTATCGTGTCCATTGCGAGGTAGGCAGAATGCAGAATAGGTGGAGTGGCAGACTATCCTATCCTTGCACATTTCAACGTCTCATGTAAGTACGTCGATTTTTTTTTCTCAATACGCGATCCTCTTACAGAATTTAATCTACATAGTAAAATACATGTTAAAACAGGTTATTCAGTAAATTTTGTTGTTACACTTAATCATTCATAATTCACTCGATTGCGGGTGCATTGCCATAAAATGAACATTGTATGGGGTTCCTACTACTACTACTATACTATGCCAACACAACATATCCTACAAGTGAGATGGCCAGCTACCAGTTGCACATAATAAACTTGCAAGCTGTCTTCTCCGTGTCAACAACAACTTAAGACGTCTATGATAGGTGGTAAACCTCATCGTGGAATTTTAAGTGTAATAAATCAAAAATTTGGCCATTTCTTTTACATTTTTAGTCGTGGAACAATCGGCAAAAAATATTTCTCTAACTCTTTTTCGTAAGTTTTTTAGTGTACCGAAAAACAACAAGTGTTTTTAAAAAAGACATTTTACATCATGAATTCAGCGATTTAGTTTGTCATTCATCTTTGATGACTTTTTTTGTTGGTCAACCAACTACCCCACTTGTGAGATATGCAAACAATTGAACCACATGTCAATTATTTTAATGTCTAATATTTTTCACGGTACAGAGAATGTTAGTTATGAATTGAACGTATGTGTATATGATAGGTATAAATGTTAGTATATTCGCACAGAAGTTATGCTTACTTTGCCTCTTAGTTTCATAAATCTAAATAACAAAGTTTTAATACGTTTCTACTTCAATTTATATTTCATACGTCTAACTTTCATCAACATACCCAACTGTCCACTTCACATTAAAATTAACATAATATTCATCTACTAATGTCATGATTTATTTATCAGGTCATACAATATTTACATTGACTGAGGTACCTTAGAGTTGGTATTCCATTTTGCGTCTTGTTGAAATAAGTTTACCTTTGCATAAATATAATAATTCTTCGTGTTAAAATATCAACACGACCATTCGGTTGGAAGGAATTATATAATAAGTATCTTGAAAGTGCTCATAAAATACAGCATTTGAACATTACAGGAAATTTAGTGCACTTGAAAGTAAGAAGATTTTTATTTTTCTCTTCTAATAGAGTATTTTCAGGAAATTTAGAAAAGATTGTCTACAATGATATGTGAAAGTTAGTTTTTCATGTCATTAATTTTAAGTTTATATTTGAACTTTGTCTAATGACTTACTCAATAATTCAGGATTTTTAAGGATTATGTAAAAATTTAAAATAATCAAATTAATCGTTCTAGCATAATCTGATAAAAGAATGTAATCTCGGTATATTTAAAAATTATATCGAGCTTACAAGATTTAAAAAAAAAAAAAAAAATAAACATTTTTTCAAAAAGATCGATTACTGTTCAACAACTATTTTTTTTACTCAACACGTGCCGTCCTAGAGAATTTGATCCGCATAGTTTTCAGACTTTTTCGCTTTCTTTCAAATAAATATGCCTAAGCTCAATAAATTTAAGCAAATCAAAAAATAATTATTGAACATGAGAGTAGTTTTGAATTAATTATGGAAAACATTTTTTAATTGAGGATTCAAATCACACATTTGAAAAATTTATATAAAACGGTAAATGTGAACATAGTCTAAGTATTTGTATTAGTTGTGTATTGTACTTCACGACAAAATAATCCAAATATGTTGTTTTGGAAATTCGATTCGGCTTTGTGATACAGAAGAAAATTGTCATACTATTTTAGCTATACAGACTACATAATAATATATCTACAAAGTAAACAAAATTTTATTTCAAAACGTGATTGTTTTACTATCAACTTGAATTGATTCTGAAGCACGTACATGTTTTCAATAAGAATTACCTACTTATTAAAGAGCGTGTTGTTGAAAATTTAACTTTAGGAATAGGAACAATTTTTTAAAATTCTTTTTATAGTCATTCATACTAAAAACATAACGAATAAGGATTCTCAAATATTTCATATTTTTAGATTTAGTAAACAAATAACAGTTTTAAATTCATAATAATATTTTCACGAAGTCATAGGCTTGATTTTCAGATGAATCAGATTTCTTACAGAAATATCAATCCTAAGAGTTCTTCTAGGTCAGTTTATAACAATAGCTGAGGGTATGACCGAAGACAGGTTTTGCAGAAGCTGACTTAGGAACGTCTTACATGAATCAAGTGGTCGAGGATATGCACTTAAGTACAAACGAAGAATTGAAAAGGCTGGGAAAGAACAGAGTGAGTGTCAAAAAAAGTCAACTTTGTTGCAGACGAATTCAGTGGATTATGAATGAAGGAGAGGTGTTGTACTCCTATCATATTAAACGAAAAAAATATTGTGTTATGTTGATCTCTTTCTTGAATCACCTTTCTCTGTCTATAACATTACGGCATTTCCCACAAGTGGGGTGTCGGCTCGTCAATCAACTGTATGTAATAAACATGCAAGGTATCCTCTCCGTGTTTATAAAAAATGAAACACTTGAGATGGATGGCACACCTCATTGTTGAATTAAAGATGTTGTGATGTTTTGAATAAATTAATTCAGCATGCAAAAAATTGACATAGAATGAATGTACAAATAAGGTAAGACTCTTGATGTTCTAAACAAGAAATCATTTAGAGATAAAGAGTTGAAATATTATGTTAACTTTTAATAAAAAGACTTGTTGAATATTTCATTGGTTCAATATCATTAAACGCGGATTACAATTGAAGGTATATCTGGAACTCCCCGCATATAATCCTAATGACTGTAATGGCTTCCATAAATGTCTGTCAGAATTTTATTACTCCCCTCCGTAACATTATCGACTGCATTAAATGATTCGCCGTCATTACGTTACCAACACTCATTCCAGTAGACTAGCTTTAATAATATTACAAATATGTTCTCTTGAGACCACCAGACTAACCGATGTTCCAGAAATTAATTGTCATAGAAACAGGCAGAAACACAAACGTATGTTCGTAGAATAAAAATAAGGATAATTTCTATGCAAAAATTTACTTCTTTTGATCTCGTCTCACATTTCAATTAAATTGAGATTGAAATGTATGACGAGATCAAATTATGGTTATTTCTTATGAGTCTAGGTTTTTAAATGTGAGTGAGGACAAACTATGGAAAACGGAATTTGGATTTCCAAGGAATGCAATTTTATAACGCATTACCAGAAGAAATTAGATACATAAAGAGTTTAAGAAAGTTCAAAAGATCACTAAAACTTTTTTACTGCACACAATCTTCAGGATCGACAGCTCATGGATGATGATGTTATTTCCAACGTAATTAAAATTGATGTGTTTTTTCACTGCAATGTAACATTCTTGATATACATCTAAATTTTTATTTGTTTATTTATATTTTTATGTCTTATCTTGTATTTTGTAGTCTCTAAGCGAATTTATAATTCTTTGAGACAAATAAAGAAATTAAAAAAAAAACTTAAATCCTTTACCGCCAAAATAAGAAACATCTTTTCTTGATTGTGTCTTGATGGTGGACTAAAGAGTTTCAGATTTATAATTCGGGCAATATAGACAGATCTTGGCCTTGAATATATATAACATTTTATTATAGCTAAAAGAAAATTTTAAATCCGCTGGTTTTGATTTTCATAAATAATATTTACAAACATCTGGTAATATTTCATTCATTATTCTTTTACAGTTTTGTATTTTTGGCTGGAAATGGTTTTTAATGAACGATAGTAATATAACAGTAATTAATTATTACGAAAAATTTAAACATAAACAAAAAAGTAAACGAATCTTTGTACCATATGTTACAGTATTAGCTAAGCTCAAGCCACGAAGTAACGAACAGGGAGCGCATATTGACAACGTTATTAATTAAGTAAATCCACACATACATATCCCGTGTACATTTTCATGATATACCTAGTATTTCTTTTTGCATTATCATCCTTAAATAATGGTGAAAAATCATCCCGTTTATCAACCAATATCTTTGTCGACTTGAAAAATAAACTATTTTAAATATAAAATCATTTTTATCTTTGTGCTGGTTTGTTTAAACTGTTTTGATTTACCTATTATTAGATATGCTTTTCGATATATTATATTTTATTTGTGTAAACGTTTCTTTTAAAATGATGAATTATTAATAAATAATATTATTTATAAAACTAAATATGCTCCGTGCAGTCTCTGGAAATAAATAGGTCTCCAACTCTTGTCAATGACCAGTGTACTGTGTATCTTTTTCAAGTGCCCTGACGGGTCCCCCCAACGTTGGCGATCACCACAGCGAACTTGTCCTTCTGCTCGGAACAGCTTTTCCACACTTCGGATGCCGGACCACTTCCTTATGTTTCGCAGCCAGGACATCTATCTCCTACCGGGACCTCGGCGTCCCTCAATTTTCCCCTTCAATATCAGTTGGAGAAGGTGGTGTTTTTCTCCACGCAGAACATGACCCAGATGTGAAACCTTCCGAACCTTGATGATTGACAACAGCTTCCTGTCAACTCTAGCTCGCCTCAGGACTTCAGTATTGGTATTAACCATGTCGGTCCAGGGAATTCTGAGTATACGGCGATGGAGCTACATTTCAAATGCTTCTAGTCTGTTCATTGTATTGACTTTTTAGGTGCATGTACCTACTGTGAATGATGAAAAAAAATATTCGTTAAATATGATTAAGATATTTGACGCCTCTTTTTCAGTGATGAGGAATGTCATCAACCACATATGTATGTTTTATTTTTGTTTGCAAGGAGATAGCAGATTGTATATTTATTGCATAGCTACTTGACTGCCCAAATTGTAAATTAATTCTCGAAATGCCAGCAGAAAATATATAATATGTCAAACTTTTGTCAATCGAAGTAGATGATTCTCTTCAGTTTTGCCTACAGGAATAATGTTAAGAGAAATCAAGAAGATAATATAAAAAATAATAATAAATTCAAGTCTTCTGTTGTTTGGGCAGAGAGACACCTCATGGTAAATAAGAATAATATCATATTATTAATAAGATAGAGGAGAAAACTAGAATATATGAATTTATTTTCCTATATACCTACGGAATACCTAATATATGCCATGCGGTTAAGTATTTAATCTTTCAGAGATTCTATTATTTCATTGTGAAAACATAATATCATTATGTATTACTAGTTTTTGAAATCCAGCGTGAAGCCATCTATCGAAAACTTTGATGAGTTTGGACAGACAGACCTATGTGACCTTTTACATGATTTCAGGTGGTTAACCATGAAAAACAATATTGTCGTGAATAATAATCAAAACAATTTTTGATAACTACAATTTAACCACTTTTTTCGCTATTCATAAGTCATGGTATACTTGCGCTTGTCTTAAATCGTCAACGAAAATACGATATTAAAGACCGGGTTAAAAATAGCTACACACAACCATCTATCCCATCACAGCATAAATCTCACAAGTAGGGTATCAAGCAGACCAGTTGCATTGAGGAAGTACATAAGTGCAATGGACCTCCGATATAATTTGAACAAGACAAGAAGATGGGTGTACGAGTTTGAAATATTTTTATTAATAAGGATGTCCTAAGAAGATAAATTAACACACTTTCATACATATTAACACACGGATTCGGATGTTAATTAATTATTATTATAGATTAAAATAATAACGTGTTATACTAGTCTTATATTCTGTGAAGAAGGAGAATATTGTATTAGCAAAGCTGTCAGTAAACATTTCCGTTATTAATCTAGTAGTACGAGCACCTCTACTCTGTATGAGTATAGTAACATACATAGTTATTATTGTTATGTATAATGAAATATTATCGGAAGGGTGTAAGAACAACAAGAATTGAAGAATATATTGACACGGAAATATTACTTTCTTGTCGCATTTACCAATATAGTATCTGAGGATAAAATTCAAAAAGATTTATGGAAATACGTATTTATGAATTCATGGTTCACTTCTACAATTGTGATAATTTAAGTTGTGAATATTATGTTATAAATATAAAATCTTAAACTTGATATAGATTATAAGATGCGATTAACATATTATTCCTTTTCAACATTCTATATATATTTTTTTATCAGTGCCAGAACAAAGGGAATTTAGATACTCATTTTAGTGTATGATGATTTCATTAATTTATGTTTTAATTTTTGTATCCCTATGAGATCTTGACCTATTTTAGAGTACCTAATCCAATAAGAGTACTCATATGTTTATAGCTCATAAAAATGTTGGTCATATTCCATGTAGTTTTTTTAAGGCAATTCAACCAGTGTTGAGTGATTTATGATTTCCCATTGTAAAAATTAATAATTTTAAGCAAGATCTCTGATTAAAAACAAATAATATAAAAGCTTACCGTCGAGGCACTCGAGGCTTGCATTATGAGGAGTCTGCCTTCCTCTGGTCAGAGTTCCTCCTATCCTAGGACTATGTGGTGCCTTCTGGAATACGTGTGTATATCTGGCAGTGCCTGTCATGTGAACTATATGTTGGGGGGCAGCTGTAGTCATCGTGGTCTGCTGCTGTAGTTGGTGGTGATGATGATGATTTGGCTGTCGTGGAGTGGAAGGTCTTGGCGTGCTCCCGGGAGTCTGGTTTCTTGAATATTGATTTGATGTGAGGAGGGAGTGTTGCTCTTGTAACTGAAAGTGGTTATCCATCTGGAACAAAGGATATATAGATAGTTTAAATTTATACATTGTAAATATATACCTACATGCTTGCGAACAAACTTTCAACTATCAATGAACTCAATTTTTGTACAGTAACTAGTAACAGAAAAATGTAAAGAAGTTTATGGTACTTCGAAGTACATCGATTTGTGAGTGAGAGAATAATTGTTAACAAGGGTTTATAAAATTATATATGCATATATTTTATTGATTTTTATACAATGTGTATGTTGGTACACGATTTAATAAAAATTCATAGGATTTTTTTATCAAAAACGTATTTAAAATGTTAAATAATATTTAACTTTAAAAAATCTCAATAAACTAAATTTTATCATGATTTTTATAAATTGATACCAATACAATTTGGATGCAATATGTTATTCCAATACGTGCATCGATATATGAGTCTTTAACATATCGTATGAGAGTAGGTAATGTTACATAATTATGTACTAACATTGGCGAGTCTTCATATCAGATTTCCCTTTATTTATTACAACACAAGTATCTTCATTGCAGAAGCACTACTTCATACATAATTCATGCTGTAATTACATTGCATTTAAACTTTGTTAGAAAATCCCTCTTCATTATTTCATCGTCTTGTTACTTCATAGAATATTGAATATTTAAATTTTATGCAAAAATTACATAGTATCTATATTATATTATTTATGATGAACAAAACAGATGACGTCGATGAAAGTTGTTTTACGGTTGATAAAACAATAAGAAAGTATACAAAAATATCAACGAGTTACTTTTTAACTATAGGAATATAACAAACCACTAATAGCATATTTCCGTCCAAAAAAAGATCCGTTTGAATAATCTATTTTATTTTACTACCTTTGAACAATTCCACTAAAACACATCTATTGTACATTTATATTTACTGCTACTTCGACACCACCACGGCATATCATTTCACTAGTGAGATAGCCAGCAGATCAGTTGCATGATTATTATTATTATTATTTGGATGATTTGTAAAGCGCCGTTTTGTGAAAAAAATCCACCTCAAGGGCGCTCTTTACTAACTAAGGTTGTGCCTGGATTAAAAGACTTGTAAGCCGTAAATGAATCAATAGATAAATAAAATAAATAAACCATTATTGACCTAATTTCACACAAATAGATAAACAATGCTTTTAGCTTACTGTGAAAGGTGTATAAGTTGTATTTGGGTTTGTAACAAAACCCAGATATATCTTTTTAAAAAAAATGAAATACAACATTAAACAACGTGATAATTAACAATATTAGGCCAAAAGGCGGACTTGCTGCTGAGCAACGTCTTCCAGTCAACTCTTAAACATTAACATAAAAAATAGGTTTATTTGGATATTTCATTAAATAATTAAAAAGTGCAATATTTGATTTCTTTGATTAAAACGACAGAAGATTAGATTTGCTTGTGGTAATATCCGAATTAAGCGGTTTTCTAAATTTAAAAATGCACATTTGGAACTTCCTAAATAACGAAACAGATATTAATTTTGAATGTGAATTTTATTATAGTCAAGAACTAGTCAAATACCAAAAGGTGAAGAAAACAATACACAATATATTATTTAATTAACTGAAAAGGTCGACAAACTTGTATACCATTGAAACAGGTAAACCTACCTCAAGACTTTCTACAGAAATTCAGGTAGGTACTCGTAGTTGTTACAAGTTTATGACTTTCCTTTATGCTCCAGGTATTTGGAATATTTTAGCGTCGCATATTTCTTGGGAATACAGAATTAGAATATATAATTATGAAACATGTGGTTTTAAAACCTTAATTTGTATTTAATTCAATTATCTACAGATATGAAATAGCGTGCTAGAAGCTATATTATTGTTGCTTGGGATTAATATTAATTCTATGCTTAATTTTACCCCTTTTTGTCAATCAAGCAATTTTTTTTATTGAATAGTTGCCACGAAGAAACTTTCATTAGGATACAGATGATACAAACTTAAATCATTATGTATAAATTGAAATTTTTGTGTCTTCAAAAATATTTTAAATAAAATTTACAACAGCAAAAATCCACATATTCTTACAACATTGTTCTATTATATTCGAGGTCAGCTTATCTAATCGTATTTTATCAGTATATCTTTTTCTTCAAAGATCACAACAGTAACAATAGATAATGCAATAATACAAATAACGATTTACATCGTCAATTATAGTATTCAATATTTGAGTAATTTAATAGCACAGTATTCTTAAAATAATAATTGAGAGAGGAAAGGAAGGAAGGTAGAAGTGAATACAGCTTAGTTCAATTTACAATGATTAATAACTTACTGTAATATAGATAGATAAACATATAATGTACTGCAGCTTCGAGAAAAAATAATAATATAGAGGTGTAAAACTTTGATAAGTAAAAAAATGCATTTAACCAAGTAGTAGTACTAGATCCAAAAGCCTAATCTTATGTTGTTTATCATGGTACTGCAGTACAAAATTCAGAGTTTTTTCTCCAAATTTTAAGTAGGTACAATCGCAGTCTGAATTCGTATAGCTTTTGTGTATAAAGGGACGATTATGATTTTGTCCAGTTACTGTTGACCATCTAGCATTGCCGTTTCAACGCATGTATGTATATTCACTATACATACTTGATACAATGAAGGAATATTCAATTTCATATTCTGTAAGTATGACTATCCAGCATATATGTAGTATTATTAAGCATTGGTAATTAATCACCTATATGTCTTAATGCAGTCTTACCTAAATATAATACAAAAGCTTTATACGCAATACCATATTATATATATAATACATCCTCTATTGTACTCAGGTGTGAGGTTTGTGTGTAATTAATTACTATATTATCGTGATACGTACAAGTAAATACATGTAGTAAGTAGGTACCTAAGCATTGTTTAATGACATGGAACATTAATTGTCTAACTAATTCTATTAATTATCACTTAGTTAGTTGGCAATAATAGTAGTTATACTGGAATACACTTGTACATACTATAAATTAATTGTCCCTTTCGTATTTTACTATATTGTCTCCTAAACAATTTTTGTAATGCTATGTACAAAAAATTGATAGGACATGATTTAATTTTAATAAATGGTATAACTTTTTACTCTAAAGCAACGTGTAGTAGATCTATTTTATCTGGAGTCCCCGAAATAAAATAAGTCTCTTCACAACATCTATACCTAAGTATTTAAAATAAGTCTCCCCGAAATAAAATAAGTTTCTTCACAACATCTATACCGGGTTAGTTGGAAGACATCGCATTTTAGCGATAAACTCGCCCTCCGTACATTGAATTGTATAACTGTTATTTTTATGACACTATTTTTTTATGTAATTGTAACCAATGTACAGTGAAAAATAAAATAAATAAATAAATATTTATTAGGTTTATCCATATGTCACATTCTATCTGAAATTCAGCAATGAGAAAAATCTCAAGATAAACATAAATAGAAAATAAGTTTGAACACACGGTATGCTTTAAGAGAAACATATTGATTCAGCAACGAAAATTATGTATCCTGATTTATGTTTAGAATATTTACTAAAAATTTTTATGTTTTGGTCTTGTCATCTGCATCCAAATCCGGTTAAACAATAAAAAAATTAGTAAATATTCTAAACATTTGTTGCTAACTGGTCGAACTAGCAGCCGATAAAGTATTGCACTTAATTGTTCCAGCGCCATTTAGACTGGAGATCGCGATCTATTTGAGATCTGAAAAATGAGTCTTATTTATTTGCAGTTAATTAAATCTCGTTATTTCATGAGATCGTATTTCACTGTTTGGAACATATTTAGACAAAGTTCATTATTATATTATATAGGCATACACTAGATGGTACATGCTTTAATAATAAACAACTCAATTTCTTGCTTCTAGTAAAAACATCCTCCATTAACCCTACAAGAATACTTAGTTGAGATGATCGAATTTCCTTTCTTATACTTATCTTTCCACTATAGATATCTTTCAGGATTTAAACAGAAAACTGGAATACTACTCAGCCCCATATTACTAACTTTAAATGTTATCTGGTTTTGGTTAGTTACCTAAAAGATATTTGAAATTCACAGTACCGTAATAAAATATTTATTTATTTGTTTACAGTATAAACGGCTGCAATAGCATTTAAATATATAATAAATTTAAAAAAATATGATCAATTGAAATATAGCATAAAGGATTTATTTCTTATTATTGCTTATATATAATAAATGCTTAAAAAGCATAATATCAAGTACCTATGCCACTCATTCTGAATGTTTCATATTTTTATGGTAGAGAAAGGACGACATGTATTTTCACAACATGCAGTCAGTCAACTGTTTATTATTTTTGCTGTATATATTATTTTTAGTCCAACAATGAGGTTTACCGCTAACACTGATGTCATATGATGTCATAGAGAGGACACCCTTTATATTCAACAAATACAGTCAGTTCAATCATCATTAGTAACGCTACAATCTAATCTAGGTCTTGGTCTCTCCAAGAAGTCACTCCCTCTTCTCCATCATCTCTTGTCGCCACAGCTCGTAAGTCTTTTTCTAGACCATCTATCCATCTCAGCTTTGACCTCTCAACACTACTTTTTCTGACAATGAGCTTTGTGAAATCAGTTCATTGCTTACCCTTTTTGGTGGGAGATGCCGTAATGGTATATATAGATACAATACGTATCTTCTATAAAACAGAATAAAACCAACAAAAAATGTAGGATAAATTCAAAGAAATTCTACATTTCTTCAAGAATATTATAATACAGTGAAAATAGAGTAATACATATGTAGGTACCTAATATACATAGAACATTATGATATACCTAAATCAATTCAACAACGAATTAATAAATTTCTAAACGAAGTGATTTTCAATTTCCCAGCGTATGGTGTTAAGTACATCGTGTGGAAGTGACTACCAAGAGTAAACGTATGAGTAATTGGACACAATGTCACATTATTGATGTTTTTCTTATTTTGATCATGTGTAAGAAAGAAATCTTTTTACAATCTCTTTACAAAAGCGAGTCATAATATAGCAAAATAACTTAATTAATATAAAATATTAAGTGCCAGGTTATTTCGATCCATTTCTATATTTGCGCATGATTTTAATTAAGTTGTATGTTAATTTTACGGCCATATAAAAATTTGTCATTTGAACATTTTAATTTTTTTCTCAGGAATATATAAAGAAAACTAATATCCAGAACATGTAGTTTACCTTTTAACAGTTTTTTTTTCTATAATACAACATTTTACGGATAATTAAATTTTCTTAAATCTAAAATGTGGCGTCAGACTTTCACGTGAAGCATCTGTGAAAACAATACATTCCCTTAAAATGTGATTCTTAACTAGCCAGCTATCAAACTGTTTACCCGAACTGGTTTGATGTTGGAAAGAGAATACACAGAATATTACTAGGTGCTGATATATTATTCTTTTCTATCTCCCTAAGGATATGCCATCCTACTCAATCCTCAACACATTTCCCATCTTATATTCTATTCTAACGCTATTACCTGCGAAATACTTATCCGTCTTACACCAGAATGTCAAACTTTTTCTTATCTGTGCCCCACCTTTTACTACGTAATAAAAATAAAGCTTATAAGATTTATTTTATTTTTTTATTTAATGTTACCTTCAACAAGTGAGGTAAAAAAAGCCGCTTATCTGCTTTATTCTTAAAACCATAATTTCATCTCGAAGGTGAACACGAGTAGGTATGTTGAAAAATATGTATTCAGCTACAATCAATATTTCTAGATATTTCATTTTAAACTTGTGAACTATATTGTTTCAATAATTAATAATTGTTTCTGAATAATATTTTCACAAGTAACATAATAGTAACGCATATAAAAGAATACCAACAAGTTTACAAAGTTACGCGAGCTAAAGTTTTAAAATACCTGAGATATTGGTGTATTCTTATCTCAAATTTCATGAGAATATTATTATTATTATTACACGATATCAAAATAATCATTTTCAATTTTTCTCAAGTACATCTTGAATAGAAATGATGTTCTACACGAGCAACGATGAAAATAACTGCAGATCTGAATTAAAGTACTTGTACAGTGAAATATTCAACACTTTTATAACATATGTGTTTATGCTAAAGTTAACCATACTTTATGATAGGTTCAGCCAATTAATCGCACTGGAAAATCTTATACACTCTATCTATCCTAAAAAAGTGATCATTATCAAATCGCAGTTTGTTAGTCGAAGATACGAGTAGGTAGGTACATATCACATAATATGTATATATAAGTTCATCACAGAAATATTGATTTTTTGTAGCATCTATAGAAATATTAGAAAGGAATGTAACATTTATGCGTATATTTTCCAACTCAATTTCATTTTAATAATATTTCAACCTTATTTATTTTAAATATCTGGATCTGTTAAAAATTGTGCTATGTCCTACTTTATTCAACTGTTAAAAGTTATTTTACAAATTTCTTGTAGGTAAGTAAAGCATATGTTCTGTATAATCTTACAATCTAAAAGTTTGTTCATGCATTGTGTCTTCTCCATTTTACATTTTCAATTTGAAATCTCTGGCCCCTGAAGATGATGGATGATATTTCATCGAAACATCGTGGTAAGCCCTCTGTCAGCATGCATGGCGACGACAGACAACTGAAGGTTACTCAGAATCCTATCATGACTCATATGGTTCACTTTAGGTAAACATCCAAAAAACACATTATAAAACGTATTATGTTTATACAAAACATACTATATTACCGTACAATTTATTTATTTACCAATTTTAATATATTGCAGTTTTTTTTTAAAATAATCAAAGCACGTAAGGAACTCAAACAAAAAAATTATAATATGTAGGTTTATGAAAAGGGATTAATTGAAAATATGTGCAAAATTTTTATAACAGAAAAGGAGGAAATATACTAATTTGCTATTTTGCCAGTAATTATTGTAAAATATAATTTTCAAAGAAAATTCAATCTTCATCCATAACGATATGTTTCTTTCGCAATTTTCATTAAATCTATTACACACACAAATCAGTCGATAAGGGTACCATCAAAAATAAATAATTAATTTATCCCTCTTCGATTGAAATTACAGGATTTAGTAATAAGATTGATGGATAATTAATATTATTACTGCGACCCTAGGACTGTGGTTGGAATCTATTATCAAATATTGATTTTGGAGACAGAAACGAAGTTCCTAATCCAGTAGATACGTATCTAATATGATTAAGGATTATAAAACTTTTGTAGGTTGTAGGCATATCTAATAAAAACATTACGTGATCATTGGAGAGAACTAACGATGGGCTTACATATGACAAAAATCGCACTTAATCTGATATTTATTTATTGATATTCTTTATGAATCGTGAATGAATTATAACTATTAATTGTAAAACATCGAGCTGAAATTCTTTTCTCACCAACCAGTGGCAAACATTTTGAAATAGGGATTTATTCAAGGGAAAATATTTATATCTATTATTCACCAAAAAGCATAAGCGAAAGGTAAAAAATATTTACATAGCAACTTTTTTATTATTCTTGATACGATAGATAATGCCCATCGAATGCCTTCGTATTTCTCCATCCATCCAATACTTTTACGCGGCATATATGCACGGCAGATAGAGAAGATGTACCATCAGATCAAACATTTATACTTTCATTTTACCTCTTTCTCAATATTCACACTGTTCTTAATGAAAGCAAGTCATATAAATTATTTATTTAATTACAACAAAGTGTACCAACAAATAATATAAATATAATATGTATTACCTAGAACATATTTATATAATTAGTTTTAGTGTAATTTAAATAGTAAAGTGTTATATAAATATATTTTACATTACTTTTTAATCCTTTATTTCCTCATCTCAACTTGAGACTTCTTATCATTCTTTAT
Source organism: Athripsodes cinereus (assembly GCA_947579605.1). Classification (NCBI taxonomy): domain Eukaryota; kingdom Metazoa; phylum Arthropoda; class Insecta; order Trichoptera; family Leptoceridae; genus Athripsodes; species Athripsodes cinereus. The sequence continues at coordinate 10,063,694 of OX388319.1, read as the reverse complement.
TCTGTCTCTACAATCTCGGCTATCATATGTATAATTATTATAGCACTAATTTTTCATCTCATTTGTGAACATAAAATAATAAACCGATTATATTGTATTTAAACTAAGAAATATAATACATTAATATTCAATATACCTATGGGGTAGAATCTCATTAAAAACAATTTAATTATAATGTTAACAAAACTCAACCCCAAAATGACATTATTGATTGAAAGCGATGAAACCGACGGAATAATAATTAGTTCAGGGATGACCACCACCAATCAAAATCTCTATCAAAATAATTACATTATATAAAATTCTCCTATGTATGCGGATAACTATTATAATATAATATTGAAAATTCTGTTTAATTGCATTATTATTTTAAGTAACGGAGTCTCTGTTCCCTGATTACAATACCTGCCACATTATCACCATCACAACATTTTTTCCAGAACATACATTTAAAATTTTATGTCATTATATGTACATACATTTACCACATCCAATAAAATCAAAATGTTTTTATTTTGTTAATAATTATAAACGAAACGAACGAGACTGTTTTGATAAACAAGAAGTAGAATTTCACAAAGGTTCATATCTTTGATTCTTTTTTGTGCGAAAGACGTTTTTTGACTTCCAATGTCCATCAGTTTATATTATTAATTGTATTCAAGTGAGAATGGGCTTTGTGTATGAAATAATCTCATTTGATTTAGTTTGATATTTCTATGTTTTTTTTATGAATATTTTTGTATAAAGTTTGAACGATGCAGGTATTAAGATTTTACATAAAAATTTCTAAACTTGAAATAAATTAGCGATCGATTGATAATGAACTTTGTAATTAAAAAGACATCTCTCTCAATATTAAAAAATAAAGGTGAGAGCAACTGTTTTTATTAATCGGATACTCTGGGATATTAAAAATGTAAAAGAGATTAAATCGAGTAGATTGTATTGTATAATTATGGCACAGGACTTTGATTATAATATAATATAATAATATATTTTTCATTTTAAATGCATTTTGTATAGAATTTAATTACTCCTGTAATATGATAAAATAATTATATTATATTTCCAATTAATTCATACATGCGATAGATAGAAAATATAAAACGCGGTTTAACAAGAGACTGTGTATGATGTACATAGCTTTATGATGGTTAATTGTTAATTGTGAAATAGTCAAATAATGAGTAATTTAATAAGCCCTTGTAATTAAAATGGGATTAGGCTGATACATGAGCAGTAAGTGAATTAATCATGATAATAATATAAATATATTTATTTATATATTTTTACCAGAGTAAAACGTATTTACATAGATACCTACTATATTTCAGAATATTTTTTGTGTAACTTCATATAGCGTAGGCGAAGTTAATGTATCAACTGCATGTAATAAACATAATAGTAGCCCTCTTCGTACTAACTAAAAACTAAGACATTCAGGATGGGTGACATACCACCACTACTACTTCTACTATTATACCATCACGGCATATCCCACAAGTGGGGTAGCCAGCAGAACAGCCGCATGCAATTAACATGCAGGCCGTTTTCTCTGTGCCAATTAAAAGTTAAAATATTCAAGACGGGTGGCAAGGCAAACCTCATCGTTGAATTTGAGATGTAAAATGTCTTTATTTCTTCGAACACTTGCCTTTTACAGGACACTCGAAAATTTACGGAAATGAGTGGGAAAATAATTCTTTACCGGGTGCTCCACGGCATACCTCGTCGTTAAAATTAAGATGTCAAGTATCTTTAAGGGTTTGTTTACGAATACACATCTATTACAGAACACTCGTAAACTTGAATTTAAGAAAGTCATATTTTTATGACTTTCTTAAATTCAAGTTTACGCGGTTACAAGCAAGATGAAAGGATGACGAAGAGGATGTATTTATCTGAAAGAGGGGGTGTGAGGAAGCGCGGACGTCCAAGAACCACGTGGCTTGATCACGTGGACCAAATTCTTAAGGACGGACGCGTGCTGAGTAAGAGAAATCGGCGTGCATGTATGAGAAACTGGATGAATGTAGAGGAAGCGAAAGAAGTATGTAAGGATAGATCTATATGGCGTTCCGTTCTCTCTGCCTACCTCTCCTGGGACATGGCGTGAGGGTATAGTATAGTATAGTAGTACATATTTTTATTAGAAACTCTATGAAGAGTGGATTGACACAGTGGAAGCACGCCTTTAAAATTACATTAAAAATATTTATACTTCATAACGATTTTACTATGTTAGATATTGTCATTTTATAAAATGTTCAAAATAATGGGTAAAGATAGAATCAAAAGCAGTATGAAAAATAATATCCTAATTTCATATTGCGTGTTCTTTTTAATAATCAAGTTCCATTATTATTATTATTGGGAGACTATCTACCCAGAGATTCATTCAACATCAAATTATAAAGTCACAAGCTATAAACCCGGCTGCGTTTCCAATTCGAATGGACGTTTCATCGTGAACCTTTTTGACGGTCGGTGTGGCGCAAAGGCGCCCTCTTGCCTTGGATTCACGAGGCCAGGTTGCATTCTTGGCCAGGGCACAATGAAGAATGACCTTTTTCAAACTGTCCTAGGTCTTGGTGTTACATGTACATATATGTATGTCGTCGCGTTAGTACCCATAATAGGTACAAGATTCATATTATCTTACTTTGGGACTAGCTCGATCTGATACCAGCGGAGTCGCCGTTTATGTAAGGGTTTATCAAATGTTCAATAATTTGATTAAAGTTTGATTTGCTCTGTATCAAATGGGTATTTTCATTGATTAATTTAATCTCCTAGTATCGCATCAGTTGTAATGATCCCAGCAAATGTTGTTTTATTGTCCATAAAATATTGAGACAATTAAACTGCATGACAAATAAAAAAGATAGTAGGGAAAATAATATTTCTTTCTATCTGTACTCTCACGCCGTGTTCCAGAAGGGTCAGGCAGAAAGAAAGGAACACCATGTTGATTTTTTGTCAAATATTTTTCATTTTCCCTATATTCATCCAGTGATACGTGACTTTCCTTGTGAAAAATAGGTATCTCCCTCTTTCCTGTAAATTTTTAAGTGTTATAAAAGTAAGTATTCTCAAAAGTCATTCAACATCTTTAATTAAGTGACAAGGTGAATCACCATTCCTGTATGTATTATTTTTGATTGTCACGGAGAGGACGGTCTGCATTTTTTACTGGATACTTTATTTGTGGAAGATAATATAATTTATATGAATGTATAACAGATTTTTATATCTATTCTAATATTGGCACATTGGTAATTTTAACATAATTACAGACAGACTCAAATATTTCTACGTAATTGTTTGAATGTACATATTATTTCTACTTATGTATCTATCTCCCGCTGAGATCTGTCCATAGTTGGAATAATATCATAATGAGATTTCTGCCATAGATAGGATAATATATTTTTTTATTCATCGCATGTACCTACCTTATACGCTGGAGTAATGGATGTGAATGTTGTAATATTATCTCCATTTACGCCGAATAGTTTTTATTCTGAATAGTTGTCACACAATAAGCAGACATACTTTTACTGATAAGCGAAAGATAAAGTGAGAAGAAGGGGTTTTGGAAGAAGAAGATTGTCATGGCACGAACACATCCATGACTGACACTGAACGGGTGTGTGCTCCAAGGAGCAAAAGAGCAAGATGTCAAGCGGATTTGACATGCCACTCACATAATAAAAAACTCAGCTTGTCTTCGATTTCTTACTGTAAACTATTGCGTTTAAATAAATAAATAATAATGTATGTATTACTTATTTCGTGTGAATAAATAATAATAATAAAAAAACACAAAAACGTTAGTAAATAATTGAACAAGAATCGAATTAATCGAAGACAAAAATCAACATCAATTTTCTAAAAATATTTTACTTAGCGCCTCAACTAGCAGTGATGCCAGAAAATTCATTCTAAGTTTTGAACACATTTGTAATTTTCAATAAGGCGCATTTCATGCCAGTGGAAAAAGTTGAATGAAAGCGTTCCTTGAGTTGATTCATAAAGGGGGGGCTACACCATCAATCATTGTCGATAAATTTAATAAATTTTATTATAATCGATCTACAATGAGGACCAACATTATCATCAGGTCTTCAGTCACGATATGAGATTTTTTACTTTAATTTCTTCCTCAGAATGAAAAATCTCTTTCAAGAATTTATTTATACGAATAAATTATAAAAGTATTAAGGTGGTCACAATATAATAATTTTCTTTGTCATTTTTTTAATTTCAATAAAATACTAGATAGATAATTTGATAAACAGTATGCATATTGTAATAACTGTACCCATAAGATTAATTTAAAATGGTTAGACTGCTGCACCTGGCCTTAGTGATTTTGGTTCGAATTCAAATTGTGTCAAACTATTATTAATTATATCCAACTATTTGTAATCCCTCTTTCACAATACGCTGTTACTATGACAACGACATCACAGAGCAGGGAATCTCAAGGGAATAGGTGACGCGATTGGCACAGAGACACTCTGAAAGGAGGAGGCTGGTTTCTGCCCTGTGCTCCCGAAAGGAGTGTTCAGCGCGATGATGATGATGGTGATTATTTGTAATAAAGAAAACATTTTCACTGTTTTCACAAAGCTACTTGTTTTTTGTAATCTTTTCACTATTATCTTTAGAGAGCCAAAAATAAAATGGGCCTAGCATTTTTCTTATATTTTGTGGTTCTTAAAATACATTTCAAACTTTAAATTCAATGATGACGTATATTTATTAACAGAATATACCTACAACCAAAAATGGCCTTTATAGTATACATATGAGTTTACTTAAAACAATCCTTTTTTTATGTAATAACAATGAGTTTACTTAAAAGAATCCTTTTTTCATATGTTATTACAGTCAATGAAAAACAAAAGTAAGAGGAATCCTCTTTGGAAATGTATGCGGATTTTTTAATGAAACTGAGTAACTAAATGAGTACATAAAACAATATTTGTTACAGAAAAAAAAGATCTTTTACTGAAATAAAAGCAAAAATAAATTCGTAGCATGATTTAGTACCATTAGTCAAAACCAAATAGAATAATAATAGTTTCCCTTATATTCTATATTCATGATTGATATTAACCCTACTTTATTATACATCTTGATTCCGTGAACCGAAATAGAAGTAATTTTTCTATTTATTTCTTTATAATAATGACATTATTATAACAAATCTACAGTATAATATAATTATAATAATGTTATCACAAATCTTTAATTAAAATATAAATGCGTTTTTTTCTGATATAACCTACCACTTTTTTCTTTAACAAAATTTCGTAATAAGGAAACAACTCTTTAAACATTAATATATCTGACGCGTACCCAAGTACAGCAGGAATTAATTTTATTTTGCCCAACGTTAATTTCCTGACCTGGCACATAGAAATAAAACTACAACTTCTTATCGAAAAACCTTATGAATTACATGAAAGTTACGAGTTAAAGGCAAACCATAACATTATTTTTAGAAAAAAAAACTTATTGATAGTAAAAAATAAAATATATGACAATGTCCTTTTCAATGTCTGTATGGAAGGTATTGTCAAATAGATCATTGAACTAAAATTTAAACATTAATAAAAACTAAAGAATGGAACTTCAAGCACATTTATTAAGGTCTCTCAAATGTCCGGTTAGAATAATTAAGAAATCCTTTATTGCTTTCTCTTAAATTAATTATGTACTTTTGCATATAAAATAAAACCGACATTAATTTACTGACCTTTATCTTAGTGTTCCTGCGAGATTTACAAAACAAAATAACAAAAAAAGGAAAGTAAAGGGTTGTTCAACAAGAACTTTGTTTTTTAATTGTGGCAACACCAGCAACATGATAGTTTTGACATTTAATTTTTTGACGTATTCGTAGTGGATGCATTGGCAATTGTTGCAATGAATTCAATTTCGCTTGAAAATCGCATTAAAATAATTAAAATCCATTATGAAAATGGTGGTTCTGCTAAAGTGACATTTCGTCAAATTCGTGATATTTTCGGACAACATAATCGTCCTTCTGAGACCGCTATTAAGAATTTGGTCGCTAAATTTGAGTCGACAGGCTCGATACAAAATGTGTTAACACCAACGCGTGTACGACCGGGTCGTTCAACTGAAAACATCGCAGCCGTGAGCCACAGTGTTGAAGCAGATCCAAATTTGTCAATTCCTCGACGTTCTCGACAATTGGGGTTATCCAAAACCACCACATGGCGAATTTTGCGTAAGGATTTGGCTTTGAAGCCTTACAAGGTTCAACTGGTGCAGGAATTGAAGCCGAACGACCATTCAAATCGCCGTAGATTCGCTCAATTCATTCAGGAACAACCCGCTGGTTTTTCTGAAAAAATCATTTTTTCAGACGAAGCCCATTTTCACTTGTCAGGGTACGTCAACAAGCAAAATTGCCGCATTTGGGCTTCTGAAAATCCTAGAGCAATTATTGAGAAGCCGTTGCATGCTCAGCGTGTCACTGTATGGTGCGCTATGTGGTCTGGAGGCGTGATTGGGCCGTTTTTTTTCGAAGATGAGACTGGAAATGCGGTAACGGTCAATGGATCACGCTATCGCAAGATGTTGACAACTCAATTTTGGCCTATTATTGATGACGTGGATATCACTGACATGTGGTTTCAACAGGACGGTGCCACATGTCACACAGCCAATGAAACGATCAATTTATTGCAAACCAAATTTCCCGATCGCATGATTTCACGAAACTCAGCTGTTAAGTGGCCAGCCAGATCGTGTGATTTAACGCCACTGGATTATTTTTTGTGGGGCTATGTTAAGGACAGAGTCTATACGGAGCTAATCGAATCGATTGCAGCCTTAATACTCAAAATCCGTGATGTGATTAGCGAAATAGTCCCGCCATTTTGCCAAAAAGTGATTAAAAACTTTGATGAAAGAATCGACATCTGTCAGCGTGCTCGTGGTGGACATTTGTCAGATATCATTTTTCATGCATAATTGCCAAACTTTTCTCTTTGTAATTCAATAAAAATTTTAATCATCTTCATCAAATTTTTTTGTTTTATTTTGTTTTAAAAAACAAAGTCCTTGTTGAAAAACCCTTTACAAACAGGTACGCAATTAGATGAGAAAAAATACGATTTTCTTTTATTTAAATTGGGTTGGTAATCAAATTTATTACAAGGTAGTTTAAACTTAAGGGTAGGGCCAAGTTAAAATAATACATTTCTTTTTGAACATTGTTATTTAAAAAGTGCAGAATAATGGAGAAAATTTTACCCTATAATTGGACCGCAGTGAACCAAAAGTTATATTCGTTCAAAAGGGTTAAAAATTTAAAAAAATAGACCATGATAAAACATTTTCTTATAAATTTATTACCTACCTTTTAATATGTTTTTTTTTTCCTGTAAAATTCTAAAACTTTGCATTGACATTAAACAATCTCTGAAATTACGAAATCAAATTTTATTGACTTTCAGAATATGCAATCCAATGTTGATGACTCATGGTGAAAATATTTGAGGCAGTTCTTAGAAAGAAGTGATTCAGATTGTATAGAATCATTATAATTGGTAAAAGCATATTTTCACCATTTGCATTTGACAGCAACGTTGAAGAATTATATTCTACTCATTTCAAAGCCATCAACTCGTTTGCGAGCGATTTATGAATGAGTGATATTCAGTTGAATTTAATTTTTTTATGGATAAAGTTGCATTTTTTTTTATAAGATCTCTTATTATGAACTTCATTTTTGATAGAATGAGAATTGGATGAAGTATCATAGTTTTTTTGAAAAAGCTTATTAATGAAAAATCTAAAATATGTAGGTACTTAAACTATTCAAATTATATTTTTAATACACACTGCAGGTTCTATTTTCTAATAATTCAAGGGCTATAAAATTATATATCATACATTCCTCCCTACTCAAAACTTCATACGTTCGTTATTTTAATTTGATCAAAACTAGTAAAACGCTAATATGATTAAATTTAACTTTCTCTTCTCTATAGTGCTCATATTATTATGAAGTAGTGTGTAGCGTAAGTAATAATATAATGCTTCATGTATGCATATATGAAAACTTTGTTAATTAACATAATAATATGCAGTATAGTACACTCAACTAACTAATCATAAAAGGTAGTAGGGAAAATTATGTACATAGAGTGTACTTAGCTGGTATAGATTTGAAAAATTATGTAAATTTAACACACAAAACTGCTTTATAAGGCTTAGAAAAGACAACGTCATCCGTCACCCCGGACGGGGCACTACCAAATAAGGTGACGTTCACGTTGCCTTTTCTAAGCCTTATATATGGTAGTTTTGTGTGTTAATTTTACATATAATCGTATTACTTCAAAAATGGTTAATATTATAAAAATAATATCAACAAGCTTACTTAAATTATTTACTTACACTAAGTAATGCTTTGATAAATAATAATTTCTTGTTTATTAAGATAAAGAGTACATAAAAGGTAGTTAATAACGAATTGAATTGCGTGAAGGTAATCAAAATTCTTAATTTTAGCCAAAACAAATATATAAAAAAAAATATACTTATACGAAACAAAAATACATTACTTTTGCTATGAATTCAAATAAGATTAAGTAAGTACCATTGAAAATGTATCATTGTGTACCTACACATGATTCTCCAATTGCCGCGTACAGACAGCTGGATGCGAACATCAATCATCAAGCAAAAATCTTAAATCTTTCGGCGACAATTCGGAGCATTCTCCGAAGAAATATTCGAATGAATGCCTTCGTTACGTCTCATGGAATGGTAACTATGGCATTCATTCGAATATTTCTTCGGAGAATGCTCCGAATTGTCGCCGAAAGATTTTTGCTTGATGCTTGATGATTGATGTTCGCATCCAGCTGTCTGTACACGGCAATTCGAAATGTCTGATTGCCTTATAAATATTATATTATACTCGTAATTATGAATTGTTTCCATTTTCATCTTAACTATATCAGTGTCAAAATCACATACTTTACTAGTGAATAATAAAATCTAAAATTACTTTGATGCCGAATAAGAAGAGTTAATTAAATTCTCGTATATATAGAAAGTTCATAGAATTAATATGTATCTAAAACAATAATGATAGAAGGGATACGTGTACAATATGAGGGCAGTTAGGAAATTCAGGATATGAATGCAACGAACTATAGTATTAAGCAACATATCAGTGCAAGCTCAGTATAGCTAGATTATTCATCAAGCAATTTCCTTACTCAATTGATTCAACTCAATTAATTTCGATTATTCACAACTTGTTCATTCTGTACGCTTATTAATTCATGTTTTTATTTCTGCAGGCAGACTTGTTAAGGCGAAAGCCATAAAACCTGAGGTTGCTACTTTTGATACTACAAACATACTACTGAGGTAAAAAGAGCAACAATATTTAGGGGACGAGCACTGATGAAATTAAGTGACCAGGTGAAGGAGGCAACAGGAAAAACCCTGAATGAGCACTATGGAAAAACCTTGAATGAGAACTACAGTGCCGCACGGAAACACTGTGGTAAAGTGAGTTATAAAATTAAATGTAAAACAACTGTAAAAACTACAATGCTGCAGATATTGTAATATTTCTGTTAGTTATGCATTTTCCGACAACCCGGCAATCTAATCAAAGAATTTCAAAAATTTTCCAAAAGACATTTAATATTTTAACAAGGCGACAATATTAACACTAAATCCTGAATGGACATAGAGTGTGTTAAACATATTTAAAATATTTTTTTTTGATAGTTTTTGATATTTTCCGGAACCGAATCATAGAAATTTAACTAACCGTTGATGAAAATTGAGTAGGTACTGAAATTTGGTTTGTCTTTGAATCATCTACTATATTATGTAGAGGCAGCTGCAGATAATAGATAGCAGTTAAAATAGTGCTAATTGGTTGAAACGGGAGACGAATTATATGAGATTTTAGTTTTAAGTTTTACATATTGTAGATTACATAGATTCGGTATCCACTTTGTTTGAATATTAATAAAAATATACTATTTTAGCATAAAATATAGTTAAATTATTAAAATAAAAGGTCATTGGAATTGTAATAGACAAAAAAAACTTATTCCGTATTAAGGCAATATCTTTTTTATACTCATTTGAAAATGAACTTCCATCAAGTATCGTCGATCTACAATATTGACAAGGTAAATTTGAAACAAGAGAGACGTCGCTATCATGATTTATAATCTTAGTAGAAAGAAACAGTTGTTTCAATTAATCTAATTACGGAATTCTACTACGAGTACGTGTGTACTGACACAATAGATGCAATATCAATATTGTCAAAAACTCACATTTAGTAAAATTTTAAGTACCTAAATATAAAAATTACACTAGGAGGTGAAGGTTGGTTTCTGCCCTGTGCTCCCAGGGAGAGCATTCAAGGGAAATTGGGTTATATTTGAAAAATTATATAACGAAATTAGTTCGTTTAATCATATCACGTTTGAATTATACAGCATAGTGTGATTAAAGTATAGATCCTATTGTATTTTTATGATGTTCCGCAATAAAAGAAATGCTTGGACTGCATTTATTTTCATGAAAAAACATGCAAGTTACATGTAGGAATCAGAGTATAGAAAGTAATAAAAGTGAAGTGACTTGGTCCGATACTTTGATAAGGTAGTCCAGGTATATCAGGGGCGGCTAAATAGATAAGATACGTTTGAGTTAAACGAGAGCAGGATATCAGATTATAACGATATTATTATTATACGCGATACATATTATACGCGATACGTAAAAAGTCGTAAACGGATTGTCAAATAAGTATTTTTCTCATTTTTCACATCAGAGCACTTTTTCGTCATTCTCCATCAATCATTCGCTCTAGACGTTCCAACAAATTAATCATTTATTTTTTTTATTGATAAGGTACTCGATTAGAATGTATCTGTACGAAAAAATTTACATGTAAGACAAATAGTATTGAATTTAGCGATAAGATTTGCGACCCATCATAAACATTTTTTAGTTTTATGGCTTGGTGAATGTGTAATTTATGGTATTACGTGCAGTTAGTTCACTAGCTACCGAACTTGTAGGAACACTACGATGGTATAGATAACTTGACATGTGTATTTATTACATTAGGCTATAGTGAGTCATGGTTTCAAACCTCTGAAATAGTTATAAGTACAATATTGTATTCTACAAGTGGTAGTGTGTGCGTTCGGGTCAAAGATGGACCTCACATAATTTTAGTATTTATGTCACATAAATCTCTCTGCATTGACATCTGGCGTCCAGGGAACAGACATGGGAAGGTTCCAATATAGCTTCTTATAATATGTGCTGTAAAAGAGAAAAAAGACTGAAATTCTATGTGAAGAACATTTATTTATTTACTTTTAGAGAGTTTTAGAGAGTTTGAAAATTTAGTTGGATAATAATTTATAGCTAATGTATTGGTTACCTGATAGTTGATAGACTGGTATTAATCAATAAATTTATACTATTAATCAACTTTCGGGAAAAACTGATACAGCTGGCAACTTCTTGTACATAAAGAAAAGGCATAATTCATAGGAAATCTATATTCATATCTTATGCTGTCGAAATAATTTGCTCTTTTATCTTATATTCAAAAGAGAAGAATGAATAATGAAGTGGATAGATTAGATTACCAATATGTTCACAACTCGTAGTTTGTCCAGTAACAGCCACTTATGAGAGATACATAGAATGATATTGTTTCAAAAATTATCGTTGTTCTGAAATGAATTCCTTGACGTAACATTTGTTGTGGTAAACACAAAAAACATTAGTTTTGTAGCCATATGAATGCGTATTTAAATTTTTAAATATAAACAGAATTTAAATACTTGTGTGCATTCACATGGCTCCAAAATCAATTTAATTTCGAATATATTTTCCATAATTGCCATACAACATCTGTTCTTGATACATAAACAGAAATAAAATAATTTAAATTAAAAAAAAACATTCTACACACCCACTCCCTCATTTTCATTTGAAGAAACTTACAAAATTATTTTAAATACAGTTGTAGACGTTTCAGACAATGCTTTCTATTCACATTTTATTTTTATTATAACACTTTTGAAACTGACTATGAACGTCTCTCTCGATACTCCATTAAACGGCGTCGAAGAAATAATCCATATACAGGTACTTATTTAGAATTATTATGCTGTTGAATTTATTTTTTTGATTGATAAATACTTTTCAATATCTTACATGTAAATAACAGCCCTTTCATCCATAAATCATCCAACAACCCGGACGACCATCTTTCACAATACACCGATCAATGGCAATGACATCAGGGGAAAGATGGTCTGAATGGAAGACGCTGGTTTCCACCTTGTGAACCCGCAAGAATCGTTGAAGGGCGAATAAATTTATGAACGAATATATTATTACAAAAAATATACTACACTTTAAGAGTGTGGATTCATTTTATAATATTTATAGTAAAATTTACTTTCGAGACATCATTAGATACGCAAATGATAATATATCTACATTCTTTTAGTTTTGTGTATGAGTAATATGATTTATTATTTTTTGAAATACTTCTTGTCTGTTTGTCACCGTCTTTTATCAATTTACCGAGAGCACACCACACAATAGGAGACAATGAGTAAGGAATACAAATGTACAAAGTTTATACGCAGCACTTTAGCTGAACTCACAACAACCAACAGATGATGGGAAATTTTCTTTTCTTTAACAAACCAGCATGACTTTTAATATTATTTTATTACTTCATACAAGTTAACTGTTTGCTTTTGGAAAAATAAATGATTTACACGGTATGTTGTCCATTAGGAATGAAACGTTACATTTTTTAATTTTAAATTTCAGTCAAAACAGGGTTCACGGTTTCTTGTGAGTATTCACTAAGCTCAAAGATCTGCATACAGTCAAATTATAATAGAGAATATAATATAGTTGCTAATGATCTTTTAACAGATATCTGAGAATGTTAAGTATGGGCACGAAAAATAATAAAAAAAAAATATGAAAAGGTTCTGAAGAGCGAGCTTCATATTTAGCAAAAGATATGTGAAAGAGAACTGCAAATATTGAAAGTTAGTAGGTTGATAAATATACCGAATAAATTTTGACTCTTGACTTTATTACTGCTCAACGAGTGGAAGGTTTTTGAACAATATCGCTTTAGTATTGAATCAATCGCAGAGCAATTAAAAAACGTAATTATTGCCACCAATTATTGTGTACAATATATAACTTATATAAAAAGATCATTTATATATTAAAATCATTGTCGTTAACGAGAATACTTCCAGTCATTTCCAAATCTCACGTACTTGTAATATTTCACTCCTGATGGGTTCGTGCAAGATACTTGATAAAGTTAAACGAGGGTTGAAAAAGAATTGTGGTATTTGAAAGTGTTGATGTTGTTATAAATTGTATGTTTTCACATATTTCCCGGGCGTTCATTTGAATAATATATTTCATCACTACGTGGGAAAGTAAACTAGAGATGGGCAATGTCACTCAATCAAGTGAAACGACTCACTCTACAAAAATATCTGATACACTGGTTCTCATTTTGAGTCACCTAAGTTAAGAGCTGAGTTGACTTTTAAAGTCGACATTCAACTTTCTGACACATTAGTAAAATTGTTTATCGACTTACATACAGTAAAGAGGCCTTAGTCAATAACACATTTTCACGTTACGTTTTTGTTCCGTTAGCGTTCAAATGCAGACGATGTTGCGCCAAAGTGTTAATTTTCGTAACTATTGTGTATCTTAGCAACGAAATTGACACTTGCTTGCAACTTTGTCTATACTCGAACGTTAACGGATCGAAAACGTAACGTGAAAATGTGTTATTGACTCAGGCCTCAGCTCAGCTCATTAAATCACTAATCCAGAATCTTAGGCTAGAATACTTAATTAAATCAATTTACGAAAGAATATATTGTGAAATTATTGCATCAAGAATAAACAAAGAAGTAATTACTTTATGTTACAGGTTTAAGATTCAGCATGTCGTAAGTTTTTATAATAAAATAATAAAATTAATAATAAAAACTTTATCTGAAAAAGTTATCACACATAGCGTGTATTGTCTGTGCAATGATGTCATACCCATCAATATATCTGAAATTTTAGAGAAATGAAGTAAGGATGATTCTGAAACATAACATAACATAACATGAATAGACAATTCACACAGATCGAGCTAGTCCCAAACTAAGATATGAATCTTGTATTATGGGTACCAACATACATGTATACTATTAATTATATCTGTATTAAGACACTATGAACCAATAAAATGATGAAGCAAGAAAAGATCGATGATGCGGATAATGACTCGGCAAAATAGTGACAGGAAATTTGGTGATACTCAAAAGTACCAGTAGTTAAATAAAAAAAAACATAGAGAAAAAGAGAAAACTCCCTTTTCATTGCCTTTCCATGGCTGCCTTTTCATTGTTAATTACGATAAAAATAATATTTCATTTTACTCACAGCAAATCACTTCATTTTGTGTTCTTGTTTAGAGGTTTCCTCTTTTATGATTATTTTTTTTTTATAAAATAAAAGTTGCTGCTAACGTTTGTTAGACGATAAATAGAAAAAGTTCATAAATTTAAATAAAAAAGTATTAACAAATTTTATTGTTTCGTATTCAAAAAGTCATGAAAAGGATGTACCTACCACGAAAAGAAATCTTTTAAAAATGTATGTGAGAATACTGTTTCTTATTTATTTACACAACTAAGATACTTCCTGTTGGATTTCCTGGCAAAGAATTGGTCTCCCATTCTTTTCTATAATGTTTCGAGTCGTCTGTAAACAACAAGTAGTCTTAAAATATCACGAAAAAGGTAATTACCATCTTCAGTTCAGGGGTAGGATATGTCATCCATTCTGAATGTTTTATTTTTTGTTGGCACAGAGAGAATTACTATTGTGTTTATTACATACAGTTTGTAGAGGTATCTTTCAAAATGCTGAAGTTAGAACATATAACGTAATCCTTATAATGTCAAAGTAAAACATATGTGTAATATAAGGTTCTTTTCATTCATTTATCCCATCATGGCTTTTCCATGAGTGGAGTAGTCAGCGAACAAGCTATATCCTGCAAGTCCTTCCCGTGCAAATAAAAGTTAAGACACTCAGGACGAGTGACATATCTCATCGCTGAATTGAGCTCTTTACCTAATATAATAATGAAACAAACTTTTGTTTCGTGAGGGAAATAATTTATTTTATCTTCAAAAATCATACACGTGACCAGCAAAGTAGGTAGGATCAAAAGTTTTTGCCCAAACCTCACGAGGTTCTAAATCATGTCAACGCAATTTTTCTACATTTGTACATACATCTACAACTTAATCCAAAATAGTTGTATATTTTGATATCTCTAGGGAGATATAATTCATGCGATATGATTAGGTATATTTCATAATATATTGATGATAATATGAAATATCTATTAATCTGCGTACACATTATAAATTTATTATTTGAAAAGAATAACCAGAGCTGGGTAAATATTTAACTAAGTTAATTTGTTTAAAATTTTGTCTTATAATTTATTTAAGTCATTCCACCCGGTGACTGATTTGTGGAAGAATTTCTGTCTTAAACACAGATTATATTTTTTGTTTTGTTTTCACCTTGTTATGTATGTTAAGATTGTTTTTAAGTGCTTCAAAGCTATAAAAGGCGAAAGCTGCTTTTTGAATAAATAAATAAACGTCAATTCGTAAGCGAAAAAAAAAGTTTGACAAATTATATAGCAGACTCATTTCTCAGTTTTTAATTGTTGAACTATCATTTTAATTTCAATTATTTTTTTGTACCTATAAATTAAGTTTTATTCAAGAATATTAATATAATCTGTAATAAATTTATGTGCATACTAACTTTATTTTTGTCATCGTCTGTCAAATTGTTATTGTTTTTTTATTTAATATGTAAAAGACTCTGCCGTATAAAATGTAAATAAATAAATAAATTGAAACAAGCGTTTCCTTCTATTATAGATTAAACAAATACGAGAGAGAGAGAGAGATGTCACACAGGTGGGGTATTAAGTGGAATAAGTACAAATAATAAGCATATAAGTCGTCCCCTCTCAGTGATAGTTAAAAAATAAGAATTTCAGGATTAGATTCACATACCAGTTAATGATCTTGTTACTCGTTAATGCTTAACTTTAGAATATTACTAATATCCTTGGTGGTTAGGGAACTGGGACAAATCTTATACTTGGATAACGCAATATTGATTATGTACTGAGCTAACATTAGTAGTCCGCAGCCAGCAAGTACATAGTATTATATTATAATGATATGGGAAACTGCTGCTATAGACAACTACTAACATTAATTACTATTGTCATTTAACGTTATAATTTGAATTAAATTACTTGGTAAAGGATATTATGATTTAACAACATCCTTTGTTAATGACAGTAGATATCTAATATGAAATCGATATTTCTTGGAGCACTTCGTAAAGAATTGGTTTCGCGTAAGTTTCCGAGTGTTTTGTAAAAGGCAGGTGTTCAAAAAAATGAAGACATTTTACATATAGAATTTGGCGATGAGGATTTCTATCCATCCCTAATGTCTTATTTTTAAGTTGGCACGGAGAGGATAGACAGCAGACCATACGAGTAGTCTGCAGGCCACCCTCTTGTGGGGTATGCTGAAATGAGATAGAAAATAAAAAAAGTAAAAATACGAAAATACAGTGAACGTTTCTGTTGTAAAAAAGTTAGTAAAAGTTTTCACATGTTAGAAGCCTTGTGGCTTTAATGTAAATATATCTACTTGTTTAATATTTTTTTCAAATTATATTATTTAGAAATATGATACTATAGTAAAAAGAATTCTTGTCTTCATGATATCCCTCCGTCTCTATATGAGCTGTGTTAACGTGCATCGAATCGAACAATCATAAAATGTTTTTTTAGACATTTCTATAATAAAGCTGTAATTATGTCGCTCATGGTAAATTTTCACAATAACATTTATCAATTTATCAAAAATATAAATGATCAATCAAAACTAATCCAAATTGAATAATGTGCGAATTATAAAAGTTTTGATATAAACCATAGTTACACAATTTTGTAATATAACAATTTATAGTCGATCAATTTGAAATATGTTATGTAAAATTAATTAAAGCTAAAGAAAGTTTATCAATAGTTATCTAAACTAAAGCTATTTTCTTTGAAACATTTTGGACAGGAGGCAATATGTCATATGATTAGTATGTATGTATTATAATATTTGTGAATATGTTACAGATGAAAACTGATTTTAGGATTAAATATTACATGACTAGATGAAACCGGTGCTATATGTGTTGAGACAATCTTGTGTCATCTACACAAATACAAAAAGAATTAATAAGATCCAGTATATAAACAAAATTTATTGGTTTAGTGGATTCGACAAAATGTATGTAATTTATTTATACTAACCGAATATGTTGACTTAACTTACACTAGGAGAAACATTTGTATAATTATTATGTATAAAAGAAATGAAGTTTCTTGACTTATATTGTATATGGAAGTTCCGATTGTATGTTAAGTCCCTTAATCCTTTTTTATGATAAATTAGGTTTGATTATGAATTAAATTAATAAAAAACGTTCAAGACCAACTACCATAAAAGTATCGGGATCTTGATAGACTTGGTTATGAAAATTCTGGAACACGTGTTTGTGCAATAGAATATATTATTATTATATTGGGTCGTAGAAAAAAAAGTTTCACCTAGGGTAAAATATTTTGTTAAGATTTGGTCCCGTAACACATGCGTGTCTACATAATAGGTATGTATGTAGACATAAATACCTGACATGACTAATTTCACTACCCCTTGTGTGTAAACTAACTAACAACCCTAGTGTGTTATGTGTACAATAACAAGATATGCGGGTTCTTTGAAACATCTTAGAACTAAACTTAATAGGGTGGATATGTAATAATGTTAATAATATTACTAACTAAGTATTACAAAACTATGCTTTCATTTGTTGTTTCGCTCATCTACTATTTATTTTGGAAAAACCAAGCAGGAACAAACCGACCACATTCAAAACAATTTCATATAATTTGAATTACACCTTCCTACGAAATCTCTCATATTTAGGATCACCTGTAGACTGACTGCATGTCATGTAAGTCATCCTCTTTGTGTTTTAAAAATAAAACATTCGTTATTGATGGCCTCCGTGGTTGCGTAATTGAAAATATCAAAATAAGCCTTACACGTAATGCTTAAAAAATTTATGCCTCGTGCAAGTTACTCGAAATCTAACGGCAAAAAGCGGAAGACCAATTCAATTTTGTGAACTTTATTATACATAATTTAATGGACATAATATTTTTTGTATAGAACTGTCGGAATAGGGCGTTACATGAGTGTATTAGGTTTGTTTAATTTTATCAAATGTCATTGTGTGGATGATTAGTCACCTTGACATGGGTCTGTTGGATGTTGTGGAATATTCATACAACAATCAGATATTCCTATTCTCTTCTTTTACAATAGAGAAAACGAACGTCAGTAAGTAAATGTACACAAAATATTAATCATTAGTAGGTACACATAAATACTACAAGGTAGTTTAAACAATAGTTAGTCTCTTAAACAAGAGTTAAACCAAAATAAATTGGTTTATTTATAAACCTTTTAATAAGTATTTTGGATTGGTGGTTAGACTCTACAAATTATTATTTAATTTAGTAACAAAGCACTAAGAAAGTCGACAACTAAGTTCATACATAACAATCATAAGTTGGTGAGTTCTTTTGAAGGCAAATATTTATAATTTAAAAAAATTGAAGATGTAAGAAGTCTTCATTATTTCATACAATACAATAATGTTGAAAATCTTTATAAATATAGTTTTTTGTTTTCACGATAATCTAATTTATTTGACAAGAAATAGGAAATATTGTTAGAATCGATAAATTTAAATCAACAAGTAAACCATACAAACTAAACCAAAGAGCAACCATAGATATTACATATACTCGGAACATCAACAATCATAATTATCACCATCACCAAGCAAATAAGTTCAACTAATTGAACTAAATGAAGAAATAACTTTTCTAACGAAGGCTATTATCGAATAAGAGAAAATGTCATACAAATACTCGTGTGATATTTTTTTTTTTATAATTTAAGTTCCATTTTAAACAACAACCTTAGGAGGGTAATTAACAGATTAACAGCTGTATAAGATAACAGTTAAAATCTATACAGTTATTTATAAATTTGTTTTAAATTCATAGTGATCGCAGTGGTAAAAATTATTGATACAATATTAATCCGATCATTATTGAATCGAATATAGGTAGGTAGGAAATGTCTACAAATAATGCTAAAGAAATCAGTAAATCAATATCTTTCGAAGATAATTCCTCAGCTCTCGACATGAAGCAAAAAATGAAATAAAAAGACAAAAATACATTGCCGGTCAATTAGCACGAAGCATTAAAGATCAAAGAACATCTGTCTAGAAACACAAACACAGTAATTAACTATAAGAAAACACTATTAAGCTCTCAGAAAACATTGTTCATATCAGCACAGACTACTGCTTGTACAGTGTTTAAAGCTATTAATCAGTGAAAATACTCGTGCATTCAAAAATATGAAAGTAAACACATCTAATAGAGATAGAGAAGGAATGAAAAAAGGGGAAATAACTTTATAGCATCCGTGATTTATCAGAAACATAATTTAGAATAATAAAAAATAATACACAGCATTGTGGATTATAAATTTTTAAGGAGAATAATATTAAATTTGTCTCTACTCGAAATAACACAATTCTATCCTTAGATTTATCATACACTAAGACTTATTAAAATGTTTCTAAAAACGTCATGTTTCAGTGGAAGAAAACTGGAAAAGACTTCAAAACTCATAAGTAGTACTATGAAAAGCAGTATAGTAGCCATGCAATCACGATGATGGTATAAAAAATTTCTTTTAACATAGTCCCAAACTAAGATATGAATCTTGTATTATGGGTACTAACGCGACGATACACATATATACAAAGCACTACACACATATACATGTAACATCCAGACCCAGGACAATTTGAAAAAGGTCATTCTTCACTTTGCCCTGGCCGGGAATCGAACCCGGGACCTCGTGACTCAAAGGCAAGAGCGTTACCTCCGCGTCACACCGACCGACGTTCAAAAAACGTTCAGAAAATACATGAGACAGCATGATATTTTGTGTATATTTTATTTGTGTGTATAACAGAATATACGAAAAATTGGCTATAAATTACATAAATTAATATATATACAATATCAAATGAAAAAGTATTTTTATAAGATATTTTAATAAATATTAATAATAACGTAAACACCGAACATTTATGCTTTCATTTAAGGTTAAACGAGAATTTGAACAGCTGGTCATCAAGTAAAACAAAAAGAGCTGTTCTGTTGAAAGTTTCACTTCATAGATCTGTATGTAGGTTTATCAGATAGAAGAATATAGTTGAAAACAATGGAACATTATAAACATTTTCACACAGAAGTTTTCTACTTAACAATTAACAAACAAACTTTAGTTTCATGTTTACTAGACAAGTAAAGTGCCATTCCTACTGCTTGCTTTCTTAATTTGTACTAAGTACAATACAAACTTATCTTCAATGTTTCTTTTGGTTAACACATACTGTACTTTTGAGAATAATAAACCATAAACACATTTCATAGCATCAGAAAGCTTATGTTATTATCAAGTATCTACGAGTGTTTTTATATTTCATATTATACAAAGAGTTTAATAAGGTGAAAAGTTTCAACATTTATCAATTTCTTCTTAAAATTATTACTAACACATTCACTCACCCACCTACGTTTGTAATTTTTGTGCTTTTACTTTGTTTCGATTGATTTATTTTCGGCCTTAAATTTGCTGTGAAAACATTGTGATATTATTATCGAATTTTAGTTCATACTTTTTAAAATACCGCAGTTACGTATACCAACGCATTGCACTACCTAATTTTACATTTTTTTTTTAAAATAGCAACGCTTTGATCACAGTTCATAGCAAAATTTCATTTTTACAAAGACTGTTGACAAGTGAAACTGGTCAGGATAAGAGAAAAATAATGTTTTACAGCTTTTACAGCTAACTTTTGAGTTCACAATATTTAATTAACAAACGTGTTAGAAAAACAATTCAGTCTTTTCCAGGGAAATAGCATGTGTTTTTCTATTAAATAAAGAACGATTGATGTACGTCAAAATAAATTTATTAGTAAATAAAATACACTCTGAAAACTGAATGGAATTGAAAAGAATTTAGTATCCACATTCACAAGATTTCATTAGCTGAAATATGCTTTAAAGAGCTTTGAAAATTTAAAATGAACTTTCACGAAGTTTTGTCTGTCCGTTGACTACATTGACTAAAGTTCGTTACTGACTTATAACTAGTCAAAATCTAAATTTATTTGTATACCTGATGATGATGTTCAGGTCGACAGCGCACGGCTGCCTTGCGAGCTGCTCTTGCAAGGAATCCTCCAGCTGCAGCTAACCAGAGGAGTAAAAGAGGGGCTCCGAGGAGGGCATACAACATTCCAGCTGCTTTTCCAAGTGCTGTCCTGGGAGCTGAACTACCCCAACCTGTAATAAATGAAAAACAAAAATTGATCTCTGGAAAATTTATGGTGAAAACAATATTGGTGATTCTTTAACATATAAACTTATGGACATTAAGAGGGCAAAGATAATTTATACAACACATTTAAACCAACATCGTGAAAAATACAAAAAAATAATCTTAAAGATCAAAAGATGTTACATTTTTATACTCATTTATACTCACATACTATATTTTTTAAACATTAACTTCATCAACATTTTCTCTTTCTCAAATCTTATCCATTCTACGTCATTATTGAGAGATTCCGAAAACTTTTTCCGTTGGATTTCGTTCAAGAAAAAAAAGTCTAATTTTATCGTATCGATAATAAATCTTTTTCTTCATAATATTGGGTGTATCATATTTTTAAACGAGTTATTTGTAAGTATATGGGTCAATGTTGAAACCCTTCCTCCATGGGTACTTAAATATTCGTTTATATTTAGTTCAAAAGGATATCATTTGTCAAATATACGGAATTGTAATTCCTTTGAAAAAAACCCCTCATAATTGGCAATTTTTTATTGAATTGAATAAGAACAGACATCTGCGGTTGATAATTTTATTTCGAGTTCTTTATATTTTGAAAGGGTTGAAAAATAAAATAAATTAACAGCCGCCCCTCTTATCCGATTTACTAAAGGACGTGAAAGCACAAAGAGCCTTTTGTCATCGAAATGACTCGCTTTATCTATAAAATGAAACGAAAATCTATGAACTTCTGGTAATTGTATGGTAGGTATGCCTTCTGTCTACAAATTCATTATAACTGTATTATGCTAAACTATAAAAAAGTATCATGCTAGACTATAAATAGTATTAAGGATAAATGAAACTTCCAAAATCCTATGATATCAAAATAAAGTATCTTTATATTTTTTATCAACCGGTGTCGCAGGTGGTAGAGTAGAAATTTGTATTGTATATTTTTTCATTATTTAAGGAAAATAATAGCTATATATGTAAAGAAAACCACCTACCTACTCATAGGAGTGATTTCCTTTAGTTTATTTATTTGAATTTAGAATTTTTGTTTTGACAGTTGGTAAAGTAATTTTGTTTGTAATTTTGTGTTAGTTTTGAAAGACCTGAAGTAAAGACTTTAAATGTTGTTTTTTTGATATTATTTCAGGTAATTGTTTTATTATTGATTATTTTATTTTTAGTAATATTTAGTTTCTTTAGTTTAAATAATGTTTTTAATAAACTTTTGATATTATTTCAGAAAAACACTGATTGCTTTATTTCAAGTATAAACATCCATTATATATATATTTTTTAAGAGTACAAGATAAAATTGTAAAACCCAAAAAGTATTATATTTTTTTCAGATTTTACAATACAACATGTTGATGGTTATTATAATTTCATTCATGATTCGTAATTAATAAATTATTTCTAAGATATATTCATGAACTACCGGAGGAAAACTTTATATTTTCCACTGTCAACAGATAAGTTACATTATATTCAAGATATTTAAAAAAAAAAGAAAACAACCGAATAAGTACCTCCATATTTATAATGGTGAATAACTTTGTACTGAGGTATTTACTTACTCGACAGGTAGTCGACATAAAATTATTATATTTTAATTTGGAATCTGTAAAAACAACATTTACTATACACATTTATTTCATTCCTATTATACCTTCATAGTCACATGTTTTTTTGCAAGTGACAAGAGGTAAATATATTACAATTGGAATATATGGCATCATACATGGTGTTTGGTAGATCCTTAGAAATGCGTGATAAAAAATGTAACGGGTAAAATATGAATTTTTGTTTTGATTGAATAAGTCTAAATGTTACCTAACAAAAAACTTACAACAGAACATTTTCAAATTTTCCGGTAAACCTTAAATGTTTCCATGGAAAGACATAAATGGAAAAGGAAAGTAGACCGATTCCGATGAAATTGGCAAGATCGGAGTAATTTACTTATATTTTTAGTGAATTATTTAGTTTAAAAGATAATTAAAGTCTTTTCGAGTGTCCTGTAAAAGGCAGGTGTTCGAAAAAATTAAGACACTTTACATCTTAAATTCAGCGATGAGGTTTGCCACCCATCCTGAATGTCTTGATTTTATATTGGCACGGAGAGGACAGCTTGCATGTTTCTTACATGCAGTTGGTCTGCTGGCTACCCCACTTGTGGGATTTGCCGTGATGGTATAGTAGTAGTAGTAGTAGTAAAGTCTTAGATTTTTATTTTATTTTATCGTATGTTTTTTTAGTTAATACTTTTGGGTTAGTTGGAAGAGATCGCGCCTTTGCGATAAACTCGCCCTCTCTATATTGATTGTATTTAATTTGAATGTATACATTTTATGTATACATTTTAATCAATGTACAGTAAAGAATGAATAAATAAATAAATAAAGTCCATTAGTAAAAGATGGAGAGTAAGAGACGTATTTAAGAGTATATGCAACGTGGCCGAGATTTACCTTACTATATGGGAAGCGAAAAAATGCAATATTTAGAGGTGTGTATTTAGCTATTTGAATAAAATCTTCTGTATCTTAGTTCGTTTGACGGAATTTTTATAATGATATAAACACTAACATATAATGCATCTTGTTGATAATTGAGTGAATCTTTGTTTGTTATATGCAGTCAGTCCATTGATTTGTCCGTTTGTGAGAAATATTACGGTAGAAATGTAGTTATACTAAAAATAAAAATAGGTGCAAATAATCATGCCGTTGTTCAAATGATGGGAAAGAATTGATATATTTTAAACATAAAAAAGTTTTTAAAAAAAAATCTAAACCCAGCTGTGGAGAGCCGAGAGCTATCTTTCAATAAGTATATAAACACTCTGTATACATTCGTTTGGCGGCTGAAAGAATGAATTATTATAGCAGAGTAGTAAGTATAAAGTAGCAGTTGTAGAGGAATGTATGTTGGAGGAAAATGGAAATTGTGACTGGAATATAATGGACGATTGTAACAGTACATAGATAGTTATAATAATAATATAACAACAATAAACAAAATAATATGATACATATTATTGTTTTCAGCTGAAACAGCTTCTAAAGGGGATGTCTTGCTGTTGTCATGAGAGTGAAATATCTTAAATACGTGGCTCTATCTGAGAAGCACATACTAAGTATGATATATTTTCCCATTGCAAAAGTGTTAACTCGCACTAAAGTATAATACATATTATATGATATAGCTAATTGAGGTGGTCGGTAGCCCGATGATAAACGTTCGAACTTTTATCAAATCTCGAATCTTTTATACTTTTTTTATTAGGCAACCCAGCCAATTAGACCTGATTTATGCTATTAAAGAACCAATAATGTTCATATAAAAAACATAATTGTAGACAAAAAACAAATAAATCAGATAATTTTAAATTCCTTGTTCACAATCTCAAACAACCACCGATAAATGTCCATCCTACCCAGCGTGAGAAATTATATGCTCTTTATTATAAAATTTTGTGTGAAAAAGTATTTTGTTGAGTGTGAAGGATGTTTGAGGTTTGTTTAAACTCATCTTTAAACTGCATCGGAGAACGTAAATATAACATGGATTCTTAGTTTTGTAAAAGTAAAAAGTGAGAAAAATAGGTATCTCCATTTTTCTCAAGGAAAATTTAGAGAAAATGGGTACAGTGCAAAAAATAATAAGGGTTTCGGTTTTAAATTGAGCAAATATGATTTTCAAATTAAATTCATGTTATTGTTGATTTAAACAATTCGTTTCCTTTACAGAAGAAAGCTAACAAACTGCAGGTCTTATCGTTCAGGTAATAAGACTGAAAAATGGCAGCGTTTTTATGATGAATGTTCATTTGCAGACGGCGCAGCTATGTTGTGAAATAAATATTGTATGTAATTTGTCGCATTGTGGAGAACTGCAGTTCGTGTTACAACAGTTAAGCGTTTTTTTTCCATCAATAGCTAAATATATTCTTTAAACACAACACAAATAGATTTATTATGAATAGTTTTAACATTTGAAACAATAAAATGCTAATATTAGTAACCAAATGGGATTTTTTAAATATAACTACTCGATTCTCAGAATCCTTGAATATAGAATATAGAAATAAACCTTTATTTTACGAAGTGTTTACTGAACAATTTTCTCATAGAATACTCAATGTATGAACGAACTACTAACACCGCGAGTGTCCAATTTTTACACAGAGTTTTTGCATTTTAAAATCTCGGATCTGGTTTGGTCATGTGGAGCGAACGGATGATGTAAGATTGACGAAGAGGTTGTATTTATTTTGTTTTATTGATTATTCTTTTATTGTTAGATGGATGAGAGGTTACTCGTATACCTACTTAGTTTCAACACTACTTAGATAAGTTAGATAAGAGGGCTTTTGTCGTGCAAACAGTTTTAACACTGCTCAGTTTATATTTGTTACATTTGTAAATATTGTGTTAGTAGAAGTAGGGCCTTTGAAATAAATAAGTGTACATAAATCTTCTATCTATATAAAAGAAAGTCGGGTTAGTTACATCATTTATAACTCAAGAATGGCTGTACCTATTTGAATAATCTCTGATTTGTTGGATTCTTCTCCGCCCCGAATAGCCGATCGACTATTAAAATATCTTACAAATTCATGGGAATAAAAATTAAGAAGAAAAGTATTTACCTACCCGTGGAGCACCCGGTAAAGAATTGGTCTCCCACTCTTCTGCATAAGTTTTCGAGTGTCCTGTAAAAGGCAGGTGTTCGAAAAAATTAAGACAATTTACATCTTAAATTCAGCGATGAGGTTTGCCACCCATCCTGAATGTCTTGATTTTATATTGGCACGAAGAGGACAGTTTGCATGTTTCTTACATGCAGCTGATCTGCTGGCTACCCCACTTGTGGGATATGCCGTGATGGTATAGTAGTATAGTAGTAGTAGTAATTTTACGAAGTCGTTGAAAGCAATCGCTCAGTCACAAATTTGTGCTCATTTAAGAACCTCAACTAAATAAGGATCATTTGGAGAATCTATATTCCCTATAAAAGGTTAATTGGTATCCTTGTGATGTTTGTTTTTTTGTTTTGTCCTAGATACTTAAATGCAGATTTGAATAAAGTTCTTTTTTTTCTATTTCACGGATGATTATTATTTTACAACCCAATTCCAATTGGAATACTTCACAAAACTTAATCTTTCAAAGTAATCAATTTTTCAAATTACCACTGTGATCTTACTTTGCTTCCGGAAATGGACAATGCTGGAGAACATGCATGTAGTAAATTCTTCAGGTTTTCACAGACTTTATTATGTTATCGGGATCCCCGTGTCGTAGTTTGGAGTACGCCAAGATCCAAAAACCAAATAACACATGTATTAATGTTTTTTGGTATATTGCGTAACTGTACCACATGGACTGAGTATATTTAATATTATTAGTTCATTCGTCAAATGAAGTAAAAAAGCATCACCCCTATAACTTGAGTTATTTCTCTTCGAGTGAAGTAGTACGTAGTGACATTTGTCCATTATTCATTTTAAGTTTTGGTGCATTCGTTGCGAATAAGAAACCTTTTGCTAACACATTCCATACAAGCTTTGTATTGTGTCGGTCAAAAAGGTCTCTGTTGTATTGAAATACCTTTGTCACTTTCAAAATGATGTTTGCATCGTGTAACAAGAGAACATGTTGAAATAACAAAACAAGGGAGATAAAAACACGTTGTGATTTTAGAATATACACGTTGTGATTTTAGTTAAAAAAATTTAGTTAAAAAAAGATTTTAGTTAAAAAAACACACGTTGTGATTTTAGTTAAAGTTTATTTCTACGCTGAAATGAAATGCTAACTCAAACAAATAAAAGTGAATATAAGAGGCAGCTGATAGTTAAAAAATGTTTATATGACAAGTAACAAAAATAAATTATAACATTATTATAGATATATCAATAGAGAACATGCTGTAATCTTAGTTTGTAAATTAAGAAAGAATGTGCGAGCGGGGAGGGATGTGAAAAAATATGAACATTGATAACTACGTATCTTATCCACGTGAACTAAATTTTGAAGAGGAAAAACGAGTTGAGTAAGAAAAATAGTGTTATTTGCACGAGATTAACTTCGCAGTGTAAGTGAACTAAAAGAAGTTAGGATACGTTGGATGAAAATTGTGATTTCATTGAAGTGGGACTGTATGTTATTTGATAAACTTATTTCTTCATTCTTGATTCATAATCCATTTTAATAAAGAACGTGTCCGAAAAGCTTTTTATTTTCTACAGAAATAAACAAGTGAAAGTGAACAATGATATGATTTGTATTTTTTTTTTGTAATAGTTAAAGCTTTCATTATAAAATGTCAAGTCTTTTAAATACCAGTTCTGAAGGATCATTCTTGCCTGTAGGTATAAACAAGAGGCATAATATTTCGATTTAGTTAAAAAATGTTAAAAAAACTAAAAGCAAAGGAAATGAATTGAACTAAAGAGATCATATTATAAGAAAATTTGTATTTTTCTCGATAACAATAATTCAAGTTTAACTACAAGATATATCTCCTAGTTAAGTTTTGAACAAATAAAGCTTAAATTCCTACTACATGCTTGTATATGTGTCGTACACAAGAAGGGGAAATTTCGTTTAAATAAAAAAATTAAAACAATGGATAATGCAATATATTATAATAATAGTCGGTCTTTGAAAAGTTCAACAAATTTTGCACTTTTTTATTTACATGACCCCTAATACGACTTTTTTTTCTTATAGCAAAGCATCCTACAAACGACTTTATTTCTATGTTCCATATTATTCTATTTGAGCAATATCAAATTAATACGAAAGTAATCAAGCCCCACTGGCACATTGAAACAATCAACTCTTAATTACTACTCTACTTGCTCAAAAAGACAACGACATGTGCTCGTTTAGAAATCTAAGTAAAGATTCATATTGGAGTATTTTGAGTCATTATATTATTATTTTTAAACTCATGTATACAAACATATTGCCACATCTAGCAATAAGCTACATCCCTTCAAGAAAAGACAGAGGATTGAACTTCGCGTACTTCTACTCTTGTACATAATATATTCTTGTCTGTGTTATGTCAATCTAGTTGCCAGGAATGATTATCCTCCTCAATTGTATTAACTTATATGAATTTATTAAGGATTATTGATACCTTCTTTTTCTTACTGAAAGATCGATCGAAAAGTGAATGCAACAAGTTCAGGAAAGAAGGGAGTAAAAATGATTAGGGAGTCCCAAGTCTGAAATGGCCATAGAAGAAGTTCTTAATCACGATTGCACAATGGCTATCAAATGTTTATTAGAGCGGTTCATTACAACATTTGATTCAAGTGGGTATTTCGATTCCGCTAGAATGACACAAATCTTGATCTCATCGTGTGAGTGGTGAAATAAAGACCCCTATGTCTATTTTTTACAAAAACCTACAGATTGTTAGTAACGAATAAACAATAAAATGTACAAATAAATGTTGTCTAAAATGTTTAAAAGCTGGGGGCGCAGGATGTAATGTTCTACGTGTGAGACAATGGACCTCAAAACCTTTTCCTCCACCTCCTCTATTGTCTGATGAAAGCAAAAAGAGAATGCCAGTGACATTATCAATACATAAATACTTGGAACAAATGTTGATTACACATTTCTGGATTAAAGCATAGTTAAAATTCAAAACGCAAAAATGCTCGAAAGGGTTTTAGTGAAAATTCTCAATTAAGTTTTAGGTAATGTTTTTAAGAGGATTTTTATTACTTATTATTCTCTCTTTTCAAAGGTAAACAAAACCGTTTTATAAAACAATATTGGTAAGTAGAAAATTAAAAAAATATGTCTTCGATAATGTAAACTATAAGTAGACAACTATTTGATATTTTGCAAATCTTTTTCGAAAATAAAAATTGAAGAAAATAGATTTTTCACGGTTATTATCGAAAAACTAACACTTGTGATTCAGTATGATCTCAGATATCCCAATAATATGTGATTCTTTAGCTTTGATGTTGTATTCACGGCCCGTTTAGTTTTTATCATCATTTTACTATGTAAAGAAATTAATTTTGCGTTAGACTATTATATATGCAACTAATAAAAGAGAAATCCGCGGTTCGATCACAGGTGCCGGAAAACTCTTCTTTCACGACACAAGTTCTTAGCTTACTGTGAAAGGTGTATTGGATTTAAAACAAAAGCCCAGATATATCACATTTTAAAAAAAAATATAGAAGTGATGAATACTACTTTATGTTTTCAAACTAGTAACTATAAAATGTCGTGTAGTACATTCGAATAATAAACATTCGTGTGTACAGAATGTCATAAAACAGGGAAAGTAGAAAGGATAAGAAGAAAAAGGCAGATGTGATATTGTAATTGTGCTCAGGACGAGTCAGAAGCCCAGCAATCAGAATGGTTAATGGTGGGATTACGTTTTGATAAATGTGTTGCAGAAAAATAACCTATGTATTGCTATTATAAAGGTACATATAGGTACAACACAACAACCGACATTTATATTTGTTGAAACTTTTACTAAAATTTATTACAAAATGTAAGTGTCTTGCGAAGCTTTCATGTTGACACGAACGAAATTAAAATTAAATAAACAAATTGAAAGCCTTCTCGAAAATCTTGAAGATAATATAGGACAACTATCAACATCCCCTTTTCATAACACATTTTTCCGTCTTGTTGGTGTTTTCTTTATTATTTTTTTTCGTTTATTCAATTCATAACTTCATTTATGATTTTCACAACAAAAGAAGAATCTAATACAAACGGCATGAACACTACTCCCGTGGGCAAAGGGCATAAACTAACCTCTTTTTGTTCAGAGCATGTTTGTGACAATCGTCGCCTCTTTCTATGGCATTCCTAACTCTCTGATATCGAAAAATAAATAATATAAGTTTAATTATCAATCTTCGTAATGTTGAATTGTTTTGGATGTGTGGGATTGTTTTATTCATCAAAAAGGTGGTACAAAAAGCGTAGATGTCTAAGAATCATAATTTCGGCATGATCACAAAATGCTATTTCCATGTAGAGAAAAATTTCGACCACTTTGTGATAAAAATATTTATTTATTAAAAATAAAAACATCACTAACTATGACAGTTTTCACCTTTAAGACGAGTGATGCAAGTAATAAAATACATATGTATGATCAATACTGAAATTGAAAAATGAACTCAAATCAACACTGAATACATAAAAAAAACATTTACAGAAAAAAACACACTTATTGTAAAATTAGCCCACCTCATTCTATCATGGAATCTCCCAGTAGTGGAGAAGCCAGCGGAACAAATGCTTTTAATTAACATGATTTCCACATAGATAATTGCATTATTAAAAACCTGATACAATATCGATGGTTTAAAGCACAGAAAACACATGTCCACATTTGACAGTTTAGAGAAAACAGGTTTTGAAAGTTTGAGATTCAAAATTAATTAAGTAATTTTTAATTAATTCAGATGACATTGTTGGACATGTGCTTTTTAAGAATCAATTATGTCGATATTAATAAATTCTCAATTATCTTATGTGACATGTTACATATGTGCACAAAAAATGATAATTTAAGAATGTTTGGCATCTGATTTTTGTTAAATATTTCGATAATGATTGGTAATTATGTAATCAGGACATAGACGACGCCGACGTTGCAACCGATCTTGTACATATATTAACTCATTTTACCTAAATAGTGGACATGTGTCTTTTGTGCTTTAAACCATCGATATTTTCTTTATTTACATCATTTTAAATTGTGAAAGAAGGTAAAAAACAAAGTAAGTCGAGAAATTATTTCTCTAAATTTGACTCCTTTTATTATTTCTTACCCCGTGGAGCACCCGGTAAAGAATTGGTCTCCCACTCTTCTGCGTAAGTTTTCGAGTGTCCTGTAAAAGGCAGGTGTTCGAAAAAATTAAGACATTATACATCTTAAATTCAGCGATGAGGTTTGCCACCCATCCTGAATGTCTTGATTTTATATTGGCACGAAGAGGACAGTTTGCATGTTTCTTGAGTGCGGCTGGTCTGCTGGCTGCCCCACTTGTGGGATGTGCCGTGATGGTATGGTGGTGGTGGTGGTGGTATTTCTTAACCACACGTCAAGACCCTTGAAAATAACGACTCCTATGGAATGACGCAGAAAGGTTAAAATTATTACTTTTTTCTTTCAACTTCGTGACGTCTTTGAAACGTTATATCTTCTCATGAAATTTCTAGGTAGTATTTCTTCAGCATATTATTATTATTTTAAAAACACCGCTTTTGAAATTCATGATCTTAGTCATTAGCGCTAGGAACAAGTCTTATCGGTTAAACACCATAATATAGTGATGATATATTATAGGTATATCCGTTGACATACTTCTTATTAAGGTTAAATTATATACATTGTATATTGTGATGTAAAAGTACTTACTTATATAAAGGTATCAGGATGCAAAAAACTTTAATCTCTCTTATGCTGAGACTGAGAGCATCAGAAATACCTTAAAATGAGGTCAAATGATAACATAAATTATCGATGTTTTCCCACGCTGAGAAAATAAAAACCAACAAAGATTTATTTTTAGAATTTGATAGATATCGGGATATATTATCTTCTATGATTCACTTGACTTCAAATCCTTTGTAACAGACCATATATTATTCCTCAAATTATGCTACATGTAAAACTTTCTTATCAATAACGATCCCCTGATCATTCACTGGGCATTTAATATACCTATTTATTTATTTTCCAAAGAACAAACAGTCAATTGCAAAAAACAGTAACAATGCAACATTATACAGATTGTGGAACAAAATAGTTCACTAATAATTCGACCGGTGTGGCGCGGAGGTAACGCTCTTGCCTTTGAGTCACGAGGTCCCGGGTTCGATTCCCGGCCAGGGCAGATTGAGGAATGACCTTTTTCAAATTGTCCTGGGTCTGGGTGTTACATGTATATGTGTTTAGTGCATTGTATATGTGTGTATCGTCGCGTTAGTACCCATAATACAAGATTAATCTTAGTTTGGGACTAGCTCGATCTGTGTGAAATGTCTATGTATGTTATTGTTATGTTATGTTAATTACCCAAATATAATTACACAAGTATCGTAAATTTACCTCAAATAGTGCAATGAGCAGATTAATTACATGTGATGTACAAAATAAAATATTTTACAAATTTTACAGAGTTTAACAGTTTACTAAAATACCTACTAAAAGGAAAAAAGCTACGAGACATGAACTCTATTCTGAAAACTCCATTAGTTCAAAATTTTTCAATAATAATGACATAATTTTTGTAAAACGTAACTACATTATATATGATTAGGTGGCACAAGCAGGGGTTGTCTAGAAATTTGTTTTCGAGTTATTTTATAACTGTCCAAAGCAAAATATCTGACGTTGATGGATTAATGAACAGTAACATATTTTACCCTGGCGCAACACCATAATGTAGTTTTAATAGATTGTCTGTTCGTTTGTGTATTAAATATGAAACTTATTCAAATCTGAACACGTATATGGGTTAAGATGGTAATTTTCATGTTCAATACAATTAAGAATTGTTATTTTATAAAATAAATTCCATTAATATAGTATAAAATATAATTATAATTGTAGAGTGAGTCGGTAGCGGAAATTGATTCTCCGAAGAAAATAAATATTTAAATATTCATGGCTATGTTGTATTCTTCAACAAGAAAGTTATTTTATATAAAATTAAAACATACTTGTATATCTTCTTGAGCTTGCTTGTACGATCAATACATGATTCTCAAAATCCCTGAGATGAATATGAAATAGTAAAAGAAATCATTTTTTTTAAATTGCTATAAAAAGTGTACTTATGCAGTAAATCAAAATAAGACGTGTAAAAAATAATTCATGAATATTTATTGACGAACATAAATATCAACTAGTGCAATTTAATTATACAACTATCATTTTTTCAATCCGGTTAATACAGGGAAGTTCAACATACTTTGAACAAAAGGACCTATAAAAAATTCATGTTCGGGAAAATAATTTCTGAAAAGCAAAACAATGTGTAACCTTTCAGCGGGTTGCCTTTTTATTCCAGTTCTGAAAAAAATGCTACGCGTTTAAAGGGTGTGCTTTTTTAGAATATTTTTTAGTGTTAATAAAATTCAGCTATAAAATTTAGTAGCTACACTTTTTATAAAAATCTGCGCCAATTAACTTAAAGTGTTATAATAAAAAAATAATTTGAAACAAGGTTATCAACATTCGGTATTGTGTCTTTAAATTTTTATGCTTAAATGAAACACTTACTGTCATGAAAAGAGTATGTTTTGTAGTTACATAGATATCTCCTTTGAGCTAGGTATCTACCTCAGTTAGTTGAATGAATTTTATCTTTGTATTTTTGTAAAATCATTAGAAATGTAAAGTTAATCTTATAAATAAAAATGGATTTACCATGTATGTCACTTCATAACTTGAGAATAGCTGAACCAACTTGGCTAATTGTTTTTTTGTTGTGTTCGTTATTATCAGGAGACTGTTTATATCAGTGTTTCCCAACTTTCTTCATGCCATTCCCCACCGTAGTCATTTCATAAGTCATATGCCCCACCGGCCTCTTTTTTAATTAAATTTGGTAAATTTTCAATAATATGTGCAAGCGCGGTGCCCCACCTCTGAGGCGTGATGCCCCACCGGTGGGGCGTACGCCCCACCTTGGGAATCACTGGTTTATATGAAAGTTAATTTTTTGGAAAATCCAACGGAATAGTCGGAAATTTGAATTGCATTTTTGTACGAAAATGCCGTTTGTATGACATTTCTGCTGTCACACAAACAATATGGATAACAGGATAATTAAACAAAATCAACGATGAAGTTTTCTCATAGATTGGCCTATTTATGGAATAATTTTTGTATGCATTTTCAAATTAGAATCGTTATCCGTACAATTTAACATCTGTGTAGCTGAAATTTCAATTTTGGAAAAATCATGGGAGGAATTTTTATAAATTTAAAATGAATGAGTAGGTATCAACCTAAAAAAATAAATTAGTACCTACATATTATATTACGTACAGCAGATAACTTATAAACAAATCTGAGTTAAATATAATTGTTCGACATAAATAAATTTTCTTTTTTTACACTATACCAGTGATTCCCAAAGTGGTCCAGGTGGATCCCCAAAGATCCACGGGAGACTACGATGGCGTGACTAAAAATGGGGGTGCACGAGTCGTAAATGGGGGTCCACGAATCCATAGTTAAAGTATCGGATATTCGGTTAAAGCACCAGATATTGACATAAACAATATTCGGTACAAATACCCGGTACATTGTAGAAAAAGGTACTGAGAGAAAATATTCTTTAAGAAAACCGAGGAGTTTTTGAATTATTTCAATTCCTATACCATTTTGTAAATTCGGCGACGGGGAGAGGGGGTAGAAATATAATCGCGTAATATTAAACAATAGTAAACAATATTCGGTACAAATACCCGTTATATAGTAGAAAAAGGTACCTACTGTGAGAAAATACTCTGTAAGAAAACCGAGGAGTTTTTGTGTTAATTCAAATTCCTATACCATTTCGAAAATTTAGCGACGGGGGGAGGGTAGAAATACAGGGGGTCCACCGGAACCAGCAAATTTTTGAAAGTAGTCTATGAGAAAAAATGTTTAGTAACCTCGGGAGTTTGTAAAGAGATTGAAAATACTATTAATCACTATTGATTGTTAGGCGGTACGAAGTTCGCTGGGTCAACTAGTATTTAAAAATATCAAGTAATATACATATGTTTGATGCATATAAAAGCATAAAATACATGGATTATGTGAAACCATGGATTTAATATGCACTCATGTTTTATTCAGGGATATGGTCAAGACTTGCGAAAATATAATTTATAAATATTTATATATAAAGATGGATGTACATGCTTTGGGAATATATACTTAATCTAATTGTGATTTTTAATTATAATGATCTAACGAGTATATTATGTGGATGATAACTGACTGAGAATGATTTTGCCCCTGTTTCACTTTACCAGCCAACCTAAAGCATCTTGTCGAAAACTGGACTGCTTAATTCGTTTTCGGAGTAAATGCTTGTTAGTTACATTTTAAAGACATAGTCAAGTGCAGGGATACTATCCAGAGGGTTTACTGCAACCACTACCCTCAAACATGAGAAAAAGACAAAAGAGAGTTAATTTATTTTGTTACTGAAAACTGGGTATAGAATTATTTATAAATACACTGGATGTGCTGTTAATTATTAATTTATATAAGACTAAAAAAGAAATTACTGTTTAAGCACAAAATCATTATGGAAACATAAAGGGCGAATGAATGAATTGATGTAATTTATGTGACGGTTAAATTATTAAACATAATATAAGAACAGAAATGTTAACATACATCTTCGAAATATTAATTGTTTTCTGGTTCCAGGTTAAATTAATGTCGAATCCTTTCTGATATTTAAACGTGAAAAACATCTATAAGTATGTGTTTTTAATCTACGTGGCGTTCAAATACCTACTTGATACCTGATATTTTTTTAATCATTTTCGTCGCCCATAAAAATGTTAACACATGTATAATTTCACTTTTATCTTTACACCTTGATACTTGTTATATTGAATTATTATTATTGAAGTAAAATAGCTGTCGGAATCATATTTTCTAAACCTTATTCGTTGTTATTAAATTTTATAATGTTATTTCAGGGTTTGAGAAATACCTTCGAGTGGAAAGAAATCGTTCTTTTTGGCTGACTTTCATGGAACATTCTCAAAGAGTGACTAAGTCAGAAATATCGTTTCTTTCGTATCATAGAAGAACACATGCATGTCCAGTAGATAAGAAGGTAAGCACTCAGACGGGGTTCTAAATGCTGAAAAATATTTACAACTTTTTTATTGTTTGACCAGATTTGAGAACAACCCGCAGATGTCAAAACCAATAGGACATCTCGATTTGGAAAATCATGTTTACACAATATAATGTTGTGCATAATCTAATCGGAAGAAATGAGAAAGGCGTTCCAACGCTTTAGAATTGACTCCAGGCTGGCTTAACGGGTTCTACTCTGTTTCATGCAGTATAGTTGGTTAATCTCTTGTAAGTATAACCCTGCAGGTTGTTGTGGAGAGAAGGCTGTCAGAAAAAAAACAAGGCTCACCGATGTATTATCTCTAAAAACATTCAAACATAGATACTGGAAATTGATATCAGAAATATTGGATTTATTTATTACGTGGGTCACATTTTTAATCAAATAAACGTTTTTCGGGATAAACAAAACTTTTTTCTTGTAAGTATTCAATATAATTATGATGATTGATTGTAAGGTTCAAGAAGGCACATCAATTACGTAATATTATTCATCGTAAGTTTTTCGAAGTTTTGATCAAAGTTTATGGCATCCATAAACTAATTATTGTATACCAGAAAAAGGTTTCTCTATATTGGTATTCAATATTTTTTGGTTTGTTTTAAAAACATTTTTAAAAAAGAAAAGGAGTAGTAGAACGTTCAATCAATCAAAATAAAATTTATTTACCAACTAACACAAAACAGATATGAGTTGTTGTTACCTGACTTTTGAAAATTAAATTATTTTCGATCATATTTTCAGATCGCACATGTTTTTGTTTCGCACGTGAGAGTTTCTGTGCAGGTTTCGTGTAGTAGAGATCTGGAGATTTGCAGAAACATCGCAGAAAAATCACCCACAGTCAATCGTTGCTGAGCGCATTTTCAATGTTTTTCCACAATTTCGTGAAAAATTGAAGGTCTTCCGCTCTTTGATCATCATACACATTCATGCAACCATTTTTTACCCGCGATCACTTGTACATACTCGTGCAATTCATAGTTTTATCACCATATGAAGTTTTTATCTCATTATTAACCTAAACTGGAAGTTTTCCCTTCAAAACGAGATAAGGGACGACGCCGCTTATTTCGCATTTGGCGGGAGATTGGATTGACATTTTTCACGAAACGTTTTGTCACGTCAACACTTCTCAACGTGCTGACCTCGAACTGGTCTCGTTGTAGAGAAGAAGAGTCAGGCTACACGAAGATGTAGCCAACATGTCTAAAATAAAATCCATCCGGTCGTGAGAGCCTCAGTACACTTACTTTCTGGATATGCCTAGTAAATGAAAGGAGAAATTATTATTTTCCATTTAATGCCGGATCGAGATACTTAACTTAATTTACAAAATTCTCTACCTTATCCATTGCAAGATAGTATGTAGTTTGAAAAGTAATTCTAGAACCGTTTTAAAGCAGATATGTTCAGTTAAAATTAATCTTTTTATTATTCTAATAAAAACATAAAAAAGGGATGCTCATTACATGGAAGCAATTCCTTTCATCAAATTGTGTATATGGATATTTCCTGATACAAAAATCCTCTAAGTTGTGAGTTTTAACAACTTGTTTGTTTATTAATTTATTTGATAAACATTCAGTAACATTATTATTATTTTATAAAAGAAAATAATAAATCAAATATTGACCAAAGAGCTTTTACACAACTATTTAGACAACTTAAATTTATTTTGAGAGTTGTTAATTTAAATTATAAACTTTATTTTATAACCAAAAGTTAAATGCAGAAAACGTTTAAAACTCGTAAAATTGAAAGGAATAGGTATCCACCTTACCTTTGACTTAAAAAAGATTAAGTATTTAAAAATTTAATCAAAATTGTTTTTCCCATACTTGTTGAGTGCAATTTACGATATAATAAAACTTTACAATACCGCTTTTATTATTAATGAAATGTAATTTAATTAGTGGAGAAAAGCTTTCCGCAACCGTGAAGAGAAGAAATAATATAATGGTTTCAACAAGTAATTGTAGCGGTATAAGTAGTATTCTACTGTATAAAAAGGAAGTTTATTAGTATTAGTAAGTATTATTAAAAAGCGACGGTAAAATTAATAAAACTTTATATTGCCATTATTCAATATGAAGATGAACGAATTTTTAATTTACTTAGGTTATGAAATGAAAATTAATTGAAATCCATAATAAAATATCGTTATTACGTCGCAAAGTTGTGATTTTTCATTCAAATTTTGTATCAGATTATATTAATTACATTAATTAAAAAAATAATGTACAAGTTACACAAAAGTACATAATTATAATTACGAAAAAGTTTGGGAAAATGTAGCCATATACAGAACAAATCGTTGAATAATTCAAACTTAACAGTACAGACTTGGTATTGGCAAATTAAAGTGACATTACGTGAAAATTTTAGACATCACTATCGTTGAAGCTAAAAACGTGTATAAACACACGAATTCACCTTTTTATCTTTTCCACGATGAACTTGTCATGTTTGTATTTTTGTACTAATTTATTGGAATTCTAATAAAAAAATTACTTTTCCTCAGATGTCTAATGGTTTATACTCATGCATATGTTTGAAGCAATTATGCATATCATATCTACATGAAAATAAATGATGTGAAAGTATATGTAAAATTGATTTGATTAAATTGATTAAATTGATTAAATAGTATTATCTATATTCGGATCGTTCACAAAGATTTTATATAGGTAACGAATTAGTATGAATATCCAATGTGGAAGGTTCTTGTTCTAATTTATCGAAAAAAGTAAAGTGAGATAAACAAAAAAAGTTTCTCTCTTAGGAATTAAATTCCCAATGTAATCTTTATAACTTTGTGTATAGCGGAGAAAAGATTTTTCCTCTAATAATATATTTGCTTGGCAAAAAGGGTTAAGTAGATTTATCTGTATTATAGAACGTATGTAAATATTTCCACAAGAGTTGACCTCTGAATAATAATAAAACTTTATTGGATTTCTATAACAACCAAAGGTTATTCAGATGCACGCATAATGCTATTATATAATATTAAATGAACATTTAAAATCTGATATTTTGCGGCAATTAGACATTTTTATTTCATGCCAGATTCATTTGGACCACTCTTTCATGTTATTTTGGGCATTTTTATTCCTTAAATAGTTTGAGCAAATGTAATTACAAAATAAAACTTCGAAAAGAGTGATATTACGGTGCAGGGTTTGTTGAAAACTTTCTTATATAAACTTAATGATATTTGCAAGCGTTGATATTTTCTAGTATGACATAATCAAACACTAGGTGTGTATACATTTGACCATAAATTTGAATAAATTTTTAAAGCTTCAACTAATTTCACTGAAAAAAAGTATGTATCACTTTTCCATATAACACTTATTATTCGAAATTAAATAGAGAATAAACATAAAATACCCTTAGACAAATCGTACCTACTAGGCTATCGACTTCAAACGAATTTTTGACTATAACCGCAACAATAACGCACAATTACACGGTACATGTAGGTAGATTGTCGAAAAGTTCGCCAGTAGTCGATCGCTTAGTACGGTTTGTCTACCTGAAGTATATAAAAAAAACTTACCAACAGTTGTTACCAGAGTCAGGGCATATAATAAACTCCCTGGAAGACCCCATTGAGGGTCTCTATCAGCTCTAGCTCCTGCCACTACGGCTCTTTCGAACCTCTGCAATTGGGCGTGAACAAGGCGGGTCCAGTTCCTCTCGTAAAGAACATTTAGTCTTTCTGTAACAGACAAAAATTACATAAGTTAAAACTTATTTAATTCTTACAAAGGATCACCGGCCGCACTTAAAATAACAAAACATGTAATTTCATCATTAGTTCAAATGAAATTTTATCTTGTGTTAGTAAAAGCAGAGATTTTATTACGGTA
Organism: Athripsodes cinereus; assembly: GCA_947579605.1. Lineage (NCBI taxonomy): Eukaryota > Metazoa > Arthropoda > Insecta > Trichoptera > Leptoceridae > Athripsodes > Athripsodes cinereus. Next base: position 10,023,189 of record OX388319.1, on the reverse strand, counting down.
GTCATTCGTATTAGAATAGTGAATAATAGTAATAAAATTTTTGGTTACTTCTCGTGTCATGAGAGTATTTCTTTATTATGAAAGGAACAAAAGTTACTTCTAATAAATAGTCAGATATATAAGTAGGTAAGTACCTACTTATATGGTGTCGCTATTGACATTCAGTTACAACTGAAAAACTGAACACCATGTTATACATAAAGCAGTGCTTGTTCAGAGCCATTACCAGTTGATAATTTTCCCTTTCATATAAAGCATGTATTTACGATCTATTTCAATAATTTGTCTATCAATTATTGTCAATAAAAATCCAATACATTAGATTTTAACTGAGTAAACGGATGGACAGATTATTGGAACTGACCTTTAGGGCTTTAGACTGGAAAACTAAAATCACAAGATAATAATAAATCTTTATTAACAAAAGAAATAACGATAAAATATAAATATATAAAGAATATTTCCAATGTTTAACTTAATTAATTCGAGAGAGCAACGTTTTCTAGTCAACCATTTCAAACAAAGAATAAAGTATATTAAATTAATAATTGAAACAATAAGTGTTTCTTATTGTTGACAGACGTTTGAGAATTGAGAGATGTCTTTCGACTTATCAGGTCATTGTCAAAACAGATTGATAATGACCTGATAAGTCGAAAGACATCTCTCTCAGAATAAAGTATATTATAACACTAATTGACTAAATACTCGTAGATAAAATAAGATTTGAGACAGTAACTGTATAGTTGGTTCTGAAATATTAGCTTATAACATCTACTGGTTCTGCTGTTCTCTAAGATGAACGCTGTTTTAGGTTAAATTTTCAATACATCCGTGAACCGTTCAATAATATAATATCAAATTTTTGTCATCTTGGGTAAGAAAAATAATTCCATCATTCGTAGATAAGTACTTGCATTTGATAAAGGATGAACCTACCTATAATTTTACTTATTGTGGTGTCGGTGGTGGGTGTCGTATTTAGGATAGAGTAGAAAAGGTTTAATTGATTAAAATGACCGTACATACAGTCCCTACCATTAAATATCTTTGTCCCTTTTTCCTGTTCAGCCCATACTTTAATTTATGATAATAGATTTTGATGATCTCAAATACTAAGTTACTCATGATTAATAAACTAGAATAGTTGAGATTTTTTTTCATAAATGGAAAAAAAACTACGATATCATTATTATAATTTTATTTAGAAACAGATTTTAGGTCATTATATTGAAATTTACTTTTAGATTTTGCATATTCTAAAGATTTTTTATGTTTAATTGATACTCGAATAATAGTAGGTACTTATAAGAAGTCATTTTCCAATGTTGTTCTTAAAATGACAATAAACCTTGTTACGCGTAGGTACTATAAATTACATATACATACCTCATGGTTTTAGTACAAAAAAAATTAACTCCAAACATTCATCAATGTCATTAAAAATACCAATGTTACCCCCAAATCAATCAATAATGCTTAAATCTAGCCAAACAAATAATACATTTTATAAAACAGCGAATATTTTTTAAGAAGAAATTTTCTATCCGACATCCAACTAAGAGTTGTTACAAAATTACTGGGTACAATCAATTCATAAATAATCTATATTGTAACTACAGAGATTGATGAACGCTTTCACGTTTTTCTATTTCATGATTTTTCTCTTTTTATGTCCTTCGTAGAATAAGTCAGCAATTTCCGTGACTTATAACGTGTTTATATTATTTGTATGTACTTACATGAGTAAAGTTGGACCTTTTTTAATAATATGGGAATGATAAATAATATTACATACTATAAATATAATACAATAATTTTATGAATGGATTATACGTGAATTAAAATTATTTTTCCATATAGATGAGTGAAAACAGACACATTGTTAAAATGTGACAACATTAAAAATAAGTACAAAATCGCTTTGTTGTTGATTAAAATTATTGTGTATTTTGATAATTCAATAAATAAATTCATTTGAATAAGTTTAAAAAAATATATGTAAAAAGCTTGCAATTGTTTCATTAGCCCTTGCACAGTAAAAAAAAAACAATTTGAAATAAATGTGCTGTTTTCTCAGTTTCAGTGCTTTTTGATGGATGTGATTTTGCATCTAAACCCCTCATTTGTCAACCCCACGTTGAAGTACCCCACGTTGAAGTACCCCACGTAGAAGACACTCAATAGGCTAAGGGTTGGGGTGACTAGGTGCAATAGTAACCAGCGGAGGTGGGGCTTTTTGGATGAGGAGAACACTAGCTGCGACTGCGGGGAGGTGCAGAGTGATTCTCATTTATTGCAATGCCCGCTGATGCGGAATACATGTAATGAGAGTGACCTATTGATGGCGAATGACGAGGCGATATACGTCGCTGAATACTGGAGTGGCAAAATCTTAAGTCTTGACCGGAAAAGGAAAGGAAATTTGTTAGATACAAATTGAAATTTGTGCTGAATGAAATCAAAAAAACATTTGTATATTTATTTCATTCATTATGGAATCTTACTACCTAAACACCGACACAGTTATTAAAAATTAGTGCTATTTTTAAAATAAAGTCGTTTCTCAATTCAGTTTTTTTTAAACACAATCGTTATCGTGTAAAATCTCTTTGATACTTGCCCCGTTATAAATTTTACATGCTTACACACTGTGTGACATACACAATATAACCCTTTTTCCTTTTGACAGCTTCATAGCTGGAAGCTTTATTTATTAATTATGCATCAGAAGGGACAGAATATATGAAAAATTATTATCTTAATATTCTCCATTTGCCGCGTACAGACAGCTGGATGCGAACGTCAATCACCAAGCATCAAGCAAAAATCTTAAATCTTTCGGCAACAATTCGGAGCATTCTCCGAAGAAATACTCGAATAAATGCCTTCGTTACGTCTCATGGAATGGTAACGAAGGCATTCATTCGAATATTTCTTCGGAGAATGCTCCGAATTGTCGCCGAAAGATTTAAGATTTTTGCTTGATGCTTGATGATTGACGTTCGCATCCAGCTGTCTGTACACGGCAATTGATGAATTAGTAATGTATGTATTAACATAATTAAAAAAGTAATAATGCATGGTCTACGTAAAATAATAACATGCAAGGATAATCGTTGAAGGAAATACCAATGAATCTCACAGAGCAATAAATATATTCGTTTCAAAATAGCAAAAATATCTATTTGTTCAATAGAATGTTCACTGTATATGATGGCTAAATCAATACTCAAAGCTTTACAGTAAAATAATATTCGTACCACTTTTTGGCTAACGGATGTTATAAATAGATATTAAAAAATACTTACATTTATCTGTCTATGTCTACGTTATTATATCTTTTTTGTCAACATCAAAAAGTTCCCAAAATGAATAAAAACGTCATAACATTTTTGAGACAATATTTATCAAATGATTTTTATAGCACTTTAACATTCACGATAATTATGTTTTGCTTGACAAAATATAGAAATAACAATGCATTATTTGTTTTGCTTCATTACATCTTGTACAAAACGTTAAACATGTATGAATTTTATCTTCTTTATCTTAAACTATTATCTTGAAAAACTTAATCAAGAAGGTGGTGTTAGTTAGAAATGTGACCTTAACTTTGTTCCTATCTCACCAGGACTGATTCGATTTTTTATATGATTAAAGTTTGAGATACATCTTAATTGATGGAACTGAAGAATTGTAAGGACACTATTCATTTGCCACAGACATAACTTCGGTGCAAAGAATTAAACAATTTAACATAGTTTGATAGAAACAAGTATAAAAAGTACCATCAATCCGACCACATCAAAATCGATATTATTATATCATCACATCATCTTACACAATTGAGAAAGGTAGTGGACTAAATTCATATGATAAACACGGAGGTCGTCTTTTTTACGACAATCACAAAATAAAACATTAAGGATGTGTAGGCTAAGAATGTGTATCTCAATATGAAATAAAATATGGAATATATATCATTTATGATTTTGACAAACACGAGTCTTTATATCGGGAGTTAAAAAATAAAACATTATACATATAAGAAGTTTTTTGAGAACATTATAAATATAAGAAGTAAACTCTACTCATGAAACTATCATTATATTATAACGTTCAGAGAAGACAACGTCACCATATTTGGTAGTTCCTTAGACACATCATGAAATTACAACCAAACCTTCTCGAAAGGTGTGTATTAAAAATTTAGTTTACCAGACGACGTACCGAAGGCTTCGAAATTAATTCACATTCAAAATAAAATTTTAATATGATAGTTGTATATATTTAATTTAAATAAAACATAAAATGCTAAATTGTAAATATCACACCGATTTCAAAAGTTAAGTTGATTTTTTTATATTCAGTAGCATGGCAGGTTATGATCTCATGCAATGAAATGATAAAAATACTTGTTAATATTTATTTTTTACATGAGTAAGTAGATATTTATTCGGACAATGTTTAATCTCATCCATGCATCAGTTTAGCCAACCACAAAAAATGTAATTTAAACGCCATGAAATATGAATAAATCACTGTCCATAATATTGTTATGGTTATGGTGAAGCTAAATAATAAAGAAGCTGACATTTTTATCCGACTGGGCGGAAGCTATAATAAAAAATATTGTTTTTATTATTTTAGCCTTAGCCACAGACCATATTGCACACAATGTTTGACACAGTATGTTACACATAACACATCAGCTGGTTTTATTGCGAATTTATTAATATTAAAATATTAACTGTAGTATTCAAAAATATTATATACTCAATGTTTGATAATATAAACCTAAATAAAAACTTATTCCGCGGAGTTCCAGGTAAAGAATAGTTTCCACAAGTTTTCGAGAGTTATGTTAAAGGCAAGAATTCACACAGGATCACAATTTATAAGACAAGGTATTACACCCATTTTGAACATAGTTTTAAGTTTATCTTTGTATAAATAAATAAATAAATTAAACTTTACTGACCATAATTTTACACAAATACATAAACAATAAAATACAACATTACAAATCTTGACAATTAACAAAATTAGGCCAAAAGGCGGACTTGTTGCTAGGTAACGTCTTCCAGTCAACCCTCAAATATTAATATAAAACAAAATAGGTTTATGCCTACCCAAATAATAATAATAAAAATACAGGAACCCAAAGAGAAGAAGTTTTACATTTATAAATGAATAATTTATACATACATAAATAATACATACATAAATAATACATACATACAATAAATAATAATAAAACATACATAAGATAAAATAAAATACTATAATAAAAACAAATTAAACATGTGATACATGTGCAAAACAATAATTGAAACTTGCATTTCAGAATTAAGTAATAATAATAATAAAAATAAATAAAATAAAATAGATATCTGTGCACTCCTGCAGGGCTACTCTTGACAAAACTAAACACGATCTTAATCTTGATTATACGACGCACGAAGTGACTATTGGCCAAAAATACACGCAAACCGATCGCGCGTTAGCGGTAGCGCGGTGTTTTTGACCATAGTCCCTTCGTGCGTCGTATGATCAAGATCAAGACTAGATTAAGATCGTGTTTAGTTTTGTCAAGAGTAACCCTGCTGGTGATGACTAGTATGTATATGTCTATACCAGGGATGTTGCGGATGTCGATTTTTACACATCCGCGGATGTGAATGCGGATGCGGATTTTTGAAAGCTCACATCCGCGGATGCGGATTCGAATGCGGATGCGGATGCGGATGTTTAAGATGTTATAGAAAAACAAGTAGGAACTATCTTAGTTGGTAGGTCCCATTGTCAAATATGTGACGAAATTTTTGCTACAATAATATTATGGATTTTTTTCTTCTTTGTTATTTGCAAAAATAAAATAAAACCGGCAAAAATAAAAACGCATCGGATCTTGTCACCATTATTTTTGTTCCCATTGGTTAATGTCAAGTGCAAACGGCAAGCGCCATTCGCCGGCCCCGCCCCATTTCTTTCTTGTTTTACATCCGCATCCGCATGAACATTCGCATCGATTATTGCGGATGCGGATGCGGATGCAGATGTCCAAATACATGCGGAAGCTCCGCATTTGCGGATGCGGATGTGAATATTCGCAACATCCCTGGTCTATACCACCACGTGATCTCTCACAAGTGGTGTTGTCAATGAATTTATTGCATATTATGTATGTATGTAGGTTGATGACTGGATATCATAAAAAATGAAATATTCAGGATGAGTGGCATTCATTGTCACCTATAATATAATTATAGCTAGAAATGGTGGCATTCGTATACCTATAAATAGCTAAGTTTAAGTGTATTATAACAATCATCGGAATAGAAAAGGTCTTCCAATTTTTAATGCAAGTTTTGCCAAAATCCGAAAAGCATCATGTTTACTTTGTTTAAAGCTTTTATATAAAATCAGATATTTTTTTAAGTATAAGAATGTGTTAAATACAAAAATATTTAAATATTATTATAATAGCTTCATTATTTCTGGTCAAGGGGATCTCAACAGGTCAACAATCAACTATGAAATAAAGAGAGAGAGAGATAAGAAAACAGTAACCAGCAACTAGAAGAAATATATTCTACTTCTCTAAATAAAATCAGTTTGAATTAATGTCAAAAGTTGCGACAAAAGTGTCTCAATGGTACCAAAAATAACACGTCCAAAGTAAACACACCATATCTTTGTAATTTCCACTCTACTGCGGAACAGATCTGTTTACATGAAAGCTCAGCGTCACCACGTTAGTTTGCAAAATCTACCATGAAAAAGGCAATGGTACGGATTATCAAAAACGTATTTTGAACTGCATAAACAATTTAGTAAGAACATCTTAGACGTTGTTTGTAAATGTATTATTTTCAGTGATGAAATAAAAGAAAAGCTTTGAAAAAACAGGATCAAGAGAATTGACTCCAAGTAAAAAAGGATAGTACATTTTTTATACTTTGAATAGAGTAAACAATTGAACGAGTAAAACATGGAAGTTATTTGTAACCTTATTATTTAAAAAAAAAATTACAAGAGCTTAGTGGTCTGACAAAACAAGAATAGCTAAATAAAATGGGAAATGGTCATAAAATTTAACACTTTAAGAGAAAAATGTTAAATGTCTTTCATATAATATATCAGAAAAGCAGATATGTCTGATTTTTTTTTCTTAACTTACGTACTATACCTACCTATAGTTTAAATATACATATATTTGCGTTCGCGTACCCATATTACTATGTTCTTTTAAAATTTTGAGATGTTCAACAACTAGGTATGTACATAATGTTGAAATACAAATGAGTGTTCAAAAGTACAGACAACCTTATATTTTATGTAAAATTTTAGGGCACGTGATTCGAGATTGTATAGATTTACAAAAATTATAAAGTTTTGTGCACCCAGACCTATTACAAGATGTTTCCTTGATCATTTTGCATTGAAAGTAGTCGTTTGTATGGAAATTCCATACGAGAAACGTGTTTTGGAGAAAAGCCAAATATTTAACATATTCTTAATAATTCTTCCTATTTATTACATGAGACTTAATGTTTTATTCAAAATTCTATCAAAAAATTACAAATAGAGTTCAAACGTGACAAAGATAAAGAATTTCACAGTATTGCTTGGGAAAAATGCATGAAACTATCATGAAGAAATAATACGTCATATGCCAAATTTTGAACATATTCCTTGCAACTCAATAACTACGATAAAAATTTATTTAAAGATAAACTTTAAACCCGACTTTAATCAAACAGTAATCCAATGTCAACCTTTAATAATGCGCATATTAAGAACCTTCATAATTTAAGGAATAAATTAATTAAGAATGTTTTGCGTCAAAAAACTTTCCTAATTAACCACTAAAAATTATTATACGCGCGACCAAGGTTTCAACAGGTATTCTGTCATTCTCAAGCGCAAGTCAACTACCTATGGTCACAATTGCCAGGAACATGAAGGAGGCAAAGTTGCGCTTGGAGGACGCAGGGGACCGGAAAACTTGGAAGATGAGGACTAGGAGAGCCGACCCCAAGTAAATGGAATAAAGGCGAGGGAGAAGAAGAAGCAGTAAAGTTTTTTGACTTTCACATTCGTAATTATGTCTAGGAACTACCATAACGTTACCGCCAAATCAATAAATAATAAGAAAAAAATAATATTATAAGACATTTTCCAATAAATACAAGAACTTCAATAATGGATAATGCTTTTGCAATATCTGAAATATATTTTTTTAACTGGGTGAATAGCATTCTATAAATCTATTCAATTATATGTTCATGTATTTACATAAATTAATTTGATTCAACTAGATAGACACGATAATGATGTAAAAAAAACCAAATTTTTTTACCAAACTAATATTAGATACTTATATCAAAATCCACCTGTTTCGGAAAAGTATTTACGTTTTTTTATCCACTTAAGGTAATTTATTTACTGAGAAACCTCAGTCTTAAAATAACAACTCTTTATTAAATATGTATTTAGTGTTTTCGCATTGCAGTCATCATCGTGAAAACCCAACAAGTTGAAAACATTATGCCTTAAGATATTATTAAAGAATAATGAAGACAAAAAGATGAAATAAAGACTTTACCACTAAACTTACACACCTGTCAAAGAAATATAACAAAGATATACACTAAGGTCCTTTTTACAGTGTACGAATTTTCAACGATACCCAAAATATGATAGTTGTGGATATATTTCTATGGAAATAAGGCTTGCAACCAATGCCCACTTTGCAAAAGGCACACTTAATGGTTTGTGACGTATTTATGCCAACTTACATCAAAATATTCTTTACTTTAATGAAAAAGGTTTAACTGAAAAATAATTATTTTATATTTATGCAAATAGTTTTATATTTATTTTACAGAGAGATTTATATTTATGCAAATTGTCAAAAAAATAATCATAATATGGATAATCTCAAAAAAAATCCAATCAAAACTCCTACTCCTAAAGACAAAAATGTTTATGCTGTAATAGTAAGAAAGTTATTTATATTATTTTAGAAATATACACGGCAATAAACCTTAGGTATACATGTTTATATAAATTTCAGGAAAGAAAAACGTAGGTATAGTTACAACATAGAAAAAACAATGGGTAAAATAATTCATAGTGTCAATGGATCAAACAGTAATCAGAGACAATATTTAAACGATAAAGTTTTTTTATAACGTGACAAATCGCAACTTGAATGTTTCGTCAGAGTTTCTTTTCAGTTTGATACGATTTATTTTCATAAACATGAAAAAAGCTAAAGTAAATAAATTATCACACATGGGATTAGAAGCTTCAAATAAACCTGTACATTGTTATTATTACACGTGAAATAACTAGAAACACAAAAGCAAATAGTTTTATTATCCGTATATGATATTACTCCTACACCTATATAAATTTGCTTCTTGATATGGTGCTAATAGTAACTTCCCAGAAAATCAACAAAGACTTTTGCCATTGTTTGCAAATTATTCAGCTTCTAATTCAATATTACAACATAAACATTTATAATATTATAATCTTTTATATTTATCTTATGTATTTTATTTCACATTCTTCTCCGTGCTACCATACCATCGTGACATATCTCACTAGTGGGGTAGCCAGCAGACCGGCCGTACGTTACAAAAATGGAAGTCGTCTACTCCGTGCCGACAAAATATTAAGACATTCAGGATGGGAAGCCAAGATGTAATTTGTCTTATTTTTTCAAATGCCTGTCTTTTACAGGACACTCGGAAAGTTACGGAAAAGAGTGGGAGACCAATTCTTTATCGGCTGCTCTATGGAACAAAATGGTGCTCCCACATTATTTTAAGTGTCGTTAACATTGTAGTTTTAAAGTTTTTTTGCATTAAGGTTTTGAAATGTGTTCATAGAATTTTGTTTGGCAAACGCGAGCTATGTATGAATAAATAATGCGATAGTTCATGAAAAATGTTGCAGGAGTGAATGTGGCCAGTTTAAAATGTCTGTTATTTTCGTCTGTCCTGCTAGAAAAACAACACAATAAATGAGATAAATGGAACGAATACCTATTGAAAAATCAATCCTATTACCAGGAGAAAACTAAAGACATTTATATTTTATTTTATTCTTCACTGTACATTGGTTACAATATTACATAGTAAAATAGTGTCATAAAAATAACAGTTATACAATTCAATGTACAGAGGGCGAGTTTATCGCTAAAATGCGATGTCTTCCAACTAACCCGGACATCGCTCTTCGCTATGCATTTCTACATTCAGGCGCAAACTGAAGGCGTCGTTGTGCCATTGTGATGGATACTCTATAAAATGGTGCCAAAGAAATCCGTTATTATCATTACCATCTAAAACTATAAATAATATATTTTTGGAATCATGTACGACATTATTACAAGCATTCAATATTATTCAGTGCTGTTAATACAAAATTCTAAAATTATCTTTGCAGATAGTTTAAGGTTGTAAAAATAGTCTTGGTAAGTTATTGACATTAATTGAATATGTTATTTAATAATTCGGTGGGAATTCATTAGAAATTTCATCAAATAAATATGTAGCAAACTTCTTTATTAAAGGTTTCGGAACGAATACAACATTGTATTGAAAAACCTGAAAGATTTATTTTTAGCTTAAAATTTTTCTAAGATTTCCTGTACTAAAATTTGGAGAAGGTATGTGACACACTTAAAAAATGGTATCCAAACAAAATAATCAAAACGAAGTGAAATAAATGATGAAAAATAAATTACGGTTCAATAGAATATGAAATATTATCAACCGTGAATATGTGTAATAAAAACATGTAATCAATTTTTCAAAATGTTGAATGGATATTATTAAATTCCGATTGAATCATTAATCCAATTTATGATTGTTGGCAATAAACTTTTTAATAAAAATGCTTATATATCTCAAATTTTGATTGATTTTAAGTACCAATATAATTAACCACAAAGTTTTTTGTCATTGCATTGTTTTATCATTAATAGGTTTGCTAGTTATGAGAAGTTAGAGGTTATGATAATCTCGTTATTTGGATTATGTTTATAATTTTTTCAGGAAAACAATATATGGTTATACGACCAAAAAAGGCAATTTGTACAATGCACCGTTCAAATAGCAAAATTTTTAGAGCACTGTAAATTAAAATTATGTACGATCCGTGGAGTCCCTGATTAAGAATCCCTGATTAAAAAAGGCTTCCATTCTTTCTTACAAGTTTTCAAGTGTTATCCTTCTATCCTGAATGTTTTATTTTTCAGTATGGAAAGGACAATTTGTATATTAATTACATGCAGTTAGTCTGCAGCCTTTCCTACTTGTGGGGTATGTTGTAATGGTATAAATAGTTTAGTAGTATTAATAAAGATAGATAGATAAATATAAGAAAAAAGTACGATGTGGTGCAACTTATATGAAAGGCCAGTAAAGAAGAATGAAGGAGGGTTGGCAGAAGGGGAACACCGTGGCCCGAAAGTATTGAGACTGGACAGATTTAAAAAGAGTGGAGATTGGGCCTAAGGAATTGGTCCAAATGGTTGCTGGAAGAACCTAACATGGGATAGGAAGAAGAAAAAAATTGGGAATATTATTTTACTAAATCGGAGCAGAAGATCCAAATGAAGGAAGTTTTATACCATCCATGGTTCCAAGAGGAGTGCTAATGGACAATATAGGTATAATTATACATATTATACTGTTATAAAGAACTTACAATTGGTTGAATGTACGAAGTTTATTGAATCAATATTCCAGTTAAGAAACCTTCAAAAATACATTTTAATAATGACAAAAATATCGAATGATTTTATCAAAGAAAATATATGGATGACATTGTTTTTTATTCTCGTACGAGCATTGTCTACTTTGTAGGTATATGGTAGATATAGATATAAACTCGATTTGTTTTCTTTATAAATGATACTTCCTAGTGAATGCGAAACACAATTCAACATACTTAAAATATTTACCCTAGATTTTACAAAAAATATTTTTTCTAAGATTTTTTTTTAAAACAAAGATGCACATTTAAGATTAAATTTGAATAACAATTTGCTTCATATTTATGATAATGTGTCCGAGATTCTATTGAAATCAAAGAAATTGAAAAGAAAAGCATGTACTTAAAATGAAGTAAGTAACAATTGAGAAAATTGCCATTAAATAATGAAGTAAGAGGATATAATATATCCCCCTTTGTATTCTATTTTTGTAGTCTTACTGAGACTGACAACTTTGTTATTGAGTGATACTAACCTTCTATCGATTTATTTATTTATTTATTCAATCAACAGAACACTACAGACAAAACATGCTTATCTAATACAGCTAAATATTATACAAGAAAAGAAGTACTCAATGCAATGTCCTCTTTATAAGTGTTCAAATTTTAAATTAATTTATTTTAATCAAAGCCCATTCGGTTGTCATACATATTAAAATAACAATAATAATGACAAAACAAACATAGAATTAGAAATGAATATATGTAAACGAAAACTAATAAATATTTATGATAAAAGTAAGGATTCAAGGAAATTGATAACTATATTTTTTATCCTCGTAAAACAATCTCTATGCGAGATTAATTAAAACAATCAAATGATGCTACACACTTGATTAAAATGAACAAGAGAAATCATATATCCTTAAATCGAAAAGACAAAAACAGAAACAATACAAACACAACCTACCATTATAAATTAAAGAACTATATACCTATACCTTATATCTAATTGCGTGTCACGGATTTGGGAAAATGGGAAGGGAAGACAATATCTACGATGCAGAGAAACCATGTTCACAAAAATAATTACAAAAATTACGTATTTACGAGTCGCTACATATAACCTGTAAAATTGACATTTTGAAAGTATGAGTGCTGCCGGCAAACATGTCAACACTACCAAATCTGGTGTTGTAAGCACTCATAATGCGGTGTAGAGGGTTTCTCAAACCAGCATTAGTACGCACTCTACTTAAGTAAAGTGGGCGATACGACCTCCTATCCGACGGGACACAAAAACCTACCCGAGACAATAACTGAGGAGCGTCAACATCAGATGTACAGATTCTTCTCAGAACACATGCATCAATAAGCTCACGGCGATTCGATAACTCAATCAGATTATCCTTCATAGCAACTCCATATCTGCGTCTACACATTCGCAAAAACTTACGTTGCAAACGTTCAATAGACGTAACATATTTATCATATAGCGGATTCCATATACACGAACAGTATTCGAGTCTAGTGCGCACAAGTGTAATATACAATGTTATCATTGTTTTGGGATCCCTAAATTCACTAGTTGACCTCAAAATAAAACCTAGCAATCTATTAGAATGCTCGATAAGCTCGTTAATGTGAGCCTCAAAATGAAGCTTGTCATCAAATACAATACCCAAGTCTTTTATCCTGTCAAGTCGTATTAAATTCATACCATTTATTTTATAAACATAGTCAATTGTTTTCTTATTTTTAGTAAACGTAATGGAGTTGCATTTTTTTAGATTTAATTCAAGTCTGTTAGTTACACAATAGTCATATATTCTATCAAGGTCCTCTTCAAGCTTTTGTGCGTCCTCTAAGCAACGGATTTGTCGATAAATTTTTAAATCGTCCGCGAAAAGTAAAAAGTGCGAATTATGAATACACCTACCAATATCGTTGATGAATACTGTAAATAAAAGAGGCCCAAGCACTGAGCCTTGAGGCACTCCAGATGTCACTGTGATGCACTCCGAGTTGAACCCATTCATAGTTACAGACATTAATCTATTCGCAAGATATGATATCAACCATCTTAGAAGGTCCCCATGAATACCATACAAAACAAGTTTATTTAGCAAAAGAGAATGGTCCACCTTGTCAAAAGCCTTCTTAAAATCAGTGTACACCGAGTCAACCTGTATACGCTCATCCATCGATGAAAACAGGAACTCGGTATACACCAAGAGATTCGTGACTGTGGATCTGCCCTTCATAAAACCGTGTTGTTCCTCCAACAACTGTGGCCCCAGAAAATGAAACATACGATCCTTAACTATTGATTCAAAGACCTTTGATATGGGAGAAAGAATAGAAATCGGGCGATAGTTACTTATATCTGCTTTGTCTCCTGCTTTATGAATTGGTGAGATGGTTGCTGTTTTCCATATTGTGGGAAAACATCCTTCTTTGATGCTTTTATTAAAAAGAATACGCAAAGGTTTGGCAATGTGAGGTGCACATCTTTTCAATACTAGCGGAGACAGTTTGTCGGGACCCTGGCCTTTATTTGTATCAAGGGTAATTAATTTCTCATACACTTCAGAGTTCAAGATATTCACCGAGGATAGACCAAACGAAGCCTGAGTACATTCGTTGAGATTGATATTGGGATCATCGGTAACTCTCTCATTAAACACTGATTGAAAGAACTTGCAAAAAAGGTTTGTAATTGTTTTTGGATCGGAAGACGCAGCATCATTAAAATGCATGTTCCCAGGATAGTTGTTTGATGTTCTCATGTTATTGACATAAGAGAAGAAGGGTTTAATGTTAGTTCTTATTGATTGTTCTACATTATTAAGGAAAAATTTATGATCTCTTTTATGGGCTTGTTTAAGTTGAGACCTGTAACGCGAATAAACCGAGTAGTCACATGAGTTATTATATGTTTTCCACAGTTTCCAGTACTTATTTCTCATTTTTGCCAGTGTGATCGTCGGTTTTGTATACCATATCGGGAAATGCGATGACTTAGGAACCCTTTTGGGAGTGTTTTTATCCACAATCGCTAGTAAGGTCTTGTAAAAAATATCTACTGCATTATTGACATCCCCACGCTCGAGCAATTGGTCCCAATCTATTCTACTGAGCTCAAAATTAATTTGATCAAAGTTAGCCTTATGAAAATTGTATTTAACTGTACTATTAACCTTTAATTGAGTTTCCCCTAAAGTCATCGGTATATTTACTAACAAAGAAGGGTGATGACTATCCTCGGGAACTAAAGGGAAATCACACTTTTCAACAGTACAATTGGCATTAGAAAGTACTAAATCTAAAATTGAGTTATTTTTATTTACAATTAAATTGTGTTGCTCAACGTTCATAAAATTTATGGCTTCCAAGAGAGTTTGCACTAGTGAGCTACGTCTTAGGCATATAGTTTCAATACTACCTTTGTCGTTTTTGGACCATTTTATAGCTGGGATGTTATAGTGCATATGCAACATAATATATTAAAAAAATTAATTAAAGAGGATTATTTGCATGTGCACTGCGTAGTACTTCTGTATTGGGTACAAGTCTGTCCACGGTATTCATAAAGTCTTATATTTGGGCCACATCCTGCGAGGCGATAAATATCGACTTCTGCAGTTGATAATAGAAGGCAAGATTGAGGGACGTCGTGGAGTAGGAAAGAGGCAGATGTCGTGGCTGCTGAATATACGGCAATGGACCGGAATAGCACGGATGGGAAAACTGGTCCACACAGCACGAGACAGAGGCATTCTCCAGAGTGATCGCCAACGTCGGGGGGACCTGATAGGGCACTGATAGAAGAAGAAGAGAGGATTAAACTAGGATTCGTTTCATATATTTGCTTTTGTATCATTTGACTGTACAACATTAACAAAGAAACATATAAATCATAAAAAAATATATTTCGTTATTCACATTTCCATGGAATTTTAATATAAGTGAATACGATATGGGTACAAAAAATATGTAGCATGATATAATCCAACATTCCTGAGATACGAAGAGCAATAAACAATATTATTGTACCAGTTTCAGTTGTATGGTTAATATTTAAAGAGGCAGACGAATAAAATTATCTGAAGGGGGGATTATGTCGTACCCATGTCAATGGTTTGTTTGCGTAATGTACATAGCAAACACAGGTAAGGGTAGGCAATCTGTAGTATTTTAATGGCAGTGTCTTAGTGGAATCCGATGTACATCATACATAATGTTTTTTTTTTTGGAATGTTGAGGAACATGAAATAAAAATAAAATTTTAATTATATCAAGGTTTTTTTTTTTACAGATACCTAGATAGAAACGTATGGAGTGTGAACGAAAAGATATGTCCTTGTGAAGGTAAAATATTCGCGTCCACATTTTTGGTCCTCAATGTATGAAAAAGATGGGCTACAGGTTGTTGTGTAATTATAAAAAATACACGGTTCCCTTTATATATTAAATATTTACTTATGGGGTAAAAATTAATGTACCTACCTATTTTTAACTCCATTAAAAAAATATTTCGATGGAACAAAGACAACGTATATCTTTGACAGTGCTATTATTATACAGTATATTTCACTTTCTGTTGTTTTTCTAAAGCATAATACAAATATACCAAAATTACAAAAATGACGCTTTCTCGAATACAAGACATTTCTATTTGTTGAGTTATGAAACTATACTGTCGCTATATTATTACGAGTAACGAACGGAAAATCTGTCTTTAGTGTAAGTTTAATATATTACTTATCTATAAAATACAATCAGTTAAAATACTTGTATAAAATGGATACGGAAAAGATAAAATACAAAACTTTTACGCAATAGGAAATGACGACAACGGTCATTTGTATTATCAGTACGCATTCTTCTACCTTAAAATGAATTAATTTGAGTAGGTTGTATAACCACAAAATGCTTGATAACATTAGAGAAAAGAATTTCCTTTTTCTTGCCGTTTCTAACCTAAAACAAAAGCCTTGGAGGTGAAAGGTGAGAAAATGTCTGCTTAAAGAAACCAAACTCTAAAATAGATTGTCAAGCTTTTGATAAGAATTATGAATGACATCAATAATTTATTGTATTCAATCGCTTCCATGTAAATATATATTATAAATTCGCTCTATCTGCGCAACGCATTGCTATAGGTTTAAATAAAATAAAAAAATTAAACTAAGGAAGTTCATTTATGAATTTTCAATTTATATTAATTTAATTTTGTGGTTTAGGCTATTTACAGTATCACTCATTCAGCTATTAAATTCAATGTATTTACAATCTCCGCACATAAAAATGTCTAAGTAACATAGTATTTTAGAAACTTAACATTCACCTTAGTTAAAATGCGTTGAATGTGATATTTAGATGAATCCTCTTTTAAACAAACAAATTTCATAAGGTTTAAAATAATTATACTTGTCAGTATACCTACTTTTCTTTGCTATAAAAATTACACAAAGATTTATCGCATATCTTTATTTATATACAAATGAATGTTGAATAGTTTAGACCGAAAACATCAAATGTGCTTCAATTTATTCGTTCAATGAACCAAAGGTTTACGGCAGGGGTCGGCAACCTACGACTCGCGGATCATCAAGTAACTCATTTGACCCAAAAACAAAAATGAAGCGAACATATGGAGAATAAAATATTATTGTAAATAGATACTAAGAACAACATTATAGTTCGCTTCAAAGTTGCAATAACGATTAAAATACCAGTGTCCCAAACTTCTCTTTAATACTCACATGTTAGTTAATTTTGACGCGCAGCCAAAAAGTTTGCCGACCCCTGGTTTACGGTTTCACTTAACCTATTTTTCACTCCACTAGGTGCTCACAAATGTGTACGAGTGCGTGCCACTGTCCTAAATTGTCTTTTCACCCTTACTTTCACTTCATTTTTTTTCGAATTGAGTCGTGAACTTCAAACAAGTTTACAATTACAGTTTATGTCAGCTTCTGTACCTTTCTTGTAATATGCAGTCCTCAGTCGCTTGAGGCATATTTTACCCCAACTTATCTACAACATTGAATAGGTAGAAATTTATGTTCTCTCAATCAGCACCTATCTTCAAATCTTCCCCTATCTTAAGATTCTGATAAAAATTACAGTTTATGTAATATTTTAATGTTATATTTATGGACATTTGGATGCTCTTACCTCTGATTGTTTCATGTGTGTATATAATGGTATATAATTAATACACAAACACAATAACTCAATAAACACTAAAATAAAATTAAATAATTTTTCTTTTAAAATACAAAATAAACATAATTTTGTTTTACCTGACAAAACCAGAGAAACGACAATTATATATATTTCATTCTTCTATCTTTTACTTACTTACTTTTCGTATGGCCCGGTGTTGATAAATCTTAGCCCATGTGGGCTGCGTCGTGTCCTCTACAGTCTTGGCTCCAGTGCTGAGAGCCAGTTCACCGCCTCCGGTCCTGCTTTATGGATGTTCTGCAATTCTCCGCTGAATTTTTTGAGATGGCAGTTCTGCACTATGTGTCTCACCGTCTGCACATCTCCACATTCACAATCAGGGGAATCTCTTTTTCCCTTTTTCTATCTTTTAACATGCCGTCTCTATTAGTTGTCAAAATCCATCATAATGAAAAATAATAATTTGAAACAAAATAATGAAATGGAATAAATTGAAATCATTCAAAAATTCAAAATAAAATAAGAATAATATTACAAAGTGACAACTAATTCTTACATGTATAATATAATTAATGAGTATTTCTAAGAATCAATGCTGGGCTCCATCCGAAGATTCATGGATAATTAAACGAAAAGTATGTGGTTGCCTTAATTTTCCAATTCTTAAAAAATAATTCAACTGAAACTGTTGATAGATCGAATACGTTATCGATCAGTAGCAAATTCATTTCAAACACATGAATGAAGAAGGTTGTTAACAAATTACCGTAGAAATTAGAAATTATACTTGAGTTTATGGTATTTTGTTTTCCAAGCAATCCCTTAAAATAAAAGACAATATATCCCCCTAGAAGAAACATACCTCGATTCATACTATATACAAAGTATAATCCATTGAAAATGTAGGCAAGGTTTATAGATGTTTCGAATTTGGTGGGGCATCGTGATAATCTATTTACCCTAGAAGAATTCATAGGTAATCTCGATCTAGAATTTTATGCAAAGTCATCAACTTAACAACGCCTATTGACAATAATAATTTGTGAAAAGCTGTGGTGGTGAACTTTCAAAAAATAAGTATTACTCGTCCCTAGTATTTGATTTATATGCTCTACTTTATAGGCAAATGTAAAGTGATTAGGTAATTGATATAATTTTTTACCCAAAGATCTTTTGTAAAATGTTCTTCATTCATTCATCGCCCTTAACGCTCCTCTTGGGAGCACAGGGTAGAAACCAGCTTCCTCCATTCAGAGCGTCTCTGCGCCAATTGCACCACCTCTTCCCAAGACATTCTCTGCGTTCTGGTATCGTTGTCATTGGAGCTGTGTATTGTGAAAGAGAGACGCCCGGGCCGACGGAACCCTTGCGGACGGAAGAAGCGTGCTCTTTTTGGCCAACTATCATTGGGCATTCTCAGAACATGTCCCAGCCAGGACCATCGTCTCTCCCGTAATACGGAGATTACAGGTCTCTGCCAGGTGCGTCAGCATCATTTGTGACATGGTCATACCATCTGACATCCAAAATTCCTCTAAGACACTTGTTTTCAAAGCTTAGTATCTTCTGCTCTTGAGCCTTAGTTAAGTACTATAAAAAATATTTAAAAACTTTTATAATCAAACAACCTTTTGTTAGTTCGATTGTAAGAAATGAAATTTTATAAAGAGACAATGTTTTCAAAAAATACTCATACTTGCTTAATAGAAATCAAGAATGAAATATAACATTCTAAATATTTTACCTTCATTATGGAAAATTCATGTATTTCCTTTGTGTTAGTATTTTGTTGATTTATAAAATCTTATATGAGTGATAGAAGTAAAACGTCAAGCATAAACTTTACATAAATAATATTTTAGTTCGTTAATAATATATTATTTTAGCTCTGGCAGTCTAGAACAATAAAATTAATGAAAAAATTTAACCTCTAAACTAACTATAATCTCTTGGACATGTTTTGAAATGTATAATGTCACACTTGAGTGAAAATAGTCTAGAGCAATAAAATTAATGAAAAAAATTAACCTCTGAACTAACTATAATCTCTTGGACATGTTTTGAAATGTATAATGTCACATTCAAGTGAAAATTATATTGCATATTTTTGTAAAATACATCGCAAATTTTGTATAAAGTTTCGTACACAATAATAAAAAAACACTAAGCAAAAAGATAAAATATATATAATCCATTGGATTAGTCTGCAACGAGTTTGGACTTTCTTCTCCACTCTTCCCTATTCTCAGCCAGTCTCTTCAACTCCAGGTATGAGCCACAGCTCATGTCCCTCTTCAGTTGATCCATATAAGCGTCTCTCGGTCGGTCGCTGCCATTTGTGCCTTCGTCCTACCCTCTGCGATTGCGATAAGCAGCCCTGGGTGCCTGATGTTGTGGCCAATCCAGTTAGCTCGTTGTTGGCTATGAAATTAATATTTCACATAATCATGAAATAATGTGCTATGTTAAAAAAAAATAATTAGACTTTATGTTTGGAAATATGAGGAACGATTATTTTTGAGGGAAACAGGGTTTGAAACTTGTCAAAAATATTCCTATTATTTCACAGTGTAGAATATAACATTATATTTACCTACTTACATACATACAAGATCCGAGTGAATGATAGAAATCACGCGGGATGAAAGGTGGATCATACAAGGCAGCCACTCGTGAAATGTTGTTCCCTTACACGGGGGAAACAAGAATAATAATAATAATATTATTATGTTGACTGATAACATTTTAATGTTTTGGCTTTGATATCAAAAATCGTGGATGTGTATTTGAATGCTTGAAATAAAGAAGTCGTACATACAAAAATATTATTGCAATAGATTTCGAAAGATAAAAGTTGTTGCCTGTTCCACATGGGGATAGAGTCTGCTTTTTTTGCTTCATTTCTCCACTTGGTTCTGTCTTGTGCATCCTCATAAGAAGCATCGCAGTTCCGCATGCCTTGTTTCACTATTTCACGCCATTTGTATGCTAGATTGACGTAGGTGATTTGATTGTTGTATGTTATAAGTGAGCTTTTATTTTTCAAACTTTTCTGGTTTATGAGTTGTGTTTTTTTATAATTGCATTTTTTTTTATATAACTGTATGTTTGCGTAGTTAAAATAATCACAACAATAGTTTTTTTATGACACGGAGAGAATCAATAATTATTATAATTAGGTATATTGTATTCTTTTATAATTTAAAATAATAAATTTTTGTTTTTCCATTACAAGCAAATAGTCCACTGGCGTGTGATGGTGAAGATACAATGGCAAGTGCATAGATATGGTATATTATATTGCGGTTGTTTTGATGAGATGTCCACAAAAACATGCAGAGTCATGGAATTTTTTTGAACGAGGCTTATTCTGGTACAACATCCTGTGGCTGGGAAACTTTTAGCGATCCGATGAAATTCAAAAGGAACGAAATGGTAGCGATGTGCTTTTAACGGATTTAAATATGATATTTGTGTGTAAGAAAGCTCTGCCAAATTGATAGGCAAACATGTGTAGGTCAGAGTAAAAGAAATGTGACTGGAGAAGGATACAAACCATAACTTTCAAAATATGTTAGAATTAACACAATAATAATGGCTGTTTTTGTGTTTTCTTGCATCAGCAATTGCCGCGTACAGACAGCTGGATGCGAACGTCAATCATCAAGCATCAAGCAAAAATCTTAAATCTTTCGGCGACAATTCGGAGCATTCTCCGAAGAAATATTCGAATGAATGCCTTCGTTACCCTTCCATGAGACGTAACGAAGGCATTCATTCGAACATTTCTTCGGAGAATGCTCCGAATTGTCGTCGAAAAATTTAAGATTTTTGCTTGATGCTTGATGATTGACGTTCGCATCCAGCTGTCTGTACGCGGCAAATGGAGATTTTTTATTTCTTTACATAAACCACGAAACAAAAAGCAAAAGCATTATATGTCAAAGATACATCAGTTTCAGAGAAGATGTTACTAGAACTTATAAAAGTTCTTTAAAAGGTATCTTTATTGTCTTTGTCATAATAATTCTTCAGTAGTTATATTGTGATTAGATAGAGATATACATACATACTAGCTGTTTATACAATGATGATATTGAAATGTTTTTCAAATTCAATTTCCGTTCAAGGATAACTTTTTCAAACTATAAAAGTTGTACTTAGAAATAATATGAAAGATTGCTTACATGAATACTTGTGATAGAGTATTTTTTGCATGAAAAAGTTACTAACATGATTAGAAATCATAAAATGAGCTGTTTTTTGGTATTATTATTATTTGTGTTTGATGAACTGATATTTCTATCTTTGTTACACTTATTATAATTAAACAACTTAAAAAATACTTTCACAGTAGTACGTACTATTAACGTATTTTTATTTTTAAACATAAACATAAACCCGAATAAACCCAATAGACCATTAAGGGTCACGTGGTCTTGTCTATGGATTTGCTTTTGCTTGGGGGGCAAACAGTCAGATTGCGCAAATCATCCTTGTAGGATGTTATGCCATAAGAGAAAAAAAAGAAAGTCAGACGACAAAATAATAACAAAATCGACGCTGACAGTTTTTTTTATTATTAGATATTCTTTAGGCGTTCCACCTAATATTACACCGTAATCGTGTGTTGTGTTGGGATGCCTGATGCCCCTCAATGATTTTTCTGTGACGTCATCCTTTAATGGTCTATAGATCATTCGCTCTTTTTTATAATGTTTCAACTGTGCAGTTAAAGAGAAGTATTCGTGAAAATTATGTATTAGACATTAAACCTCTTCTATGTACTTAATCTTAATAATGGGGCATGCCTCTCACCTCAAATGATTTATTGACGTAGAGTCGACAATACGTATGTTAATTACATGCATTTAGTCAACTGGGTAGGTACCTTACTTGTGTGACAAACCGTGATCGTTCAGACAGGTGGATAGAAACATTTTTATAGTCAAATTTAATGGAAAAATATTTAAAAATAGTTTGAGCACATTAGCACATGAGCACATTTTTGAGGCACAATATCAAAAATTTGTCTAAATAATTAATATTTTTCAAGTAACACTACATTCCTATTCATAGAAAAATGCACGTTGAAAAAAATAAAAATAAACTATTTTTGAATTCGTGTAGGTACTTGGGCAGCAGAATAAACCAGGACGGACGCTCCAAATCAGAAATTGTGAGCAGAATAAACCAGGCACGAATTGCCTTTAACAAAAAATCCAAAATATTAGAATCCCCTAATATTGATCTAAGCGTGAGGAAGAATCTCACTAAAGCCTTTGTGTGGAGCATTCTGCTATATGGGTGCGAGACGTGGACCATCAGTAAGAGGGAAAGCGGACGGTTAGCGGCATTTGAAATGTGGTGCTATAGACGCATGCTGAAGATTCATTGGTCGGAACACGTCGAAAACGAAGAAGTGTTAACCAGGGTTGGCGAAAAAAGGCAACTCCTCAAAAGAATCTGCCAACAACGAGCTAATTGGATTGGCCACAACATCAGGCACCCAGGACTGCTCATCGCAATCGCAGAGGGCAGGACCGAAGGCACAAATGGCAGAGGTCGACCGAGAGACGCCTATATGGACCAACTGAAGAGGGACATGAGCTGTGGTTCATATATGGAGTTGAAGAGACTGGCTGAGAATAGGGAGGAGTGGAGAAATAAGTCAAAACTCGTTGCAGACCAATCCAATGGATTGTAACTCATTATATATAATGAGTAATACCTCCACTGCATACAAGTTTTGTAGTGACATACTGTTTCAGACAACAAAGCAAATAAAATCTTGACTCGGTACTTGTATATAATTTTGTTTGATCATGTAGGTCATAAACCAAGACAATAAGTAAATACCTAGATAGTATTAGAAGATATCGAAAATAAAACATTTTGTGTTTGGTAAATGGATAGTAAAGAAAACGTTTCACAACAATGATAGGAAATGAAAATAGACGTTATTTTTCTTTCAGCTAACGGCCGCATCCGTAGCATTTGAAGTAGGAGTGCTACATATCATACGGATAGTTATAAGCAATAATGTGTTAAACTACTACATTGATAACGAAAAGAAGAGTTGACCAATACAAAACTTCCGTCCACCTCAACTTAAACACCATATACGAGACTGCCAGTATACTATACAATATTAAAAAAAAAAAAACACCAAAGTTGAGGTGGAATAGTAAAGTATTTCATAAAATCTCATATTTCAGGTGATCGGTAGCCTGTTGGTAGGGTCTCAAAACATTCTAGAGATCCGTTGTTCAATTCTACCGATTGCCGATTAAATCCACTTTCACAAAATAAGCATATTGCTTACTGTGAGAAAATCTGGTGTGTATGTTGATTTAAATTCAAATTCATCTTTATTAAAAAGTCAATGATTTTTTTTATTTATTTACAAAATTATATCATCATATCCCGTGGAGCACCCGGTAAAGAATTGGTCTCCCACTCTTCTCCGTAAGTTTTCGAGTGTCCTGTAAAAGGCAGATGTTCGAAAAATTAAGACATATTACATCTTAAATTCAGCGATGAGGTTTGCCACCCATTCTGAATATCTTGTTTTTATATTGGCACGGAGAGGACAGCTTGCATGTTTATTATATGCATCTGGTCTGCTGGCTACCCCACTTGTGGGATATGCCGTAATGGTATGGATAATGGTATGGATAATATCATCATCATCATTCCTCCTCTCGGGAGCACAGAGCAGAAACCATTCAGAGCGTCTCTGTGCCAATTGCGTCACCTCTTCCCACGACATTCCCTGCGCTCTGATGTTATTGTAATAGTAACGGTGTATTGTGAAAGGGGAACGCCCAGGCTAATGGAACCCTTGCGAATATGCAGTGGTAAACTAATCATAATACAGTTATTTCTCTTATCTAACAACGTAAACCAATACTCTGTAATATGTATGTAGGTAAATCAATTGTTAACTCACATTCTGTACCAACAATTACCATTCATATTGATAACTTAACAAAAAACGTAGATTATTTTTGTTTGAGATTGGTGAAGCTTAACTTGTTGCTGTACAACACCGTTCATAATATATGTAAGTATAGTGACAGTTAAGAATAATAATACTACAAGCTGTCCTTAGTGGCTTGTTGAAAAGATGTATTGCATTGTGTATCTAGTGAGAGAAGAAATAATAGGTACATAAAATAACATTTGACAATAAACTTTTATTGTTTGTCATGTTGTTGCCTATTGCAGAGGAGAGTTGATGTGAAAAAACTTAGATTATAAATAAAATTAATCGTTTCACAGTCAAATTAAATTGAAAAGTCCTGGAATTTTTCTATAAGTGTACAATGAATAAGTGCATTTTTTTAATAGACCCATATTATTATGTTTGTACAGAAATTTCGATACACACAAAAAAATACTCAAATATTATATTAAAAACAAAAATAAAGTATTTAGAAAATAAGGATGCATAAAACGATATGAGTAATTTAAATCATCAAATCAAAAGTCATTTACATGGAGATTGCGACTAAAAAATAAAATTCAAAGTTTGTAAACGAATAACACATCAAATGGTGACACCATGAAAAAAAGTCTTGTTCCACTCCAATCAGAAACCTCAATTGGAAAACCATGTCTACACAATGCAACATTGTGTAAAATCTAATCGGAAGAAGTGACAAAGGTGTCCCAACTCTTACGAATTGGCTCTAGGCTGGCTTAAGTGTTTGTTTGCATAAAGCATCTCTCGATTGGTGGACCTTAAATCGTGACAGTGAGAATGGTGGAATTGGTGAACGTTGTCCATGGACACTGAAAATGATCACTTAAGCCAGCCTAGAGCCAATTCGTAAGCGTTGGGACACCTTTCTCACTTCTTCCGATAAGATTTTACACAATGTTGCATTGTGTAGACATGGTTCTCCAATTGAGGTTTCTGATTGGTTTTGTCATCTGCATCCAAATCCGGTTAAACAATAAAAAAATGAGTAAATATTCTAAACATTTCTTGTTCCACAGTCTAAAACCAACCCATCAAAATAACATTAGCTAAACAATAAATTCCATTCGATTTTTTTTTTTTAAAAAGATATATCTGGGTTTTTGTTTAAAACCCGAATACAACCTTATACACCTTCCACAGTAGGTAAGCTACTAAAAGCTTGTGTCGTGAAAGGGGAGTTTGCCGGCATAGGTGTAGGTATTTTAAAAAATAAAATTCTTCATGTGCCTGTGTGGGCACACTGGTAACCAGAGCTTTAATAATGTAATAGCGTGCATTTTCCATGGAGTGCCCGGAACAGAACATGCCTCCCATTCGTATCTGAAAGTATACTACACTGAGAAAAGGTACATCTCCAAATTCAATTGATATTTCACAATAAATTGTTTTGCTCGCCTTACCATTGATATAATATGACATAAAGATCAAATTCAACATTACGTAACATTAAATCATTTTGCCTTTACCGATAACTATACTTCCCAACGATATGTTCGGCACTTACCAATCTTTTAGTTACCCAAACATCCGTGTATGGCGCTAGTTGGTTTAAAATCATTGTCAGGTAAGTACATTATGGCTTGTGAAATTGCCACACGCATAAAAATACATTATGATTGACGAAACGTATTTCAATAGTACAATATTGTTTTATTTATTTGTAGTATTTTCGTTATTATACAAATAATTAAATACTTATTTATTGTTTTTTAATATAATGAATACACTAGAATGGTTGTAAAATGTGTTATATTTTGATAAAAAAAAAACAATACTTTGGTCATTATTAATTATTCTAATGGCAACACTAATATTCGATGACATTCGTCGATTTTCCGTTCGGTGTTTTGTTTGTTAATTTCTGTCAAACCGTTTTCGTATTTCGGTGTTTTTTTATAAGTGGATTGAGGATAATTGTTAAAATATGACAGTGCAAAACATTTAAAACAAGATCCCTCATAATAGTGCATTATGGGATGAAAAAATCACCTGTCATGGAAATGCAAGGTTGTAATTTCTTCTTATTTACTATTATTTTTGTATGATTTAAAGCATTAATGATTTTGATATTATGTTTTTACTTTATAGATGAAACGCAATGTGGAAAATAACGTGGAATTACAGAATGAAAGTGCACCATCAAGTAACCATTTGGTGAGTAACATTGTTCTAACCTTGAGTGCTTGTGGATGGACTAATTAGGTTATTTTAATTTAATGAATATTTTTTGCTTTACAGATTACAGGATTTAATGTTAAAAACCATGTGATGAAATGAAAGTGAAACTTCAACCATCAATTTGGTATGTAATATTGGACTAACATTGATTTTGTTTGTGAATGAACTAACTTTATTAGTTATCATTTGGTTTAATAAATCATTTTTGTACTTTTAGACTGTGGAGGAAACAAATGAGGTTGTGATTGAGCATATACATTGAAGGAGACCCACCGTCCACCTGGATAGTTCAGAAATCTGGGGGCTTACATTTATCCGACTAAATTTCTACACTAACAAATTTGTCCACACAAGTGGTGCCATAATATATGTTAAGATCAAAAGCATTTACAGCTCAACAAATAATGAATCTTTATAAAGTCCAGTCCATGATGAGTTGGTATGAGATGTTTAATTTGCAATAATTGTTTTATCAACAAGCCAAATTTTTATTGACGATTAACTAAAATTTGTACTTTACAGAATGTTGCAGAACATCAACAAATTGGTGAAAATGTTGCTTTGGATTTGGTGTCACCTACATCAACATCAAAAGTTTGTATACTTCAAATCCTGTTTTTTTAATTTCAATTCTTTTGTTTACAAAAATAACTTTTAGTTATATATATTATTTTTAATTTTACAGAAAAAAGGTCAAATGTAATTATCAAAAGGCTAGTAGAAAACAAATTAGTAGAATTGGGGCATTCATACTCAAACAGAAAAAGTCAACTGTCAGCATGAAAAATTTTTGTTCCCATAGAAAAAAGTTGCAGAGAAGAATGCCAAAATAAAATAACTCCCGTAGAGCAACAACGTGGTATGATTAGAATTTTTATTTTTTTTATTTATTTTCATATGATGAAAACAAAATTGTTTTTGGTTTTACTACGATTTATTTATTTAATAAGTTACCAGGTTTCGACCTATGAGGTCATTGTCAAACTAAATTTACTATAGGCCGTGTTGTTACTTAAATACTATGTCTTATTAGGTAGGTATAACAATATATTCTTAGAGCTAAGGTTTTATATAATGCAAAAATTATTGAGGGAAATTCAGAAAGAACAGTTGGTTGTGTTGTATATCAATATAATGGAGTTTTACAAAATCAACGTCGACTCAATCAATTTATTTATTTTGTTAATACACTTATTACAAACAAACAGCTATTACAGATTATATAGTATAACTTGAATATTGTATGGTTTGCAAGCCAGTGAAGTTTGTTAAATTATTTTACACCATATTATCAACACTATGTTCCAGCTATGTTCCAACAACAAAAATAAATAAAAACAAAATGCACTCGATTGCACCGATCGAGGCAATAACAATGAAGACAAAAAGAAAAACATTCAGTCGTGAAATGAATACGCTATTACAAAAAAAAAACACAAGCAATGACTGATGCTCAGGGGGGGGGATCAGTCCTCTCTGAATAAAAACTGAAGAGATCTAGAAATAGCACCTTTGAATTTTGGCAATGATGAAAAGTAAAATTCAACATCCCTGAAGAAAGAGTTGTAATTTCTGCACGACCTTTGGAAGAATCCTATAATACTCGTACGATATATTTATTATGTCTTTATAAATTGTCCTTATTTTTATATTTTTTCAATTGAAATTTTTAATAAATTATTATATTACATAAGAACTTAATAGAAAGAAATCATTTTAATTTCCTTGCTACTTTTTTTACTTATATATTGATCACAATGTTTATTTGTACAATGTGAATAATTATTCTAATAATATTATTATTTTTGCTAGATTTTTCAAATAATAATTATAGTGTTATTAGGAAAATAGATCACATTTTACAACTAAACGCGATTAATATTATTGGACTTTTGACAGCTAAGGTCATGTATAGGTACCTACGTAAGTATGACAAGTAAATCAATTGATTCGTACCAACGATTCGTTGTGCAGCGAACTTCAAGTTGATGACGTCACTGTGAAGAAGTTGTTGGTAAATGTACCAATGAATTATTGGTTGCGAAGTCAATAGATCTGTACTAGTGAATCGTTCGTACGAACTCTGGTCCTAATTTGATAGTACGTACCAATGATTCGTTGTGAAATTTCGTTAGTATTTTTCTCAGTGTAGTATCCCATGAAAAGCAGGTATTTGTAAAGCATAACGTGTAAGACATTATTAGCAACTTCATTTCAGCAGCGATGAGGTATATCACACATTTTGAATGAATTATTATTACACAGCATAAAGAAGAAAATCTATATTTTATTATATGCTAGGTATAGTTTTTATTATTTAACTTGTAATGAATTATGTTAATAAATAGATATCACGGACCCTGAGTTCGCATCATCAACTTTAAATAAATATTTTTCATCCTCCAATTGGTCTATAATAGTTTTTTTTTTTTTTATTTGATCAATAAACGGCTATATGCCTTTAACAATAGGTATAATACATAAGTATGACAAATCAATAATACAGTCTATAAACATAAAAAAAAGAAATGCACCAACACATTCAAAAAGCAAAAAAAAACAAAACCAATAACATGATAATACAATTAAATAATATGACGATTATCTGACGGGTAACAATAACCCTTAAAAATTTTAAAAGTTCAAAAATTTTAAAAATCTTAAAAGTTTTGATAATAATCCTTAAAAATTGTAGCCTAAATTCTTTTGTATGTTCAAAAGCTATCCAATAATTTACGAGTAATCAGGTTGCAGTACATAATAATACAATCTTGTAAATCCATTCAAATTGTAGGAGGTAATCTCAACATAACCAAAATATTTCAAATTTCAATAGAACAGAGAACATAGATTATGTTTGCAACCGAAAAAATATTTGTAGAAAATGTATGTTTATAAAAATTACAAGTTTCTACTTCAAGCAAATAGGAGAAGAATAGTGATCAATAAAATAATATAAAATAGTTATTCTTAACAGAAATTGGAAACAACAGATGCAGTCGATACAATACAAGACATCTCAGTAGGTATATTGTAAATCTGATTTACTGCACACTGTGCGGTAAAATGCTGTACCTACTTATATTTATTTAAACTCCTTCAATGAAATGCTTAAAAGAACTCTAGTATAAACAATAGATGGAGGAGAACAAGTAAGATTTTGTAAAATATAATAATCAAAACTTGTAATAAAGTAGCACTAACACAATACAAAATTTGAATGAAAAAAATATTTTTTACAAGTTTACCTTGTTAACAATCAGTATTAATTGTTATAAAATATATCATTTAATTTTATATCCACATTTTTTTTAAAATAAATTAATTAATATTTTCTTAATTTTTTCATATTTTTTATTGTTCGTTTTGTTCCTTCTGTGGAATCTCTACAACCTACATACCTACTTAAGATGTATATTCTGGTAAAAATACAAAAAAATAATACAACTTGAAAAGGATACACAAGTTGTTAAACGTTAATTCTACAACAAACATCAAATTCAGTAGGTAGGTGCTACGACACCGGTTTGTTGCAAAACTGCTTATTCAGTCAATTTCATATAGCTAAACATTCATACAAACGAGCGGGCAGACTTTCCAATGTTTTTAGAAACAACACAACAGAAAAATTCGTACACAAACTCTCCCACAACTCGCATTCCCTCCACCTCCACTCCCACCACTCATAAATAAAACACAATTTTTTTTTATTTAGATTGATTTTTATAGTGAGCTCTGAATTATATTGTCATTGATAATGAACAGATAGTGTTCGAAAACGTTCTGAAGTTTAAATAGTTAAGAAAAGTGGAAGTATAAAAGTGTTTTGTGATATTTTGATTTTATTATTTTATGAATAGTTCAAGTTTTATGACACTACTCAAGTGAGTATAGATGTACTTACATGTGATAGATTTCCGAGAACGATTTTTTATTATAATGGTAAATATTTTTCTGAAAGTATCATTCTAAAGTTTATTATTCATTTTACGTTATATAGTCAAAAAAAGAAAAGACATCAATCCATAAAAAAAATCTTGTGTTGTCCCAACTATATGTCAGCGCACAGTACTAAAAGTAGGTGCGCTGTGGAACAAATTATTATTTTATAAGTAGTCTCGGTTTAATCCAGCATTACTCATTTTTCACACTAGACGTGTCCGGTTAACCGAATCTAAATATGATTTTTTTGTAAATACGTATGCAAAAGTACTCGTTACACGTTAATGACGTAGGTACGTCTAAATAGATTTCGATTATTAAAACCAAGTAACAGAAAGTCCATTGTTTTAATACATTTTTTTAAATTGTATAAATGTCTCGCAACTGTTTTTAATAAATCCATCTAAAATAAGTGTTATTTATACTTCATAAAATACTTCAAAATGGCTCGACAGTTTTTTTTCCAAATAAAATCTATTATTTTGCTTCCTGAATCTCTAAAAATAGGAAAGTTTTCTAAATATGAAAATATTTCTAACATTCGTTCAATGAATAACATTCAGAACTTTTTATGCGAGTGGATAATATTTTTAAATAAAGTTCAAATAATTCTACCACTTGTTAATGTTATCTCTGAAATATTCGAAGCAGGAAATCCACTTGGTCTATGTACGAAATGTGACACGCCACAGTATAAAAATACTGAAAAATATCAATGCTTAGATATTTTGGGTTTGGACAGTTTTTGAAGAGTACACTCCGAAATACATTTACATTCAAAAAATAAAACAGATTTTTTGAAGCGGAAAACGAGGTTCATTTCTATGATAACGATTTGGACAGGTGAGATTGAAGATACTCTATTCACTCCCCATGGCTACTTATCTGACGTTGTTGAATTTATTAATTTCGCTTGGATGCTGTACATGTTTTTATTTTTGTTATATTATCACGCTGAAAAGAGATTTCAGTTTATATCTACAACAAAAATATTATTTGTATCTAAAATTTTATAAAAATATTTGCGTCAGGAGTGTTGAAAAATTAAAAATATCTGCAATGTACCCAATAAGTGAGTTATATGAGACGTAACGTAAATATGAATGAAAATAAATAAATAACGTTATTTTTAATCACGGAAGTTGGAACTAAACCGAAATACCTACTTGTTTTGGCCAGCGATAAACCAAAAAATCAATCTTGTGCGTAATGAGATAACGACTATTTTCCTATACGTTAAGGTCTTTCCTTTCCGTATAGTATTAGTATTACTAATACTGAGACCCTGTGTAAAATATAATATTGAGAAGGTTCCTGAAATTCAGTAGTTGTAGTGGTTTAGTAAAGAAACTTATGACAAAGACCAAATGTTATTAAAATATTGACGAACTTTTGATAAATTTTCCCACGTCCCTCGTCAACTCCAATTTGGAACTCACTCAAAGACTCTTCACTCTGTCCAACTTATGTATTAGTACTGTGACTGTATATAACCACAATTTGATGAAAAGAGTCCATGTGGCAGACTACGATGAAACTAACTTTCAAAACCCACGATTTATCAACTAGTCTAAGAACTTGCCACTCGTCACTCTATAATACGAAAGAATAATAATTTCTTTACTCTTTACTCTAAGTACACATTTGATCAGGATATGAATCATTCTGTTATGTTTATATTTTGTAAATAATCGTGAAAAGGTAAAACACCAAGTTGTTATAATGTGTCATACAGTACGCAAATAAAAAACATTTGTTATCTAATGGTCATGTTTAAAAAATGATCAATGGCAGTTTAGATTTTAATGTTATGTACAGTAATTTTATATTTTCATAACAAACTATTAGGATACTATGCATCAATACATTTCTTAACTTCACGATATTTCTTTATTCTATATATAATATCTATAAGGTCTTTGTTATATGCCTAATTGATTTTGATTTAAGGACGCTGACGCCTTTACTTCTTACATAATCCTACCCATTACAGCAGATTAGGCAATACTAGTACTCTAAATATTATCAATTAATTAATATTCAAAAGGCCATTACATAGAACTTTGACTTTTGACCCTATAGAAGTATGCAAGTATTATTAAAACAAGGTATACACTTACAGAACAATTTAATCAAATTATAACAAAATCTACTTACAAATACATCATAAGAAAAATTAAACCATTGTGTAATTTTTTATTACCATGGGATATCCAGAGGATTATCGGTATATTATGAAAGTGCATCCAGGTTGTCCTTTTCGTGTCAAAAATAAAAAAAAAAACAATACATTCAGAGTAAGGAGTGTATATCACTGTTTAAAATTTATTTTAAACTATTTAAAATAAACGTTAAACTAATGCCATTTACAAATAAGTTAGTTACATTTTATTTCGGATATTCTTTGAATAATAAAGTTTATCACTAACCACGTCAATGTATGAAATAACTTTTTCTAAGAGTGTCACTCCATTTTTAAACTGTGAACCGTATTTTATTTTATTATGTAAATCACTCTATTTCTTCCATGAAATACACGTGAAATCAAATTCATTGCAATTTAAGCCCGTTTATGTAAAAGGCAAAGTTATCATTAATATTCTTTTGAGATACTATTAAAACTTTGTACATTTTCTCTGATACAATAATGAAAACCCTACAAATAATAATTAAGAGAAAGTACTTTCTTTGCGGAGAACTATTGGGATTATGTTATATTATCGTAAGTCATCTTTTTGTTCCACAGAGAGTTTAACTTTTTCTTTTCATTATCAAAAGTGCTCAATATTAAAATATACATTATTATTATATTTCAGTAAGTCTCTTTATTGCTATTTATATGTCATAGCGCACGGTTCTTTATCATTTGATTCATGTAGGTAAATGGTCGGCTTCTAAAATTCCAGCCTTGGGTCATGTTCTTTGCGATAGTGACGAGAAGGCCTGGGTGCATGATGTTGGGGTCAATCCAATTTGCTCGTAGTTAGTCAATCTTTTAAAAAGTTGTCTATTTTCGCCTACTCTGATAGATATCTTATCATTTGCAACATGTTCTTCAGCATGCGTCTTGAGCATCTCAAAGGCAGCCAACCATTCGTTTTTACGCTTGCCAATGATCCACGTTTTACTACATCTCCTCGCTTACGAGTTATGAGGAATATTATCTATCTTTCTCAATCAATACTCTCACGATACATCCCTGAAGAAAGATTGCTAGTTGTCTAACAGCATGTAATAAAAATCAGGTTGTCCCGTCGCTAAATTTTCGAAATGGTATAGGAATTTGAAATATTTCAAAAACTCCTCGGTTTTTTTACAGAATATTTTCTCCCAGTACCTTTTTCTACAATGTACCGGGTATTTGTACCGACTATTGTTTATGTCAATATCTGGTGCTTTTACCGAATATCCGATATTTTAATTATGGATTCGTGGACCCCCTCTTACGACTCGTGCACCCCAATTTTTTATTCACGCCATCGTGGACCCCCGTCGAGTCTCCCGTGGACCCCTGGTGGTCCAACTGGACCACTTTGGGAATCACTGCTCTAGAGTATCCAAAATGAAAGAGTTGAATGTATCGAAGAAAGGAGTCGGAGACTCATTTTTTGCTGAGGATTCCGCGGAACGTATAATAATAAAGTACTATCATAAATTTTAAAACACAGAATCGACCAATGGGTTTTCTCGAATACCCATTGTTCGATTCAATGGAGCATTCAGTATTGAAACACTATGATTGCATGTATGGAACTCCGCTTAAATTATTACTGATTATGTTTTTATTTTTTTCGACTCGTATACTTTTTTTTAATATTCATATCCCTATAGTTGATGTCTTATAATTGTTATCTTTTTTATTTCTTTCTCTTGTTTTGTATCCGTAAGTCTGACATACCAACTATCTGATTTTAGTTTATTTTTTACTGTATTAAATAGTGTTTAGGTTCACATAGAAAATAGATTAATCTTTCGAAAAAAAGTTCGCTACCGGAACTAGTACTTTCGTGACGAAATTTATTAGACAATTTTTTTAGTCTATATATCTGTTATAACATTTTCAAACCATTTTACGAATATTTGGAGTCAAAAACTTTACTAATACCACCAAGATTTCATTCTACGCACAACCAAGGTAATGACAGAAATCCTGTTA
Organism: Athripsodes cinereus; assembly: GCA_947579605.1. Lineage (NCBI taxonomy): Eukaryota > Metazoa > Arthropoda > Insecta > Trichoptera > Leptoceridae > Athripsodes > Athripsodes cinereus. The sequence goes on along the minus strand of OX388319.1, from coordinate 9,987,988 downwards.
TTTTCAAACACAATATTTAACTTAAATTTTGCGCTTGAGAATGGAATCTAAGTCGCGTGTAGAATAAAATGGTTTTGACTCCAAACATGACTAATAATCAAACATGACTAATATGTTTGACATCTACACTTCTAGTAAGTAAAAAATCCAGTTTCCAACATCCAATTGTGTCAAGAAATTCATAATATAAATAAAATCATAACATAAAATGACTAATAATGTTTAGAAACTATCACAAATATATTACCAAATCAATAAATAATGGTTTCAAACAGCATAAAAAATAGTGTATTTCACCATAGCGCACAAAATTTATTATACGTGTCATAAAAAATGAAGCTTTTGTAAAATCACAAAAGAAGAACAATATTTAAGAAAGAATATTCTTTGGACCACCACAAAAATGTATATCTCGAAACTCAAAAAGAACTAATAGCGGCTTTGTTGTTGTTCATTCAATAGAAAACAAAAGACTATTAAAGTGCTCAGAACGAGTGAAACAATTGATTGAAGAAAAATGATAAAAGTAAATGAAAGGAAACATCAAGTGGTCCGAATCATGTAAATGGTATTGTTTTATAAAAAAAAATATCTCAGCTGAAGAAATATAAAAGGAATATCTAAAATGTCTATTACAAAAACAATTTATTGGTTTATTGTAAGGGGATAGTGCACTCCAATTTTTATTTTCCGTAAGTTTCCATGGTTTCAATATAATTCAAGCACGTAGATATTTTTAATTTTGAATTATGGTTGTGAAAATTTAATTCCTGAAATAATTGTAAGCAGCTAATTGAGAGTTTATTAACAGATTAACAATCTACAGGAAGATCATTATTAAAAAATCCTTTAGTAATTTCAAGCTCCGTAAAACTTCATATTTTGGTCACATAATGAGAGGAGAAAAATATGCCATCTTAAAACTGATAATAGAAGGGAAGATTGAGGGCCGTAGAGAGTTGGAAGAAAGCGGCTTTCCTGGCTCCAGAACATTCAGGAGTGGACCGGGATGAGAGGTGTGGAGGAGCTGTTTCGTGCTGTCCAAAACAGGATGGATTTCTTCCAGGTGGTCGTCAAGGTCGGGGGGACCCGACAAGACACGTAGAGAAGTGTTTTTTGGTTTTAAATTCATTCACATTTACAAATTTTCTTAACATTATTTATTTTTGAAAAAATGTAGGTACCTACTTACTATGTTATCCAAAACAAGATATTCAACAAGGATTGATTTCAATATAAATACAAAAACATCGTTTTTAAAGTGCATGACTTATCAAAAAATGCGTGTTGATAATCTCACAAAAAGAAATTTATCTAAAATTATCCTGTATAAAAAGAAATATCGTTCCACTAAAAAATCTAAATATCAAGATTTTCATATCCTGAAGAATTTGTGTCTATTGAGGCATGTAGGTTAACTTGTCTGAAGAATACTTGACTTTTCCGCAGTTTGATATCTTCAGAATCTTATAAATATTTTGATCCGTTAACACGAATGTTAATACGTTTCCAATATTTACTTATTTTTTACAGTCACTTATATTAGATAAACAATGGGATAATCATGTCCTCAAAGCTTATAAGCAGTATAAGCTCTCATAATTTTTAAAGCGTCTGATCTATTTTATATAATTATTGATACGCGAATACTGTACCTTTATCATTAACGTAAAATCATGACAAAATTAAATAAGACATTGTCAAACCTATACAATACTATACAATTCATTTCTATTCTAACAGAATTTCTCGCATCCTTGAAGTGGATACTCTATTAAACGGCGTCGATTAAATCATTAGCCATTTATTCATTCATTCAAATATTTTTATGTCGTAGTGTTTCCGATACATAATTACCATCTCGCTTTTATCTTTTAACTTACATCATAAAAAATAAGATATGCGTTATGTTACAACTGCTTGAAAATGATAAATCCTTAATGTACTCATTTTAGAGGAAACTCGAAAATCTATTATAATCCAAAGACTCCACGAATACCCTATTTTTTTATTCAGTATTTTCCACACAAAGTCGAGCATAAAGCTAGTTTTTTATTATGATTTTTATTACTGCTGCTGCGAGCATACAATATAATATACTCACAAGAAATATAATTTTCAGAGATGCCTGGTGGTATGTTTGACATGGGGGGTAGCGGCGAAATTATAAAAAATACTTTCACATAGAAAACATCAATTCCTTCTCTTGATAGTCGGTCGTCGTGCCGTTTGAAAAATAGTATCCCTTATTATTTTTGAAGACTTTTTATTGGGATAAAATTTTATTATATAACTGTAGTTGTGTAAAAAGAATAAATAAATGCGATTTGTTACTTATGTAAATTATAAAGTGAATGGGATGCACCAACGTTCATAAGGAGAAACCGCCGCTTCTCAGATTTAGAGAATTATTATTGAAAGATATCTCTAGAGATGAATAAATTTCAGATCTAAAGATCACAGTTTTCAAAGTAATATCGACATAAAATATATTATATCTATATTGCATATATTTGCACTTGAATATCGTATATGAATAAGAAATTAGAAAGGATTGGTGTGTTGAAAATACAACATAATAATAATAAAATAAAAGTTAATAAATGTGAAATAAAAGAAATGTTCATGTAAAGTAAAACAAATCAAAGGGTAAAATAGGAGATGATGAGGATGATAATAAAAAAAAACAGTTCTCATGACAAGATATTTTTCATTTAATAAATAGGTGTAAAAATATGCATTGAATTTCCATTAATATTTCTCAATAAATATTTGTCTATTGAATATCAGAAGGAACGCAGACATGGCGATTGTTTGATTTTTTTTTTATATATAATGATCTTTCCACCCCATTAAATGAAAGTTCATTCAAATAAAAAAAATCCTTTTTGCGCTGAAGATAAAATTGCTGTCTCTCTTGGTGTGAAGTTTGCTTGTACATTCTACGTGAGATATTATCGATATTTTAATATATATTCGAGATTTTGTATGAAAATAGTCACCGTGGTTCAATAATACATGTCGCTGAAAAAAAATTCTTATCGTATAAGAGGTAATATTTACCGTGGTTCAATAATACATGTCGCTGAAAAAAAAATTCTTTTCGTATAAGAGGTAATATTATTTAACATTCTTTAACTTTCACTATTTTATAAACGTTTTTCAACTTTTTTTTTATTTCTACACATTGTGCCCACACCTAGTGAAACAAATGTAAATATTTCTAAGCATTTGTATTAACTGGTCAAATGCCTAGATCAATAAGAACTGGTTAATGTTACAACTTAATTTTACAGCACCAATTTGACATGAGATTTTGATCCATTTGAGAGTTGATATATAATTTTCCAATGGAAAGTATTCTTTTTACATAAGTTCTACTTTTGAAGGAGGATAATGTATAAGAGTCGGCACATGAACCAAGTAATGATTGACGAATGTTTTTCATGGACACAAGAAACTAAAGGCATATTAATACATTATTTCATTTGTACTACATATACACAATATTGTTGTATTTTGTATACCTGGTTCTCTGATAGATTTTTTTATCTACATGTTGTGTCCAAACCTAGTGAAGTAAAAAAATTATAAATTTTCAAACGTGTGTGTCTATTACATTTTTTTAAATACACAAAACAATCAGAGGTTACAAAATAAATAAATTATCAATTGTGTCGGTAGGTGCGTAATAGAATTCCATAATTAGGTAAAATGAAACAAATGCTACTTTGTACCTACTTAAAAATATTGTTCACGAGAGTAGACAGAAACACTAGTTTTAATTTATCTTAATTAATTATATTGCAAAAATCAGATCAAACAGACATATGGGTATATCAATAACCCCGATTATGCTTTTCTAATACCTAATCTTTAAACAATAAAGCAATAAAAAAATTAGTAAATATTCAAAACATTTGTTGCTGACTGGTCGAACTAGCAGCCGATAAAGTATTGAACTTAATTGTTCCGGCGCCAAATGAGATCCCAAAAAGATGGTTGCTTCTAAGGTTTGCATAAAGCGTCTCTCGATTGGTGGACCTTAAATCGTGACAGTGAGAATGGTGGAATTGGTGAACGTTGTCCATGGACACCGAAAGTGATCATTTAAGCCAGCCTAGAGCCAATTCATAAGCGTTGGGACACCTTTCTCACTTCTTCCGATTAGATTTTACACAATGTTGCATTGTGTAGACATGGTTCTCCAATCGAGGTTTCTGATTGATTCTTCACTTTTCCCTGGCCGGGAATCGAACCCGAGACCTCGTGACTCAAAGGCAAGAGCGTTACCTCCGCGCCACACCGGCCGACTGATAGTATAGTAAATATATTTGAATAGAATTAGGTTGTTTATACTAAATTATTTCAAATACAATACGTTCCATTACTGTTTTATTTGCCCATTCATTTTCAACAGTTCCGTTACAATATCACTATATTGTGACAATTGAGGTTGAAGTATAAAGAACGATAACGAATTTTATCAACCCAAATGTACTTACTCATATTGTGATATTCAAAATCACATGTCCTGTTTCATGGTTTATTTCATACAAACAAACAAACAGCACTCATGGACTAGACAGGAAACACTGATAAAATAATATGATAATAACTGTAGGCATACAATATGGATTATTTTACACTATTTTTTATAACCCGGCTTTGCTCAGGGAAAATAAATATTTTATTTATATTTTCAGTCCACTGCCAATCTCCCATCTACTACTAAGCGAATACCTCAATCTTTTGTTATGTTATCTTATTCTGAATCGTTTGTATGCAGTTAATAATGTTTCTGAGTTTGAAGATGAAGGAGAAGACGAAGGGAAAGAAAAGAATAAGAGAATATGAATAAGAAGAGAAGGAGAAGATGAAGGAATAGACGAAAAAGAAGACAAATTAGAAGACGAAATTGAAGAGGAAGAAGTAGATGAATGAGAAGACGGTGAGTAAGAAGGAGAAGATGAAGTAAGGAAAAAAGACAGGACGATAAAGATGATGAAGGAGAAAATGAAAGAGAAGATTAAGAAGAAGACGAAAGAGAAATAAAGGAGAAGATGAAAGAGAATACGATAGAGAATAAAATAAGAAGACAAATAAGAAGACGAAGGAAAAGAAAAAGAGAAGACGAAAGAGGAGAAAAAAGAAGACGAATAAAAAGACGAAGGTGAAGATGAAAGTGAAGACGAAGGAGGAGAAAAAAGAAGACGAAGCAGAAGATACCAGGGAATCACGTGGCATTTCAACATGATTCACGTATGGACTGATACTCAGGAACCCACTCAAAGTATGTCAATTTGCATAGAAGAATTTTTCTTCCGTGTATCATAATTTTACTTGCGTGGATGTAGGAACACATTAAAATATTTATGCGGATATTTGGTTTGATTCAGTTTATTTGATTTTTACATTATGGCTTTATAGCTTAAATGTACATAATATTATATTTTAGGAACTATATAATTTTCATACTCCATCACAAAGTATGGATATGTTTTTACCTGATTTTTAATTTCCGAACTCTTTCAACGAATTTGCATTTTTAATTAACTATTCATATTACTTAGGCGAGTAAAATGTTGGATTGTAAAAATATGAATAAATAAAAGTACGTTGATATTTCGCGCATCAAAATATGGAAATCGTTAAATAAAAAACGTGGAAACATACACAGTTTCTTGTAATATGAGTGTTACCTAACATTATATCTATACTCTTATGTGATTCGCTTCGAGATGTATTGAATTCCCTCATATACAAATTTGAAAATAACCTATTTGTGAGAATGGCATTATATTTTATGCCTAGGTAAACAATTGAAAAACAGTATAACATACTCCTATGGTTTACACTCTTTTCTGTCTACAAGTATCCTGTTTAGATATATTCGTATAACATCACAAATAATTTTATAATTTTCGATTCAGCGATGAGGTACGCCTACAATCCTAAATATCTTTTTTTATTGGAACAGAGAAGGAGATGCAGCAAGGTCTACTCCACTTGTAGGAGGTGACGTGATGATTTGGATATAAAGATAGAAAATATAATAAATATGATATTTAACATCTTCAATTCAGCGATTAGGTATGCCTCCAATCTTAAAGAATCATTTTCGCATGGCAAGAAGTCATACAACAGTTTTTCCACTGGCTACCTCGTTTGTGGGAGATGGCATGATGTTATAGATAGATAGCGAGTGCGATAAAAATTCTTATGATTACACAAAACAAAGTTCTTTACCACCGATAAGAAAGGGAAAATTAATTCACTAATTAATTGATTGTAAATGAACAAAGAAATTGTATTTCATAAGTAATATCATACTAGTTAGTAAGAAATTACATAATAGTACAATAATTGACTTAGTCTGGGTGAGGTAATGAAGCGGATACACTGTATAGGAATAAACGCTATCTAAAATATACAGAGTGTAATAAACCTACACCAGAAATAATTCACCATTTATGGGTATTTTCACATGTATAAAATTTGTCTCAAAAATCCAAGATGATAACAGATATAAACTACATAAAATATGAACATCGTCAGAATACATAATTCTTTGGTGTTGCACAATCACATTTATTCAATAGTAAGTTTTGAACCTTTAAATTTTTCGAACAGATGAAACGCTACCATATTATTTCATTATTTACGTATATGGTCTTTTATTATAAAGGATATTGCAGCGAATTATCGTGTAAATAAAAAGAAAATCAATTGCCATTTATTTAAATCTATGTTTATAATATCATTCAACGTAGAAACTTTTCACATATAAATTTAGCGATGGGATATGCCTCTTATCCTAAATGATTTTTTGTTGACACGGAGAGGATAGCTTGCCTATTTGTTATGCTGGCTACCCCACTTGTTTGATTTAGTGTGATAATAATAATGATATTGTACAAAATATTTGTATAAAAATAATAAGATTACAACAAGGTATAAACGAAATTTATTGTACAATGGGCGAGTTTATCGCAGGGATGCGATATCTTCCAACTAACTCAACTGTGATAGTGTAGTCAGTACAGTGAAAATTTCAAAAATGTTTGATAATACCCCACAAAGTTAGTTATCTGTTCAATTCCGCCCGAGTTGATTCTTTTTGTGGTGGTCTTCCGATACCTTCCGCTAATGATAATAAACAAAAGTTAAAGAACATAGTCATTAAATTACTACATTACTAAACCTGGATGTAATTTGAAGGAAACGCTTAAAACATTATCTACAGGCAAACCTAATACTTTATCAATTCTCCGGATCAAATAATCGATTATATATTTAAAAAAAGATAAGTATTGTTTATTATATGATTTGAAAGAATTCAATAAATCAATTAGATTATTGTGTGAGTGAGAGACAGAGAGGCAGTCACCATTTCACAAAAAAACAACTAGAAAGTTTAAATAAACATCGATAAATATTATAACGCTAAAATGAAAAAATAAAATGAAGTACAATAGTGAAAGAAGTGATTTCACTGGTGACTTAATTAATTAAAAAAATGGTTTACAAAATCCTCCACTTTTATTGTTAAGCAAAATATGTAATGTGCGTAAAATTATACCTGGGTATTGGGAATTAATTTTTGTAAATTGATCAAGTCAACAGTCAAATTACGAAATATTTTGTTTCATTTTTAATTTCTCATTATGTCATTACAACTTAAACAAGAATCGTTGGTCGATAAATTTAACTTTAGTTATTAGATAATCCTTCTCCGTAGGTTACCTACTGACAAGTCACCGTACATCAATTTGAAGCACATTTTTATTCAGTCAGTTATGATACTATTCCGTCAAATAATTTGATGGATGACACCAAACACATATACTTATACTTACATAATATTATTATTCAGGTTATATAGGAGATCATTCAACCTACAACGCTTCCATTTATGTCAAAAAGAAATTTGCCTTAACATTACGTATACTGTGTAATCACAATGGAAAATTATTATATCATAAAAAAGTATTGTGAAAAATATACCAGACATCCTTTTACAATTTTTATTTGATAAAATGTGACAAATTCGTTGAGTTTATAATATAAAATATATCGTATAATACATTTACCTAACGTCTCACAAATAAATATTGATTATTATAAGATGAACAAACTGCAAATATATTGAGAACATTTAAAAAAAAGAAGATATATCTGGGTTTTGTTTGTTATAAACCCAAATACAACCTTATATACCTTTCACAGTAAGCTACTAAAAGCTTTTGTCGTGAAAGGGGAGTTTACGGGACCTGGTATCGAACCACGGCCCCTTGTTCACGAGGCCGAGACTCTACCTCCAGGCTACTGACGAACTCAATTCAACATTAGTGATGAGTAATAAACTATTATTACTAAATAATTACTAAATTCATAACTGTTCACCTATGTCAAATCTGGGTATTATTATATATTGAGTTAGCTGGAGGAGATCGCACCTCTGCGATAAACTCGCCCTCTGTGTATTGAAAATACATCTTTATTATTTTTATGAATTTTTCTAAATAATTGTATGTATTGTAATCAATGTACAGAAAAAATTAATAAATAAATAAAATAAATTTTAAATGGTTTTAAAAGGAAGGTTTATAAATCCAAAGCATATTGATGGTCCATGCTGATTCATACCATTCTTCCAACAACGATAGCAAAGCTTAAAAAATGATACAGAAAGAGATGAATCAATTATCATAATAAAACTGTGATTTTAAGCTTATTACCATCCAGTTTCCCTTAGAAGTATGTTGAAACCCTGATGACAAAATTTATGGCACTCGAATTACCTATTTTGAAAACAAAAATCAATAGGGAATATGAGTATAAATACCCATTTATACAAAATTATTAAGAACTTGTACATATACGAAATTATTTCGTCATACTGTACTAAGATTTGATTAGGATCTGGTAAACATTTGAATTTGATTGCTATGTAATAATAATATATATATAGAAAACCAATTCTAATCAAACATTCGATTGCAACATAAGAGTTCTTTACTGAGAGTAAGTTGTGGGTACTAGAAAATGTTGAAGGCAGACTTCTCCTTAGATGCACAGCACATTTCTCATTTCAGCATGCAATTAAATTGCAACTTTGTTGAGTCTTCTTGATATCTATATATTATTATTATCTAACATTCTTCACAATCTTAGAACTACTTCTGAACTTTAAGTATTGTTAAAGTTTCTCTGCCACTGTGACAGATTAACTTTTAAATATTGCCATATATACCTACTGCAAATACACTTTTACGTTGTCCCCTCTTATAGGTTAAATAAGATTAGAAAAATATTTTATAGCACTCCACATTTGTAGAATTGAAATCTATTTGAATTCATTATTCTTGAATATCTACTTGAAACTTATTACATTTTCATTTCTATAGCCAAAACTCAAAACAACTTCTGGTATTGAAGAAACATTATCTTATTAGAACCTCAGAAGCAAACTTGGTATTTACTTTTTTATATGAAAAATATTTAGTCAAACATCATACCCATTTCATCAGAGTTGAAGCAATGAGACGTTTTTTGGATACCTGAAAAAAAAGGAAATAAAAGTTATTTATTTATTTAAACATTAGTTTTCGACATTTGCTGCCATTTACAGGTATTCAATAATCCATAAAACGGCGTTTAAAGTTACAATAGGAAATGATAGAAACAACAACAAAAATTTCACATAAAATCAACGCCTTGGAAAAAATAATCACAAATACAATGAGAAACAAAATAACAAAAACAATTAACCCTTCAATCAAAATCTAAAAAAGGAAGTACGTTTAACATACTAATACAACTGAATTCAACACATCAATAGGCAAACAAAAAGGTGACAATAACCATGTCACCAACGAAGTATTTACTTATACTACCTTTATAGATGCATACCTAATACGATAGGACAAAACAATATACAATATGAAACGACTGTTGCGGTTCATGCTATTACAAAGAAAAATAAAAAATAGCCCTGATCACTCGTAAACGAGTGGATGGCCTTTAAAAATAAAATGGAATAGAAATTTAAAGTAGGTGCGTTAACGTTGTGAAAATTCATTTTAATATATGAGTTTCTAAAATGTTAAACTTAACACTGTTTAATTTTCACGTATGATTTTTTTTTCAAAAAGATATATGTATCTGGGTTTTGTTATAAACCCAAATACAACCTTATATACCTTTCACAGTAAGCTACTAAAAGCTTGTGTCGTGAAAGGGGAGTTTGCCGGCACCTGGTATCGAACCACGTACCCCATGTTCACGAGGCCGAGACTCTACCTCCAGGCTATCGACGAACATAAATTAATAATGACAAAATTTTAATTGCCTTGCGGCAATTAGAATTTAGTCATTATTAATTGACTAAATAATCATACGTGAAAATTAAACAGTGTTTAGTTTAACATTTTAAAAACTCATATATCTGAATCTATTTACTTATACTATTACGACATTTGTTACAAGTTGCGTAGCTAGTGGGCTAACTGCAAGTAACACAGGTCAACAGTCCTTATTACAACACAAAAGTTACATTCAGAGCCCGTAGACAATTTGTACTTGGCGATCGCCTACAAACGAATTTTCGTCAATAACTGCAACAATAACGCATAATTATACGGTACGTGTAGGTAGATTGTCGAAAAGTTCGCCAGTAGACGATCGCTAAGTACAAATTGTCTACGGGCTCTGGTCACTTTGTCTTTTACGAAAACCTGCCCGTTATAGAACACTCATGCATAAAAGATCTAGAATTTTGTTCGTATTATGATAACATTTGTTTTTGACTACAAACAATATACTCATATAAAATAGACAACCTTAATAACACAAAAAAATACATATTTTAGAATAATAACTAGTTGCTTGTTAGAATAAAATAAAACAGCACTTTTACAGTAATACAATATAATGTATAATCACATAGTTTTGTAATGCACCTTTTTGTAATCACGTTGTTGTAATGCATCAAAATGATTGTATTATTTTCATAAATTTAATGGTCTTGTGCCGTATATGAAATTATAAATAAATATTATTAAAATTATACTAATACACACAACTCGTATTGCACGATAGATAATTGATACGGGTATTTATATATAATTATTATCACAGCATAGTACAATGAGTACATTTGAATAATAAGCCATGTGATAAATATACATCGAGGCAGTGTGGTTTGACAAAAGGGCTTTTACAAATTGTCTCGCTTTTAGGTAGCTTGCGATTAACGAAACACGAACAGCCTTTGAAAAAGGCTTAAAAAATAAATCGCGTTGTTGTGAAATAAGGTTTGCGGCTGATCGTCACTAAGTAGCTTATCTTTTCAAAGCTCAAACAAATTTAATTAAAGTTTTTCAACATACAAATTTTGCAAAATAAATCATCGAATTTTTCCTTGTCAAATCTTTCAAAAAGGTGGGACACAAAGAAGACATCTAAAATGTAATGAAAAATAAACTTTCATACAATATTCTTCACCAAGTCATTTTTGTTCCTATTGTCACCGCCATAATAAACAATTGAGAGAGGAAATTTTATTTTAATAAAGTTTATCGAGTTTAGGATTTTCTACGACAATGACCTGTGAAAAAAACGTTTTTGTTGTAGGCTTTTGTTGAAATTTGCAAGTAATTATTTTTGAGAGGTTCTGGAAAACGAATACAATGACAATAGGTACAAAGACAATAACTACTTTCAAATTATATTTGTGGCTTTGTAAATCGTGCAAGATGGTAGGTAAATCTAATATTTAACGAGAAAATTAATATTTACATAAATTATATACAAATTCGAACATAAATGAACACTTGCTTATTTTTTTTAAAACTGACAATTATTATCATAAAAAAATGTCCCAATGTAATCAGCTCCTAGTGTTCCTATCTCATTGTTATATTTTTACTCATCATCTTTCATTGTACACGCTATCAGAATCTGGAACAATCTCCTCAATGACATTAGGTCTGATTCATCTATGTATAAGTGCATTTAAAAAAACAGTGAAATAAATCATCTTCGTTACCCCTCATAAAGTACCTACTTATTTACATTCATGTACGTATAAGTTTTTGGTTGTAAATGACAAGATTTGTATAGATTCAAACCTTATATACTACTACTACTACTACACCATCACGGCAAATCCCACAAGTGGGGTAGCTAGCAGACAAGCCATAAATGCTCTTGTTTTTTTTTTTAATTTCTGTTTTATTTTATATCCTATCCTTACTTACTTTATCTTAAAACATGTACTTATATCAAGCGCTATGTAAAGTTTGCTTGAAGACATTGCTTCATATAATCAATCAGTAAGTAATCTCAAAGTAGATGGTACAGTAAGTAATTTAAATCATCGCAGTATTCGCATACTTCAAGTATGAAATCTACAGGACCAAATACAAAAGGTTTCATCTGCACTAAAATACAAAGTGATTTTTGTGATCGGCAATGTTGATGATTAAAATTACGCATCTGACATTACACACAAAAAGTACTATTACATTCATGTTACATTTTGTAGGTATCCACATACGGAAATGGTGTAGAAATATAGTCCCATATTGGCCATAGGATAAACAATAGAGAAAATTGATCCCCAGATACAAATAACCAGATTGTTGGCTGAAATTGGAGTTAGCACTTAAGATAACTATCAAAGATTTATTGATCATTTGAGGGCAGTTTGATTAAACATTGATGACTAACAATATTTTATGTTTGAAAATGCGCTTTTCTGATTATGCATAAATGTAAAATTATGTGTTTATGTATTCCGAAGAGTGTATTATTACCAGTCGAATTATGTATTTAGGGACTTTGAAATACTTCAGTTAGGGTCTGTTTTGGCGAAAGGATACTTTTATCTTGAGATTCCATCAGATATTTTGAGTTTATTTGATACCCAGTTGCATGTTTTTCAAATTAAGAAATCAAATGGTCCAGGTTCGTAAATTATCATCCTATGCTTTCATGAATCACTATCAAGTGAAAGAAAATTGAAAAAAAAACACATTTTTGTTCTTTTTGTTTCTGTTTATTAGACGTTACATTTTTTTTCTTGCAATACCTTTATTTTTTATGTTAAGAATATAATAGTAAATAAAAACGTCTCGATTTACTTACTACACATTGTCTTTGAAACGTGAGCTTCGTTAAAGTTCCATAGAATTTCTAAATGAACTCAATTATATGAAAATATTCATGTTACGGAAACTATTTACACTCGATGATTACAACAAACGATTTTTTACGCTTAGTGAGTAGATGTGCTAACTCGTTTTTACCAATCTGATATCACTGACATATATTACGAACGGTATATTGAGAATATAAAGTCTCATATTTGGGCCACATTTTGCGAGGCGATAAAATATCGGCTTCTGCAGTTGATAATAGAAGGCAAGATTGAGGGACGTCGTGGATTGGGAAGGAGGCAGATGTCGTGGCTGCGGAAATATTCTGCAATGGACCGGAATAACACGGATGGGAGAACTGGCCCCCATAGCGCAAGACAGAAAGGCATTCTCCAGAGTGATCGCCAACGTCGGGGGGACCTGATACGGCATTAATAGAAGAAGAAGATATTGAGAACGAAGTTGTTGTCAACCACCAGAACCTTGTTTATAAAAAATATGAAACTATTTATACATTGCAAGAAAAAGGGGATCATTTTGGTATACTATGCTATGAATTCAAATTAATTCACCTGTTGAAGGGAAATTTCAATATTTGCGATATTATCATAAGAGGATGGATTATATGCAACATTAAACGATTTAAATATCCATCATAATAGATCTAAAATAATTTCAATAATGTTAATAATAATAATCTAAGTTTTAGATATTTTCTGACTGAAGAGTTTAGTTTTTAAAAAAATATCATTTACACAGTGTTAATTGTATCCAAAATTTTTTTTAATCAAAATAATGACGATGCTGGATGTTGAATTGATTTTAGCGCGACTTTACGAGGATGTCATTCTTACAACACATTATTATTGAAATATATTGAAGTAAGAAAATAGCTAAATATGCAACTACATATTCACAAAGGTGATATTAAATACTATTAAATAAACATATGAAATACTATATCACGGTATATCCTACAATTTGAGTAGTCAGCAGATTGTTGTGTGTAACAAACATGCAAGTCATCCTCTCTGTGTAACCAAAATAAGCGAAAACCCATAATACAACTACAAATGAAAAAAAACGAAATTAGTTAAATATGCACATATGTATTTGCATATAATCTTCAATTATTACGGTGGGTGGAGATGTAGGGTAAATTGTCTGTTGTGGATCCAAGCTGGTTGTGTTCACTTTGTTGGTTGGCGTGTAGAACGTGATCTGAAAGTTGTTATTCAAATTAGAGGCTTAATCTGTTATTCAACGTCTGTCACAATACATACATACATATTATGTACATTGTGATTTTATACATTAAAGGTTCTTGATGTTGTCAGCTGTTTTATAAAACTATAAAATATATTAATGTTATGATGCCTCCTCGTATAAAATTTTATATTTGAATGGAAGGTACGAGTATGTTACTGGGGAAATAATAAATGCCTGATATTATACATGTATTTTACACATTAAAATTGATCAAGTATGTATACTTAAATATATTTGTTGTTAACCTCAAACTTACATAATTTCTCTGGTGACTTAAAAGCGAAACATAAATTCTATGAATCAAATCGATATTATATGAAGCATTTGGTTTTAAAAAGTAGGAAAAAGGAACCCATTGACATGTTGTTTATTAAGATATTATAAAAATAACAACTTGTATATTTACCACCTTAAACTCTTCTCAATTTACATTCAGATGGTCTTTAATGCTTCTACCAGGACCAATTTGAGAAGGAACAAGCACTGTCATATTATAAAGGATCTATTATAATCTACTACTAAAGGATCTACATTGGCTGCGAGTCTCAGAGAGAGAGTGAAAGTCAAACTGTGTCTCATAGACTACGACGCCCAAAGTGGCATGATACCTCTAGGTATGCCTTGCTGAACTCTATCCCGTTGACAAATTTCTGATATGAGCACTACCTTCAGTTTCCACCCGACAGGACTTGAACTTCAAAAATCGCAGAGAGGAGCTTCAGCTTCACAGGGCCAACTGCCGAGAACAAATGATTAGCGCACCTAAGACGGAACCAGCCTCCTACCACATTCAAGAGCAAGTTAAAACATTGCTGTTGAGATGGTCACGGATCATTTAACGGCGCAATATATAAATTTTCCAAATAAAATTGATAATTTCTACATATTTAATAATTTAACATATTAAAAAATTGATAATTTCTACATATTTAATAATTCATACATATTTAATAATTTCTTAATGACCATTGTTTTTATTTTCACAATTGATTTTTATCTCTTATGGCTTATTTTTTTTTTATTTTATATTGTATGACAACCTTATGGGCTATTGAATAATATCAATTAATTTAGATAATAAATATTTAAATAAAAAACACTGTTTACTTTCATTTAAAATCAATTAAGTAATTAATTTTTTTATACACTTGGGCAACACATTGTTTTCTTGTGATATTGTTAATATTTTTTGTATTTATTTTTGTGTGTTGTCTGAAGTGTGTAACTGGCTATAAATAAATAAAAAATAAAAATAAATATAAACATTCAAATATATATAAATTCAAGTGGATAATTTTTTTTATTATTATGTTATTCATTGAGATTAAGATTTTCAATATTTTCTGTATTGAAAGGTCAGTAACTCGTTTATGAGTGATCAAGGATAAGATGTGTTAGTAAAATTACATATAAATATATTAAATGATAGTGTACTTAATTTGGAATCGTTTGAATACAAACTGAAAAGTTATTTGATTTCCAAATAACTAAAAATAGAGTTGTAATTAATTCTGTCGTGAATCGATGGTATAAAGCACAAAAGACACATGTCCACTTTTTAGGTAAAATGAGTTTATATATGTACAAGATCGTTTGCAACGCCATCTATGTCCTGACTAAATATTACCAACAATCTTAATATCATTATTGAAATATTTAATAAAAACCAAATGTCACATGTCCACAAATGCACTTTGTTTTGTGCACAGATGTGACATGTCACATAAGATATGAAGATTCTAAAAAACAAATGTCCATCTAGGACGGACATGTGTCATCTGTGCACACATAAACGCATCCCAATAGTCGCCGTGAGCGGCGCTCCATCTCACTTCCAAACACATGTCTATGACCATCATCTAAAAATGGTAATTCTTGACATTCTGGTTAAAAATATAATAAAAAATACGTAATAAATGACATTACAAAAGAACAAAGGTAATGATTTTCAACACCTTCTGCATTAATTTGAAGCTAGTGAATTAATTGAGAAATTCAAACTTTAAAAACCTGTTTTTTCTTAACTGTCAAATGTGGACATGTGTCTTTTGTGCTTTATACCATCGCAATTATGTGTCATGATTCAATCACAAATTTAAATAACCAAACTATTTCAACATGAAATTTAAATTGAATTATTTATGAGCTTTTAAAATCAATAAAGGAAAGAATATTATACTTAAGTACCATACATTTTAGCATTCCAGTGTCAAATAATTCCTTTTGCGATTTACATTAAAGTGACTATAAAGTAGATCAAATTTCCATTATTCATAGAACCAATCAACATTAAGGCCTAATCTATTTATTTATACCTCAATATCTACATATTTAACTATAAATGGCCTCGATGATATTGAAATTAGAAAAGAGAAATGCTTTGTTTTTGCAACGAGTCATACATACTATGATCGTTCATGCAAAGCATGAAAGAATAATATTTCATACAAATATGCCCACGGCCAATGATCCGAATTGGAGGGTTTTTTTATTTATTTTTTTTATTTAAAGAAATATCTGGGTTTTGTTATAAACCCAAATACAACCTTATACACGTTTCACACTAAGCTAAAAGCTTTTGTCGTGAAAGGGGAGTTTGCCAGTACCTGGTATCGAACCACGGACCCCCTGTTCACGAGGCCGAGACTCTACCTCCAGGCTACCGACGAACTCATATTATGAATGAAATTATAATTGTCCAAATTCAAAATTCAAATTCAAAATATTTTATTGAGATCATAATAAACACATACAAATATACAATAAGCACAATTATACAAATCTTTATATTATCTGTTTTTTTTTTTTCTTTTTGTACCCTC
Source organism: Athripsodes cinereus (assembly GCA_947579605.1). Lineage (NCBI taxonomy): Eukaryota > Metazoa > Arthropoda > Insecta > Trichoptera > Leptoceridae > Athripsodes > Athripsodes cinereus. The sequence continues at coordinate 9,970,734 of OX388319.1, read as the reverse complement.
AAAATTGAGCAGAGCTCGTGCTTTGAGGGGTTATAGGGTTTTTACTAATAATCAAACAAATTCGATCAAACTTAATCATTATAGAATATCACACACTAAATCTATTTACCATAATTTTACAAAATAAACAAAAACAACAACAACAAAAATACAACGATAAACCTATCATCAACGACACAATCACTTGACCTCATACACATCTTTCTCATTGAATTACCTTTTTTATATTCAGTTTAAATGCATTTTAATCATCCGAATACTTATATTTATTCTCTTTTTTCAAGCCATTGTACCATCCCACCCCAAGATATGTGTAGTGGTGTTGTCCAGCAGCTGTCCTCTTCGCAGGCACTTTAATTCGGCCCCCTAACCTTGGACACTCACTAATACTCCCCAGCGGGTGTAGTTTTTGAATAAAGTATTCCTTACAAACTTGGTATACTGCCTTCCTCTTATAAAGGCATTCCAAGGAGGGGACCGCAAGCTCTTTAAAAAGTTTCAGGGTCGGGTAGTCAAAAGGCTTTCTAAGAATTATCTTCATAACACTTCTCTGATTGACACCCAGTGAATAGACGCTGTTCTTGTAAGCACCACCCCATGCCAAGATGCCATACTGTATGACCGACTGAACAAGAGAATAGTATATATCTTTTAATTGTTTCACTTGCATAATATCTCGGAGTCTGTAAAAAACGTAAAATAGCTTTCTCACTCTATTTACAGTAGCCTGTATATGATCCTTCCATTTCATATGAGAGTCTATTAATACCCCGAGATATTTAACCCTGTCAATATTTTTTAGTGTAACACAATTAGTATTTATACATTGTTCAGATTCGTTCTGACAAGAGCTATCATGAATTCTTACATTAAGATCACTTGGTTTACCTCTTACATTAATTGAAAAATTGACATAATTTGTTTTTTCAGCATTAAGGGATAGTAAATTTTCATCGAACCAATTTTTTAGCTTATTCACTTCCCTATTCGCAGTATTCACAACCTCATTCCACGTCTTGCCACGGACAATCAGTGCGGTGTCATCCGCAAATGACAGTACCGTCGACTTCAGTGGGAGTTCAAATATTTGGTTAACATACATAATGAATAAAATTGGTCCCAGTACTGTACCCTGTGGGTTAATGGCTCACTGAGAAAGGAATTGATCTTAACTCTCTGTTCTCTTTGAAAAAGATAACTTTGAAGCCACTTTGCCGCTTTTCCCTTAATTCCTAATTGGTATAATTTATCTAGTAGCCTACTGTGACTTATGCTATCAAAAGCCTTTCTAAGATCCACAAATAATCCCATACACTTTTCTCCCTCATCAAGAGACTGATTAATCACTGTTGTAAGTCTGGCTAAAGCATCATCAGTTCCCATTCCCTGTCTAAAACCAAACTGATTATCATGTATGATCTTGTTTGAGTCCAAATAATTGATCATTTGTCGTTTAACAACTCTCTCAAAGATCTTAGCTATATTGGAGATAACAGAGATCGGCCTGTAGTTGCCAATATTTGTGCGATCTCCTGATTTGTAGACGGATGTCACGTGTGATATCTTATATAAAGATGGAAAGGATCCGTTATTTAAACTTACATTTATAATATGTGCTATAGGGTGACTAAGGCATTGAGAATTTTCCTTTAAAATACTAACACTCACACCATCAAAACCTGGAGAGCTGCCACCTTTCAAACCCTGTATTTCTTTCAGTACTACTTCAGAATTGATCTGCTCAAATTTATCAAGAGAATAATGCAGACTCATACCGGAGGCACAGACCTCACTCACAGCCCTAGGTTTTATTTTACTAGCAAGATTCTTTCCCACCTGAGTGAAAAAGGAGTTGAATCCATTTACAATTACATCCGGCTGTTCACGCATACTACACACTTCGGAATTCAGTTGTATCTCTTTGATGTCTACACTTTTTGCTCTTTTGTTAATAACTTCATTAACAACTCCCCATACCTTACGACTGCATGAGCCAGCTTTGCTCAATTTGCCCGAATAGTATTCATTTTTAGACTCTCTAATAACAGTTGTTAATACATTTCTATATTTTCTGAAAATATTCCTAGCCATCAAATCATGGGGGAATTTCTTAGTTAATCTATATAATTTTTCCCTGTGTCTAACTGAAGCTACTAGTCCAACTGTCATCCATGGTGCAATAACTTTAAGTTTACTCTTTACATTCTGATTTATGTCTAATGTATACGTAGCTCGAGATATGTGCGATGCAAGAGTATTATAAAACTCTGAAGCACAGATATTAGTATCTAATGAATCTAAAGTTGAGTCCCAAGACTCTGCCTCAAGTGTTACTTTCAGTTTTTTCATATCTATTTTAGTTAAAGTTGATTTCACAGATCTACGTTCAAGTTTACAATTATTTATATTTTCCAAGAAAATACTTGTGTGATGATCTGTTATATTATTTGCCCATACGATACACCGCACATTTGTCAACCTATCGAGTGAAGTATTCGTCCAGAAATGATCCAAACATGATGGTCTTTGACCATCCACTTCTCTAGTATATAACCTCGAGCATAGTTTATAGTTTCGCTCCGCCATTGTGTTCAAATAATTGGTTTTTTCTATACTAAAGCAGTCATCAGCCACGTTAACATTGATATCGCCCGTTACAATCACGTTTTTACCTCTGTACTGCAGAAGTAATTCCCTAATATCATTTATAAATTCCTCGACAACCGAGCCGTGAGTCCTATATAAAGCAAATATATGATAATCCCTGTTAGACTTTTTCAATTGAATATGCAAACAATTCACCTTATTTATTTGTACCTCACTACATTCGACACTATTCACGTTGTGTGTAAATACAGCTATACCACTATTCCTATTGATAACATGTGAAGTCGCATGATATGTGTACTCTGTCATGTGGTAATCAGGACTGTCATGACTCAAGTGAGCCTCGGATAAAACTATGCAATCTGGCATTTTATTCAAACAACCAAGATGTACCAAAAACTCGTCAAAATTTCTCTGCATACTTCTAATATTAGAGTGCATCACCATCAAATAATCATCACAAGAATTAAGCATATAGTTACATTGATCAGCCGTGCGACAAATACATTCCTTGATATTATAATTACTATCTATATCTTCCAATAAATTCTGCTGCACACCTGAATCTAGTGAACAGGTGGAGGTAATTTTATAACACTGAAACACAAGTCGCACATAATATGTCGCACAGCCGATAGTAAATAGTTGTATATATTCCAATACACCAATACTGCTAACACGGAAGAAATATAGGCAATCCGAAGTCGAAATTATCTCAGTATTAATTTTTGGATGATAAGATTTAGTTAGATATCTATATAAATACTTTGTAACGCGTGATTCACATAACTTGAGTTTTATTTCGATCTCAGATCCCCACAACTCATCATATAAAAAAAGAAAAACTGCATCAATGCCATGCGGCACACACAAATATTTCAAACAATCAAATGCACACAAGTCCAGAATATAGTACCAGTACAGTACATCAAATATACATATTAAGTGGACGCATATACATAATATTATACACAATACATCCAGTACATAAGCGTAGTACCAATTCAGTACGGCAAACATAAATAATGCAATCAATACAATATGACTCCTAACAAACATGTTAGCAAGGAACAATTTGCAGCAATATAATTCATTCTTTAGTGGCGGCGGTATAGTCGCCCGAAATGATCTCCCATTGGTGCATTGTGCCTTGCAAACATGATCACTAAAGAATATCGTGAACATAGTCTTCGGCATGCAATTACAATTCGAAAATTGAGTGTAAGAAGCTGAGCATACACATCGATAGTAATTAAATTTATTTACAGTCACAGTCAAACTCACATTAAGGCGCGCTGATACCTTAATATAAAACATTAACAGAGTGTAAACCATGTATGTGCCACCATAAGAAGATAAGTCATAAAAATGGTTATTTCCCTGCAACACCATGTTTCTCCCATTATTATGAACTATGTTCAAAATGTTTTCATTCAAATTAAAATTACGGAATCTTATGAAAAAAATATTTCTCAACAACAATAATGCAATCTGGTTAGTTGGAAGATTCTTATATTCTACACTTTTGAGATACTCTGTAATAATTGTAGTAGAAAACAGTAAAAAGTAAACATTCAAACAAATAAAACAATTAAACATGCACATATTCTTCAAATAAATATGCAACAAGAAGCGCGTTAATCCTAGTAACACAATAAATTTAGGTATAGAAAATTCGGTTCTTCGATGCAAAAACCTTTCCGAAACATAGTTTATACTTTCCAAGTAATCATCGGATACAGAAAGGGTACACTGATACATTGTAAGGTTTAAGCTACCAAGTCCGCACACTCGCACCACCACAACCAGGGTCCGAGTGTACCATGATTGATAACATCTCCCAACCATATCAACCAATGAATGACATTGAATATTTCTACATTCTATACAGCGTGTATTTCTAAATATTGACACGCAATTGAAAGCCATCTCAAAACAAAAAACACACAGTCAGTAATCAATTTTTTGTATAGCTCTTGCCAAAGCGTGTCGGTAACATTCACATTTATTTTTGTCCATCGCACTATGATCACTTTTTCTTTCTGATTTGTATTTAATATTAAAATTTTCACAATTTACACACACAGGCTTCTGATCTTTTTTTTCACAGGTTCTCAGGTGGTGACTGCCTCCACAGTGGGAACATATCGCTGGTTTTGCCTTATTTAGACAGGTGACAGAAGTATGTCCATGACCCAGGCAGTGGAAGCATTGGGCCACCGGGTCTGAGTCCACCACCTGCAATCTCTGGTATCCTAAAAAGATTCGTCCCTTCCCAATCAAATATTTTCTCATTCCAGATGTTGTTTCAGCCAGTAAATGATTTTGATCCTTATTTCCTTTAACCTTTATCATCTTTTTCACAATCAGTTCATTTGATTTTATGCCCATATCCCTCATTTCGGTGTTCTGTTGGATTATATCATTCGGCAAATCGTTTACATCATAATCCGCACTAATATTTTTAAAGACCACACATGGTCGTCTTTTTTTTAATATTTCTACTCTAAGTGTTGCACCAAATTTTTCTGTAATTAAGTTTGAGATGATCTGTATGTCATTTCTTGTAGGACACGTCATCAACAGGCCTCTCTCTCTCAGTCTTCTTGTGTAATTCACTGCCACACCGATAGATGCCAGATTCAGATTCGACTTCATAAACTTCTCTATATCGTCCACTGTCATGTCATTAACAGATGAAACAATCAACGAAAATGTTTTTACACTGTTCATTTTACTTATTCTACTTTCACTATTTTCGTGACGAAGTCTATCTTGACTCAAAGTTTTTTTTATGTCCTTGACCTCCTGAGCCATGGTTTTTAGCAACGGTTCAACAGTATCTGTCTTCAACCGCAACTTCTGGTTCTCCATAAAAAGTGTTTCTACAATTTCGTAGACGCGGTCAATGTCTGTGAAGACTTTTTCCCTATTTATGCTTGATATCTTGCCCTTGCCGTCTGTTACCACTGTCTTTATATTCTGTAGAATGTCCCTCGTATCACTTAGGACATCCTTTGGCGGGTGCATATCTCTCGAAGGCGTTTCAAAGCCGAGCATTCTTGCCGGGATGTCCGTCACAGATGTTGGTCCAGTAGGTGATCTTGGGGTTATTAAAGATCTTTCAAAAGGACTTGTCATAATGTGCGAGCTATCAAGTAACGTGACACTCTGTATATGAGATACAAATTTACAGTTTATATGGAATTTTTTCAAATCAAATTTCTATTATTCACTTTATTTATACACAAAAGTAATTCTATCACTAAATCACCGACGATTTAATCTTCAAATCACCTTGTTTTTGTTTAAAATATCGACGTTTTGTAGACGAATTGAATATATTTTATAGAGCGCAAATCTTTTCACAACCACTTAGTATTGCCACAATATATCGAACGAAGTCCAGTCGAAACGTCCAGTTTTATTAAAAGAAAATTTTGTGCATTACGATGGCATAGTGCACAGATGTGGTAAATACAATTTTTGGTCAAATCGAAATACGAAAATAAGTACATTTTTTTTTTGTATATCTTCAAAGATTATTGTGCATGAATATGGTAAGTTGTAAATAATAGTCTTCAAATTCATAAACAAAGCAATAGTTAAACTTTCAATATTCTCCCGTGCAAAATCACCTCTTCGGCACTTACCACATATGTACGCTAAGCCATCGATTATCCAATATTATATGTATGTGAGTAGAACTTTTTATTTCTTAAACAAATTTTCGTGTCACATATGGATGTAGGTATTTAAAACAAAATGATGTTCTGAAATTAGTTAAGTTCATATTTAAACTTCTGTGTAAGCTAGAACGTATGTTTTGGATTTATAATATTATAATAATATGTTTCTGTTTTCATTTTACTTACTTCAAAATAATTTCTCTTCAACATCATGTGAGAGAGTTTTCCTGTGTTTTATAATAATGTTTGCTTTATTTACTTGATGATTAGAAATTTATTCCTGCTAAGAAGAGAACATATTATTATTATACTCATATAATCCTCTTTGTACACGGCACACATGACAAATTCTTAAAATAGTTTATTAAGTATGAACGTCTGAGAGTTGTCAAGTTTATAGTGATCAAAGATCAAAGCTCCTTAAGATAATAATATTTGACATTGGCCGCCGGTGTGGCGCAGAGATAACGCTCTTGCCTTTGAGTCACAAGGTCCCGGGTTCGATTCAAAATGAAGAATGACCTTTTTCAAATTGTCCTGGGACTGGGTGTTACATGTATATGTGTTAAGTGCATTATATATATGTGTATCATCGAATTAGTACCCATAATACAAGATTCATCTTCGTTTGGGACTAGCTCGATCTGTGTGAATTGTCTATGCATGTTATGTTATGTTAATTCGAGAGGTTCCGGGCTCGATTCCTCCACTCCACATTCACGGCAGAAACATATTATTGTTTGTTGTGAGGGTATTCATGGGGTGTTTTTGGGTTTATTTCAAACCTAGATTTATCTTTGTTTCCTAAAAAAAAGATGATTACAAAGAAGATAACTTTAAGTTATAATAAAAAAAAATTATATACCCTTAAAGCAATTTTCCATCTTTTGAGTGTATTTTGAATTAAAAAAAAATATCGTCTTCAAGAAATTACTGTTTTTGTCATACCAAATTATAAAATTTTTTAGATATGAAGATAGACCAAGTTGCCAAATTCATATATATATATATATATATATCATAGAAGTTGGTTATATACATTTCATTCTCCTTACTTGGTAAAAAATAAACATTTCTTTGACTTTTGATAATAAAACAATTGTTTTTGAGTGAAGCCAATTTTAAAGCTAGTTTGATACAGACAAAACATCTTAATATTTATAATGTCTCCTGTGTATAAATGTATATCCATAATAATAATAATATCATAAAACTTTCCCGAACAAGTTTTTAAGAGGTTCTTTGTCATACGATAATAGTACGTAGTGGTATTATACTAGTACTTCGCTATGGAGACGCCGGATGAAATAAATTAATGACAGTTATGTAAGTAAACTCCTGCGCTCCTGTTAACCGAAGTTCACAAGCAGACATATTATTATATCCGTCATAAAAAATAATGATAGAAAAAACATTTTGACAGATTATTTCTTATGCCAATTTGTGTCAAACCAAATTGATTACTTTAACCATCGGTTCTCTTTTCCTCATTTAATAATACTCATAAATGTATTGAGGATTTGGGATAATGTAATTAAAATGACATTACTAAAAAAATAGTTGAATGATGAGATTATACAAATTATACAACAGGATTAATAAAATATGATATTTTTAAAATCAAGAAACAATTTGAATTTGTGTAAGGTATTAGTTTTCATAAAATGTGCGGGCTATTCCGAAGTCTAATTCTTTTTATGGCACGAAGAAGACGACCTTTATTTTATTTCATACAGTAAGTGTAATGGCGATCTTGTTTAAGTGACCATGCCACGATTGCACAGATACGTAAAATATTTTACTCTATGATTACAGGAAGGGTAACATAATATAAAAAAAACAAATCCAATAGATAAGCTATAATCAAATACCGGTAAAACAAGAATGTAACAATTTCTTATTTATTATTAATATAAGTGGCATTTATGATGTGATAATTTCGCGACATTATTTAACAAAACGAGTTTTCTTACATTGTTTTATTTTTCACAATCATTTTTTTATTTCCGCGACCGATTTCGACACGTTAGTTTCATTAACGAGCAGTTTTCAAACTTCTCTTATTTTTTTTTTCATTTCAACCAAGAGCCGTTGGTCGACTATATAAATATATTAAATCCTACAAATGTTACAAGGCGCTCTTGAATGACACCATCACAGTACTCATACAGTTTTTGATTAATTAATAATATTCATACATATGCGATTACCAAAAATTAAATAATCATTATTATTTAATCTAATGTATAGTTAAAGGGAAGGTGAAGAAGTATTGATTATCAAATAAAACTTATGCTTTGAACCCTTTTGGATTTCAGTATGGTTATTATGCGGGTCCCAGGATATAAAAAGATTGAATATGGATATGTATAACGACCGTTATTTTCACAAATAACGAATTTTTGCACCTCATATAACACACCCTTCTAAATTTTCCTAATTTATGAAAAATGTCCCTGCACATTTATTCAACACTTTTTGCCGATTTCAGGAAATGGAAAAAAAAAAACTATTTAATGCTGTTAATATAAGGTATCAAGAGTTTTATTCAAGTTATTTGGAGAGAAATACGATCACTTTATTTTTTTTTTAGTTTCATGTTTTATATCTTTGACATCTGATTATTCCAATTTTTATAAAAAGTAAGGTTATCAAAATATGTAGGTAATTCAGTTTCCTTGTAAATGAAAGTAAATTCTCACACTCCTGCTGAGAAGATGGAGTTTGTAGGTCGGTAGTGACAATTATTAGAGATTCTCCCATCAGGGTATACTTTTTATATAAAAGTAGAGTATTTATTTACATACCTAATGAAAAAAAAACACAAAAACTTCGTAGATACTCTAAAAATGGTTTCATTCTTCGTATATGTTAAAACTGCAATCATAATAATTTCTCAAAAATTATGATGCAATAATAATAATAAGAATCTTTATTGCACAAAAATAGTAACACAAGGAGAAAAAACATGATATCATAACTTCTGAACACATAATTATCATACAACACTTTTTTCAAAACACTCTTTATTTAGGCATTATGTTTCTTATCATATGGTAACAACACCGTAATACATAATTGTATTATGAATTTAATAAACAAAATCAGGATATTAATTCTATCGATTAGACATTAAGGAAAAATCCAATTATAAATTCGCTATCTATTTATAAAATAATATAACAAAACATTGATTCAAAATTTCCGGCTCTGCCATTTTGCAGAGAGAAATTTTGGTCGCTTTTTTTTTCTTTTTTAGAATAAGTCTACTCTTGTAATAGTTATATATACCACTGAACCTTTTTGGTTGACGTTGTTAGACATAAATAATAACCTGTGATAATATGTTATTCGACAAAATTACCTACCAGTAGCTCATTTTGAAGGGTTGCTTTCAAAAACTTCACATACAATATGTATTGGAAACATTTGTTATATCTACGTTTTTCCAAGGTTCTATGGTACATAATTGGGTGGTGATACGAAACATAGCTCAATATCTAAATGCATTGATTTTTTTCGAAGATTTTTAAAACAAATTTGTTTCAAAATGTTGATATACTATGTTGGTTTTTATTTTATTGTTGGTAAGGCAAGTGCAAGTTGGTAAGTGCTACAATACAGTGATTGATTTATGATTGTATTTATCAAAAACAAACTCGAAATTCTTTACTAGAGTAAATTCACTACTACATCTTTAATTGAAGTGTCATAGAGAAGATAACAAGATTATCAATTAAAAATTAAATTTCAAATATCATCTCTTTAAATTTTCATATTTTCCACCATGTTAAGTTTTCTTAAACACTTTGTAATAATTCAGTGTCAACATTTAACATTATACTCGTGTTAGCAAACATTGTATGAATATTTTAATAGAATGCGCGTACTTGAACGTTTCCATTTCCAACTACAATAAAGATAATAAACACACAGAGCAACTTTGTATAATATTATAGATGATGAGTAGTTTCAAGCTTTGCTTTGCTCATTCCTGATTGCATTTAATGTACAATCCTCTAGTTTCTCACGGTTTTCCATAAATTTAAGCTTCCTTGAGCAAGTTGAAAGTTACGAGAGTATTTCTTAGTAGAGACCATTTATACTGAAGAATAATACAAGTTGTTTTAAAAAAAATAAAATTCAACTTTATTTTCTTCCGCAAGCTACGACCGCAAATACAAAAAGAACACTTCAATACTATTTAGCTGGAAAAAAAAACTGACTAAATAAAATAATGTATTTTTTGTAGACACTTATGATGAAAAAAATTTTTGTGATAAGAATACACCACGTATCGTGAAGAACAATTTTCACCTCTTTTTAAAAGTTTGATAAGAAATTAATTTGATTAAAATAGTAAAACTGTATAAGTAATTCTAGAATCTTCCTCGATTAGGATCTTATTCATTCTAAACGAATAGTTTTGTTTTTTTCTTGCTACCACTTCTAAGTTTCATCATAAAAAAATGAATCTTTGATCCAACTTATATAATATATAATTTTATATTATGTACTACAAAGAGAAGTGATATTTATTTAACATGTAGTGGTATAATTTATATTATATGCCTGTTGGTACATTTTGATGTAAATAAATAAATAAAATAAACATTTCATTGTAAAAGTGAAGTTTCATACAACTTTAAAACTGATAAAATGTTTTGTTATAACCTTTTGTTATAACAAAATATCTATTCATTTGTTCTTGAAACAAACAACAATAATAACAATGAAAAACATAAAAATAATCATTAAGATTTTTTTTTAGTCATACCTAATCGATGCGAAACCAAAATGTCTTGGGAAATGAAACTGGGAGGAAACTTCTCACTCGCAAAGTTTTTTGTTTGAAGACGCTGTTGTTTTTCTTGTCCGTTAGCAATAACTTGAAAAGAGAGATCGTTTTTCAAGATATCTGTAACGTATGTATGTATATATTTATTATACAATACTTTGTGTGTTACTGCAGATCACAAGATGGTTGATATCTTTGTAGCAAGTGAAATAAACGTATCTTTATGTATACACTTTTCTTGTTTTAGAAGGAAAATTGTGAAGAATCATATTATTTGTCGGGAATGCTTGAGCATGAAAAATTTGTGATTATTTTTTATTAAAGAAATAAAAATTGATTACTTGCGGCTAGTTCTTTAACAAATCCACTCATTAAATTATAAAATGTATGATGTAATAATGTAAAGGCAACAATTTGGCAAGGGATTTGGGCATTCTATTTACTTTGATGGACACTCACAAATAATATGTTTACTTTTTCATATATAGAAATTAATCTTGGTCATAAATTGTATCATTATCGTATTGAATCACTAATATTTATCAAGATGGAAATACTTTTTCTAGCTGATTTTGGTGGTATAATTGCTTTTCTGAACACATTGTAACGTTGATTTATCACCTTTAACTAGTAGAAAACTAAATATCAGATGTATGATTGACAGACCAACTCTGAGAATGGTCTATTTTGCACTTGTTCAGTCCTTACTCGCTTATGGTGTTATTGGATGGGGTGCATGTTATGTCAGTAATTTAAGAATCCTCCAAGTCACCCAAAAAAGTATAATCAAGGCAATGTTTAAGTATCCTAGACTTTATCCTTCTACCCAACTATTTAGTGAACTTAGATTCTTGACAATTAGACATTTATTTATCAAAAAAGCATTATTATATATCGCTAAATTCTATCCTGATCTCAGGAGATCACAGCAAGGAAGGGTGACCCGGAGAATGTTATCGAATAATTTGGAGGTTCCCTTTAGGAACACAGTTTTTGGCCAGCGACAATTTGCGCGTGTTGCTCCAAGAACATTTAACTGTCTGCCCGAAGACATACGAAAGGTCACTAATACTGACATTCTTCGGCGAAGAATTTCTGAGTGGATTCTCAATGTATCTGTGGATGACTTACAGGAGATTCTGGACCGAGTTGTGTAGTTGTGCTGTTCATTGTTTGTTGTTTTGGTCAATGTGCGTGTGGGTAGCTGTGTCCTTATGTGTATGTGTGTGTCTATTTCTGTGTGTGTGTGTGTGTGTGAGGGTGTGTGTGTGTGTGTGTGTGTGTGTGTGTGTGTGTGTGTGTGTGTGTGTGTGTGTGTGTGTGTGTGTGTCTGTGTCTGTGTATGTGAGTAGTATTGATCACAAGTTTTCTTTTCTCTCTCTTCTCTTCTTTTTTTTTTTTTTTTCGAAAAATATTATTGTGAATTGTATTGCTTTTAAGAATGTATTGATAAACTGGATTACCCTAGAACAGGTCTCGCCTAGTTGGGTAATCCACTATATTGTGTAAAAAATTTATGTATTTGTATTATGATGTACCTAATAAAAAATAAATAAAAAAAATAAATGATATTTAACTTTAAGATATAATATTCTCTGGTTACTGTTTGATCTTAGACACCATAAATCATTTCACACGGTGTTTTGTCTATGTATGTTTTTATATTATGTAAACATGTAAAAGGCTTATTGTCGTATATGTTTGAATAAAGAATTAAAAAATTATACAGTTTATTAATTTACTTAAATAAAGGCTTCATTTCATTCTCTGTATAAAATATCGATCTCTCCATCTGTCTATATAATTTTTGTATTCCATACGAATTGAATTATAGGTGTTAAATGTGTGTCCACCTTTTACGTGGTACTAAAACAAACTGAAAGAGCTGTTCTGATCCGGGTATTCTACAGCAGAATATATTAATTTAAAGACATTTCAAGACCAAAGGAAAGGTTGTAATTATTAAAGACAAGGTAAGTATGAACTCAACAATGTGTAAGTATGTACATACATATACCATTCACGATACCACATAGACCCAACACCCAATAATGTATGTAAATGCCTTTGGCCTCTAAACATGTCCCTAAATGTATTTAAAATAATATATTACCTGTATATTTCCGTTTCCTAAATCCTCATCCATAATAAATAGACATTAAGTATAAACCTGATCTGGTTTCCAGTTTCCCTTCAGTTAAAAGGGATTTGCACCACGCACACTTTTGCTTTAAATAACTATAATATGTAAGACTGCCTCTTAGAAACATTAACGTTAGCATTTCAAGTTGTCTTTTCTCTTATAAATAACACACTATCTTAAATTCCAAATGAAAAATGAAATGTACTACATATTCTCACGATTTTGATAGTAGTTTGTTATAAAGGCAATTAATTTGTAATATTGGTTAGAAGTAATATTAATTTATCTATACCATCGCTGCTTTACCTATAAGGAATGTAACCAGAAAACTCAATACATGAAATAAACACGCAGGTAGTTCTCGCCGTGCGATAACGATAAGTGAGTTAAATATTTTATGAATATCGATTTTTTAGAAGACATCGTAGCACATCCTATTACAGGCCACTGAAAAACTCACAGAAATAAGAGAGAGAGCTACACGGGGTATTAATTATTATAATTTAAAAGTTAATATTGTTTATTTCTTTATGATGTACAACCTCGTTTTGCTGAGAACTGATATTCCTAAAATGAAGAAAAAGAAGTATAGATCGCCATATGATTTACCTATATGGTAAAGATAACTCTGGCAATATTCCCAATATACACCTTCTCATTAGTAAATACAAAGACTATGTATGTTTGTCTGATGGAACAGAAGCCTCCATTTTAACTACAAATGGTTTGAGATTTTGTACAAATCTACTGGTTGTATAATAATAGTATTTCATCGGTCGGACATTTTGTTGAAATGAAACAAATTGCTCGAATTAAGATAACATTCAGCACCCTCTTAAGTGAAATGTTCTGAAAAAATTACCACCACGATCTCCCCGTATACCTTTTATTATTACTGGTACCTACATAGGCTTGGATAATTTTAAAAATCTTTCCTTAAAGTACATATCTGTAAAGTATTAATATTTGAATTTATTTTTGTGATCAGCATTTTTCTATTTGATATGATTTTTTTAGTTCAAATTACCTATACATGAATGCATTTTTCTTCAATCAAAACCGGTCCGATACATCATTAGATGCCTCGAAAAATAATGTAAAAGTTTTGTGCATCGCTCCTCTCATTGCCAAAGTTCTTGACCGTTTCAGTTGTCTTAACGTATGATATTCATTGTATTTTGTCATAAAGGATTTATCAAAGGTTGAACTATGAATGCATCCATTTCCCTTATTATGTAGGTAATCCTTATTCACATAAGTGAGTGAAAGGGGTATAAAAGTATGGGATGCGAGATGATCATCGAAAGGTTACACAATTATACGCTTTAAATAAATTGTAGCATACATCGTTAGATGATAGATGACTTGTAAAGGAATATGTTTTTGTTTGTAATTTACGCTTATTTATTTTTATGTTTATTAAAAAAAATGATAAACTAAAACTCTTGTATATTAAATTTATAAATAGGTACTTTAAAAAACATACATGTTGTTTGATAGTTTTGAAAATAAATTAACAAGTTATAGTTAACTTTTAGAAAAGCCGATTGAGTTTGGGAAAGGATCTAATGTAATGAAATTTATAATAAACATTAAAAATGATTAAGGCTTAATTAATCTTCTAAAGTATAATCTAAGAACCTTCTTACATGAATCAATTTTATATTTTATTTAATAAAATTAAAAATGGATTTGATGAAGACTCTACGTGCAATCGCGGGAAAAACGCTCAGAGACAGAGTCAGAAACACCGAAATAAGAAAAATCTGCGATACTGAAGATATCGTTCAGTAGAGCAGAAATAGAAGACGGTTCTGGAGGGACCATGTGGACCGCATGAGTAGCGATAGATTAGCCCACATCGCCGCGAACGAGACTCCACTAGGACGAAGATTGCCTGGAAGGCCACCTAAAAGATGGAAGGATTATTGGTCTTCAGCGTCGCAAGAGTAAACAAATTCCGTATAAACAGGTCAATGATCTACTAAAAGCATAAGAAGAAGAAAAAAAAATGGATTTCCATAGTGTAAACACAAAAACTCTTGAATTTCATTTTTTTTATAAAATGTCAATAAACATCAAATATTATTTTATTCAACGGTGCGCTTAAAAGACTATTTATTTTATGAGAATCTTAAAAATATAGTAAAATATGCTTTTAGTTGAGATTAATGAAACGTGTAATTTTTTTCTAAATAAAATATCGAAGCCTTTCAAATCCTTTTCAAAAAGAAATTTACTCGTGTTTCAAAGAAAAAGATAGAATTCATGATTTAAATGTTGAACCTATTGAATAAAGTGGCTACCCTCTTAGGACCAACATATCGATGGTTAACAGGCAATACCTCTTAACCCACAAAAAATCAAAAAATGAGTTAAGTATGCAGAAGTGTGTAAAATCCCATGTTTCATCTACCTGCAAAACCTCATAAACCTCAGTTTCATTATAATGGATCAAATAAAAAAAACAATACCTCCTAACACAAATCTTTCGAAAGTTTAGAACAACATCTCATAACCCACGTAAAATCGTGGTTAGGTGGAAATGTTTAAAAAATACATCTCTATTATTGCGAGCAATAACATGCATCCCACAGTCTAGTTATTAAGGGAGAAAATTTTCTCTTATCCATAAACAATTTTAGCGGGCAACACCACGCAAGCCACAGAAAGTGTATTCCCGCGCTTTCATTTCTATACACTTCGCGCATACATTGTTGTTTCAAAAAGGTTAACAATAGTTATTCGAAGTTATTTTTAGAGTTTTGGTGAATTTATAAGTTCTTTTGGTGATCATCGGAAATGTAAGTAATATTTTAACGAGTATGTAGAATAAAATTTTATAAATATCCAATTATTATCCCGTAATTAATGGTTTAATGGTCTTATTGAATTTTGTGCCAAAAATAAAATGGTTATAGCAAACACATGGTTCCAGCACCACTTTAGACATCGTTATACGTGGAAATCTCCCGGAGACAGATTCCGGTCGCAGATTGACTACATTTTAACGCGGCAACGGTATAGAAACCAAATTAAAGATTGCAGGAGCTATGCAGGCCCGGACATTGATAGCGACCATAATATGGTTGTGGCGGAAACCATACTGAAATTCAAAAGGCTCGAGAAGAGAACCACAAAAAGATGGGACTTAAAGCTTTTAAAAACAAAAGAAGTAAAAGAGAAATACGACGAAAAAACTAAGGTTTGCGATTTTGAGAGCAATGAAAGTGTAAACAGAGTATGGGAGAAAATCAAAGAGAAAATAACCACAGCGGCAGACGAGGTAATAGAGAAAGGAAAGCCGCAAGCTAGGAAAGAATGGATCACGGACGACATCTTAAAAATGATCGAAGAAAGAAGGAGGCTAAAGAACTCTAAAACAGAAGAAGGTAAAAAGGAATATAAAATCTTGAGAAACAAAATCAACAGGGAGTCCAAATTGAGAAAGGAATGCTATCTGCAAGAAAAATGCAGGAATATCAACAGAAATATAAAACAAAGGAAATTTGAAACTGCATATTCTGAAGTCAAGAATTTTTTCAATGATAAGACACATCCACGATGTGCTATCCAAGATCAAAACGGCAAACTACTGTTTGAGGATGAATTGATTGTTAAAAGGTGGAAAGAATACCTAGAACAACTTTACAAAGGAAAGAACATACTTGAGGAAAGTAAAGCACTGGAAACAGAATATGACAAAGAAAATAATGGAGATGACATCTTAAGAAGTGAATTTGATAATGCCTTATCAAAATTGAAAGACGGCAAAGCACCAGGTATTGACCTAATTCCATCAGAGCTGCTTAAATGCGCAGGAAGCGGCATGCTTGACACTTTGTATAAGCTTGTCTGCAAAATATATAACACAGGAGATACCTCAGGACTTCGCCAAATGTCTGATACGAGCACTACCTAAGAAAACAGGCACGACAAAGTGCGAACAACACAGAACATTAAGCATGATATCACACGC